>ML682016.1:15497330-15652113 GCA_007922195.1 Podocnemis expansa | reverse complement strand
TGTGTGTGTGTGTGTGTGTGTGTGTGTGTGTGTGTGTGTGTGTGTGTAAACTGAACAAAGGGAATAGATAGCTCTCAACAGACCCATAAAAAAATCTTGAAACCATAATCGTAGATTGGCTGCAAAGGAATAAGAATTAATCATATCCTCATATGTACCAGCCGTATCTGGAATTCTTTCTCCTCACTTCCTCATGAACATCTTGCTTTATTTAATTGTGATTTTACTGTTTTTGTTTTCTGCAGTTTATACAATAACTACATTTGTGATGCTGGAGCAGAAAATATTGCACAAATACTTCCTGAAATGGCATCTTTAAGAGTGCTACAGTAAGTATCAAATCTTCAGAGAGGATAAAAGAAGAAAAGCTTACTTAGATATTGTAAATCTGATCTTGCAGAATGATATTTTATCGCTAGTACCATCAGTTTAGGAGTTGCAAACTCTTGGAAACTAGGAATTTGCATCTCTGTGTTTGTGGGAATGGAGAGAAGAAAGGAAGGAGGGAATATGAGCAGAAATAACTGGAAGGCAGCTTGTGATGGGAGGTTGGGATAGAAAGAGGCAAGCACAGCGGGCAATGGGTAGGACACAGACTTGAGGGGTGGTTACAAGATGGTGCCTAATAAATCCTTAGTATTTATGGTACCGCTGCTTCCCCTTTCAAAACATAAACAGTTCTTACCCACTACAAACAGTGATAATCATAGGATTTTGAGAGGGCCAGAGTCATGGGGGTGCTTACAGGCTTAGGTAACTCATTCATTTTATTTTATTTTTTAAAAAGCAGGAAAGCTCTATATACTTTCCCCAGGGTAAATGGGGGCAAGAAAAAGGTGTGTGTGCTGGGGTGCAGGGGTAGATGCCAACAATTAGAAAGATAAAGGGATAATTCCTCATATTAGTTCAAGCTAACTTTTAGTTGGAGCTAGCTACGCTTTTTTAGTTTGAACTAAACAATGCGGCTAGTTCAAACTAAAAAGCTGTGGTTAGTTGAAACTAACCTGCGGTTAGTTGAAACTAACCAGGAACTGCTTAGTTTGGACTAAGGGAGTCCGAACTAAGCTTCCTGGTGTAGACATAGCCCTAAATCCCTTCCACCAGCTGGCAGCCACGGAACCAGAGTCTGAAAGGGTTTGCAATGACCACTAGCATTTCAGATGCTTCATAACTAACAGGGTAGTGCCTCACATTTAGTCCTGACGGTACCAGATTCCTAAAATGAGGAGGAAAAGAAGCTGGTGGGTTGGGGGAGGAAGTAAGACTTTCTAGGCCCCACAGCCAAACTTTGGACGAGAAAACATTTGGCAGAGTAGAAGACAGAGTTTGGCACGTGAGAAATATGGTCGGGGAATGTGGAAGATAGATCAGGGGCATAGTCACAGTGGTCCCAGGCCCACCCACTGCAGCACCCAGCAATGGTGCAGGGCCAGCCAGCAACCGCAGCAGCAAAGTTTGCTCCACTGCCAGGCGCTGAGGTGGGCAGGCCTCATCTCAACTGGATCATCTCAAGCATTTCCAATCACATGACCACAGGCTGCCAGACTAGGCTCGCCCTTCATGCTCAGGGGTGCAGACGGAAAATGGGAGTTGGTTACACTCCTGAGATAGAGGATGGAGAACATGGGTGGCCTGAAGAGATGTTGGCTCAGGAGTTTGAATGTCTTAATCAAAACCCTGATGGTAACCAGGGTTTTCCTTTCAGGACTAGACTTTTTTTAAAATTAATCCCCTTTTTCTTAAGGATGATGTTTGATCTCTGAGATGGTTTGTGTGCCCTAGACTAACAGCCAGCAAATGTGTTTTTGCCTTCAGCGTTCAGTGTAACAAGATAACTGATGTTGGAGCCCAGAAGCTGACTGATAGCCTGAGAAAATGTCCCCACATTAAGAGTGTGGCGTAAGTCTCTGGACCGTGTCATTATAGTTTCGATCTGTAAAACTGTCTGTACACAGGAATGTATCTCAAAACACCAGCAGCAAGCACAATTGCCATGTCAGAAAAGCTAAATACCTTTGATAGTGTAGTTTGGTTAAAACATTTTGATAGTGATGCTTTCAAATGAAGTGTAATGGGCTGTTGAGGGGCAGTGTGTGACAACAGTAAACCTTTGTACTTCCCTTTGGGAATTATATGCCACTGGTATTGGAAAGATGACTTTTGTTGGCAAATGCTGTAGTGTAGCCAAGGTCTTAGATTCAGCTGAAGTGCCATCTGCCTTGTGTCCTGTCTCCACTCAGGATTCCCACAGACTCACCAGAATAGTGAGCAATTAACTTCTCTGGAGTAGTGCTATTGAATGTAAAGGGAATCTTTATAGAATTCTTACTTAGGATGAAATCAGTGGGATTCGATGGACGCTGTGCTAAAATCCTATGCAAATACAGAAGGCACTTTCCTCTAAAGCATTCAGTAGCATTCTGTAGGAAGGTGGTTGTTCTTTGGTCAATTTTTTAAAAAGCAGATTTTAAAAAATTGGAAAGTTATCACTTTCAAATGTACTCCAGGCTTTTCCTTTCACTTCCTTCACACTGACTGAGAAGAGATGAAGGGATTGAGCCTTTTGTGGCTTGCCCAATGCATTATTCTACCCAGTGTTGCCCAGTGTTTACCTGATATTGCATATGTGCATGCGTCAACTTTCTGTTCTATGTGAGCTAGTGAGGCTGCCACTTGTGAAGGGTAGGCAGGGAGGCAGCCAGTTTTAGTGGAAGACTGATGTCTAGGTCACTGCGGGAGAGCAAAGCTTTGAGTCTGGGTTTTTAGTGGGGACACAATATTGCTCCCAAAGAGGTAAATGGAGCTCATTCTATGACCTGAGCCATAGAGGACTCTTTGGTTATATCTACACTGGCCAATTAGACCAGACTAAGGGAGCTTAGTCCAGACTAATTTGGCCTATGGCTACACTAGGCTTTGCCTCGTCTGAACTAGGAAATTTCTAAGTTTGCAGTAGACAAAGCTTGGTCTTAACTATTTAGTACCAGGGTTAGTTCAGACTTCTGCACTTAGTTCAAACTTCTTAAGTTCAAACTAAGACATTAGTTCAAATTAAAAACATGTTCTAGTTTAAACAAAGAGTTAGTTCAAACTAAAAAGTTCCCGATTGTTAACCAGGAACTTTTTAGCTCAGACTAAGAAGTCCGAACTACTTTTGGCTAATGTTGACAGTCTGTTTGAGTACATGGTGTTCCCTTCATCTGGTTCTTCCACAGAAGAGAATATTCTCTGTGTCTGTTAGATTAAAAGGAGTGAGTGAAAAAATGTAAGAAGCTTAAGGGTGTTTGAAAAAGAAAGGCAGCTGTTGCAGAGAAATAGTGAAGAAACTTTGCATGTTAATAATTCTATTCAGCTTTTGTTTTCCTTTTCAATTCACTGTCTCTTAGGATGTGGAATTCTACCATCCCCTTTGGCGTTCTTGAGCATCTTCAACAGGTGGATTCTAGAATCAGCTTGCTATAGACTCAGCTGATCTTGTAGAGGTAGCTATGCTATTTTTTTTTAAACCTATCATCTGGACACTCTGTCTGAGGAGCTAGTGATTAAGAGGCTTGCAGTGTAGGACTGGGGATGCTGCTGGAGCAGGATTATTACCATTAGTGCCCTTAGAAGCAAGAATCCTTCTTTGTGAGAAGAGAAAAGTCAGTGCTTTAAGGAAGTTCTGTTGACTTTCATGGAGTCCTAGAGATAATGGGGAGAGGGATCAACTTTACTGCCAAAATCCTCCTCTCCAGCCAACCCAAGGGAAACCCTGCAACAGCAGGAAAAAAACAACAAAAACCAAATGATAGGACAGCTAGTAAGAAGGTGCTGCTCACTGTGGAACCTACAAAGTCTGAAAGAAGAGTCTGTCAGCATGGAGATTTAAACTGTTTTCCTGACTTAAGCAGCTTGCAGACTCTGAATCCATAGTTGGCTTGCCTAGTTTCCTGGCAATAAATTCCCATGCTATTTTAACATCATGTGGGCCACATTCTGATCCTGCATGCACTGAATTAAATCTGATCTCTAAGCCTGTCACTGTCAATAAGAGTGAGTGAGATGTTTTCAATTTCATAGTGATGAACAGCAGTGCTGAAGCTGAAGGGCACAGAACTAATCTTGTGCTTTCATCATTTTCACAGGTAATGATAAGAAGAGGTGAAAGCATTACTGAACTTTCCCATCTTGTTTGCTGCTTTATGAATCAGGAACAGAATCTAGAAACTGTACTAGCTTTCCTGAGAGTCACAGAAGCTTCTGATGATAGTTGAAATCAGTCGACAATGAGGTCCAAATCCTCATAGTTAAGCTGGTCCATTCAAATGCTGTTCAAATGGACCAACAGCTGCTTCCCTTGAAAAAGTCTAAGCATTGTACAGGATGAAGCTTCACAGGTGTAAAGATGATCAAGCTACAGTGGTCAGTCTTACAAGTAAATGGGCTGGTTCCATAACATAAAATTGTGTAATAAGCACACTTCCCACAAGCGTGAAGGAATTAAGTCTATGAGACCTGTTATTGTGGTGATTCTTTCCATGATACCCCCTATATCTGAAAGAGCAGCTGGCATGGTGAGTTTGAGTTATCGTGGGCCAGCAGTGAAGCTTTTCACATGCAGATCTCCGTTGACTTCTAAGCACAATGGTCTGGATCTGGAAAATTAGCAAGATTGCTCAGCGTAGAGATGGGAGCATACTCACATGCGGATGTTAAAATTGGTAGCATATTTACCCAATCCTGTAGATCAGTGGTTTTGAAACTTTTTCCGCAAGACCCAGTTAAAAAAATTTATGCTTGTGACCCAACAATTACATCTTTGAGCAATGCATTCCAGTCTTTTGGCAGAGATGACAGGCGGTGCCCCGACCCATTACCTGTGGGTCTGTGACCTAGTATTGGGTCCCAACCCACAGTTTGAAAACCACTGCTCTAGATTCACAGGTGGCACTTATCAGCAGATGTTACACTAATCACATCTGCATTGATACTGTTGCTTTCTTTTGGTGCTTCACTCAAATCTGTTGTTTACATGTTGATGATGAAAAACAAGAAAGGAAAAAATTACAGGGAAAAGTAAAATTAAAGATAGAAAATGTGAATGATTTTTAACAATAAGATCTTCATAAAAACTTGCACCGATTAAAACAGGTTCAGTTGGTTGCACAGAAATCCTGAAAAACTACTCGTTGAAGTATGCAATCATATTTTTAACTTGTCTTAAATGAGACCTGAAAACTGACATATCTGAATGAATGAAAAGTTTGAGCATACTCTAGGGAAGTTATAGAAAAACCTGAGGTTCCAAATCATTAGTGCAAAATATATGTCAAATCACACACAACACTTTTGTGAAGCTGCAAGATTTGACACTGAAGGTTTTGAATTTGAAAACAAAATCTGTATTCTATCTCCTGTTCATGTTCATGAACTAGATTCAGGGTTTTGTGATCTCTCATCTCCACTTCACAACAAGAAAGTTAAATCAGACTGTTCAACAATTACAACTTTTGCATGAAATCAAAACTTACACTGTTTCATAGACAACTTTTACAAAGTCTCAAAGAACAAAGCATGCTGTGCAAGTCAGTTTCAGTGAGTCAGCACCTGGTTGGCTGCTATCCTCTGAATTTAATGATCCAGATCCTGATCCTACTGAATTCAATAGCAAAATGTTGATTTCCCATTTATTTCAGTTTGACTCTATGACATGGTTTTCTAAAGACAAGTATCCGGACAAGCATGCTGATTTCCTCTGCTGAAAGGAACTGTACATGGAGAAAATGACAGTAAATGGGGGATGCTGGGGCCCACTTTACATACTCCAAAATTTGGAAAGCTAGATTCTTGCACCTCATTCTGCTGTCAAAAAGTAGCTCAAAGCTAGCTTAACTTGCTACTGAAAGCTAGCTCATCTAGCTGCTTGAAAATTTTCCCTTGGTAAGAGAAAACCCAGACTGGCATAGACTCTGCACCATCCCCTTTGGTGAAGGGACCAAATTACAGCTGTCTTCCAGCTATTCCTGGCTGCTGGAACAGCCCTTTGAGGTCAAAGACAGCCAGGTATAGGTTACTTTAATTTAATCTGAGGTCCCAAATTCCAGGACAGGACCCAGTGGCATAGTTAGCCATCTAGATCAATGTTCCTCTCTGAAGTAGTTTTCCCACATTGGTTGGCTGATACCAGCCTTGTGCAAAATGCCTGAAGCAATGCATCTTCTTGTTGAACTTGAGAAGCTAGTAAGGCAGTCATCTGATCAGGAGCAATCACAGATCCCTGAAATCCATATCTCTGCTAACTTCTAACACATCCTCCAGCATTCTCCTTCGTCTGTCTTTGAGATGAACCTTCATGTTCTTTCCAACAGATTATACCATGCTGCTGACAATTCTCAGTTTCCTGAATCATCCCCTCTGAAGAGGAGAGGCTCAATTAATTAAAAAAAAAAAAAAAAAAAAAATTAAGGGAGGATTGAGCCATCTCACAAAAAATGGGGAGGGAGAAGACCAGCTAAATGGAGGTAATGGTGTGAGGGAGACACTGGGTCGGAGGAGAGTAGATGGAATCCAGGACAGAACATTTGTAATTGGAAAAGGAGCCATTTTCAAATTCTGGCAGGAGTGGACTAAGGAAAAACTGCACTGGGGGGGGGGGGGGGAGCAAAAACAAAAACAAAAAAACCCTCCCCCACAACCACATCATCACTGTCCTTTTCCATTTCATCTTCATGAATAGCTTATAGTCTTGGGCCAACTCCTGCATCTCCATGGCAGTTTTGAAGTGCACATCAGTGGTAATCAGAGGCCCTATAAATGGTCCGTGTAACTAACTGTGGCATGGAACAATGAATGCTATTTTGGGGCCATATTTTGCAGCCTCTACCCACAGTAAGTTATGGAAAAACAGCTCGTGCTAAACAGATGGTAAAATAACAATGTTACAAAGCTTTTTCTCTGACCTGTATAAAACAGTTCTTTGCTGCACTGGTATGTTCTTTTTATGATTTTGAATCATGTGCATATATGTAAAGATAATGTACAGTTTGTATAAACTTGGGTGGGTACAATTTCTTTGTGCGTTGTTTTTAAATGTTTAAATTTAATAAAATTGCACTTTTTCACAGTAGCTGTTTCATCTGCTAAATAGTCTTGATGTTCTGTTTAAAAGTTACTTACCTCTCTGCTGGATCCCAGTTGCAAGACAGGCTTAGGACTTCCATTGTCTCAGCCAATGGAAAGGACTTTATCAGAAGCAGAACATTTAATTTCTAGTGATATTGACCAGCTCAAGCAGAAAATTTAGTTTCTAGTAGTCCTGACTTGAGTATCTAGAAATGCAGAAAATCACGCCTTTCTAACAGGTTAAAAAAGGTCTTGCATTGTTAATTGAAAAACACTCCAGAACAGTGAGATGAAAATAAATCAAAGTTCCTAGAAAGGCTTCTAGCTACTAACAGATTTTTTTTTTGTGTGTGTGTGATTCCAGGGTTTGAGTACAATGAAATTTAAAATGAACAGATTTTCAAAGGAAGGTGTAGACATCATGGAGCAAAGCCAATTCAAATACAAATGGAAGTAATCCTCTGTCTGGTGTGCTCTGTATATAGCTGATGTGGATTTGAGATCACTTTCTACCACAATTTCCCACTTTAAAACTTCATGCATTTACTAATTAGTAAATGCTATGGTCCTATGTATGCAACACCGGGTGTCCCATAAATCCAAGAGCTATGTTGTAACAAGATACTGCAGAAATGAAAATGTGTTTTATGCAAATCAGACATATTAAATTAACATGGCCTCTTCTGGCTCTAAAATGCAGAAGTGTGAGCTATCCTGAGAAATCAGAAATCCTGATTTAAAATTTGGAATGTCTTCCAAGTGAATTGGTGGAAGCCATAGTGTTTGAGATGGATCCAAACAGAGAGTACATAGGACATTAAAGCCCAGATTTTTAAAGGTACGTAGCATTGCTGTGCTAAATCCTTTCAGCGATCTATGGGATTTACATGCCGAAGTGCTTAAATCCCATTGGAACATGAGATTTAGGATCCAAAATCAGTTAGGCATTCTGATACTGGGCGCAGAGATCCTCAAGTACCTTTTGAAATCTGAGCCCAAATGCACTAAAAGGAACAAGCATAAATTGGTGAAAAGATGGATGAGGTAGCCTAAGAGTGATTTTTCCTTTCTTTATGGTCAATGAAAAATGGACCTACAGACAGCATCTTAAAGTGGCGTCATGTTACAGTGTTTGTCAACTTCAAGCAGAGGTCAACAGCCCCCTCTTAGGTGTTCCACAAAAACACATTTTTTAGATTTACTGCCATCAGGCTTTTAGTGACTTTAGTAACCTGGTTGTGATAAGCATGAGGCACATAAGCAGCAGATACATTGTTCAACTGCCAGCGAAGAGTGAATTAATTAAATACCTCTTGCATTAGACCATGACCAACTAGACATGTGAGCAGAAGCTCAGCATTTCTAAAATGTGGCCCCCTACATAGAGGGTAGTCACCTAAATCAAAGTCTCCACAGCTGACCATTGTAGTGATTTGTCTGAAATCGGACAAGTGGCTGACTGTCTGGCAGTCACCCTCCTATAACCACGGGGTACATAGGAGTCATCCCATACTGGGGAGAGCCAGTGATGTTCTGAGTAGTTTGTCTGATTTAATCGGCATCTTACAGAAGCTGTCTAGCCTTGAAAGCTTTGTTTATGGCACAGAAGACTGGGGGCTAGGAATAATCTATTGTTTCACTTTCCTGGAGATTCAAATATGTAATGGAAGTGCAGGGCTCCCCAGATGGGAGAAACGGCCTTCAACAAACATGCTGTTTGTTTCATGTGGAACTTTAGTGTCACCCTACCATTGCCTTGACTGGTTTGAAAGGTTGAGACAGGTACAGAGAAAATGCACATTTGGCTGTTTGCTGAGGAAAGGCTATTACTTCTAATAGCAATAGCACATAGGAAGTTTGGAAAGTATGTTCCATTCTGTTATAGTAGTATGCTCCTGCAGAATGTCAGCCTGGCACAGAAGCTGGTTTTGCTATTCACACCATTTTATTTTCGGGGAAATGAAACTGTTCAGTCCTCATTAGCATGAAAGGGCTCATTGCATGACTCCACAGTCTCAGCTTCAGGGACATGAATTGCAGCATGCATTAAGTTCCCATGAAAGTGGCCCTGTTTGAAAGTGGACTATGGTAACATGAACTACATACAGTGGGGACCTGTTACCGCACAACCGGTCTGCGCACAGAACCAGTTAACGCGCGGTAGCGTCATGTTCCCCACAGGCCCCAAATTAACGCGCATTGTGTAAACGGGACCAGGAGCATCACTGCCCCAGGGCCTTCCCCGGGGCAGCGACCTTCCAATCCCGTTTCTGCACGTTGCCTTAATCTGAACTAATAAGAGCCTAGTGTAGATAGCTACTAAATTAGTTTGAATTAAGCCTCCTTAATTCAAATTAACTTGCGAGTGCAGACCAACTCTTATAGATTAATAGATTTCTTTGGACATAAGCTTTCATGGGCTCCAACCCACTTCGTCAGATGCAAGTTTTTAAAGCAGTTAATTCAAAACATCTAAATGCTCTCTGTATTTCACACATCCTTGTCTTCCATAAAATATACTTTGAACAGTCAGCTAAAGATGATGTAGAACATGGAACTGGCTTGCAAAAATTTAATTTCTAGAAAGTACATTAAATTCCTTTGTTTAAATGAAAACAGAAAGACCCTCAGCACACTGGTTTGCATACTTTTTAATTGAAAGAGGTCAGTTTTCAGTGTATTGCTTTTACATGAGTACATAAGAGCTTGACTTTAAGCAGTGTGCAAAGTATCACGTTAGGTAATTAATCTCCCAGGTTTATATTGGATTCTCTCTTGCTGCCCTATTACAAGACTCACAAAATTAAAAACCAAGCAAAATCCATCCATACCTTATAAAACAATCCTTTTCTGTAATACTGCTCTGAATAGAATTGAACCAGCAGTGATTGTATGCTATACTCCAACAGCAGCAGAAGTGATCTTCTGTACCAATGGCCAGTAAAGTTTTCAACATGTGACCTGTTTTGAATGTCACAAACAGCAAGTATGGATATTTATTCAAAAGTTTATCAAATCTGAGTAGAATCTTTGTTTAAAGTACTGAGAAACCACTTTTTAAAATGTCCACAAAGTCCCCAGAATTACCTCACGAGGCCTGGTGCTGCACATGGATCACTGCAGTAGGGTGACAACCCTGATCCAACGATCATGGCAAAAAGTCACAGCTGAAACATTCTGATGCTGCCGCTTCACATTATTTCATCCATTTTGTCTCTGTACATTCCTTTTAATTATGAATATTCAAGGCCACAGTTTCTTGCTCCACAATTCCAGTCCCTGCACATTTTTCAAGAGTGCAACAAACCTATTTGAAAGAAAACAGGATAATTATAGTAACACTGTCGTTAGCCCCTGAGTCCCCAATGTTTTGTTTTTTTTTAAACCAAGGAGGCACTATGTGGTGAGGAATAGCATGCAAAAAAATCCCAGATGAGACAGTTCTGAGGACACTGTTACTCATATATTTTTTAAGGTTGAGAATGAAGTTAGTCAGTGACTCCTAGATCAGTTAAATTCTAAGACAAGTAAAGGTCTGAACGGGTTCTCTCACTGAAGTCAAGGCAACACTTTCCACTGATGTCAGAACGCTGGATTAGGCCCATAAAATAATTTTAACACTTACACATGTCCAAAATTCATGAGAGATGTGGACTGTGTTATCATCATTTTAAACTGAATTGGAATTCTCTCTCGTCACTCAATGTAGCAATACATACAAAAGTTTCCCTTGGACAAAAATAGTTTGCCGTTTGCCAGCATGGTCACCACTGGATGCCATACGCAGATCAGACAGTCTTTGCTGCAAAGTTTGAGCAAAATGTGGGCTACATCCTTTGTTGTTCACAAGTTTCCCTGCCACATGAAGCAGTCAGTGTTTTCTTTGCCAGCTTTTACAGATCTTTGTTACATGCATACCATCAAACTTCCTTTTTGCACTGAAATTCATTTCTGCTGGGATTTGATAATAGTTAACAGTTGTCTTGTGTCTTCAGTAACCAGTGTTCCTTTGTAGTAACACCTGAACTCAAGGGTTATGACTTTTTGGATGAAATGCTTTTTAGTGGAAAATGCTGATTCATCATGACCAAAATATTTCATGGGATAAGTTTGGATTTGATGAACCTTTTGTTGGGAAGCTCTCTCTGATCCAGGATGGAATTTCTGGTCAAATAAAGGTGGGAAGGGAAGAATGGCAGACACACAAACACTATATGCTGGCTGTTTGGGCTTAGATCTTGTACTGGCATTGATATGTAAAATTATGCAGTACCTGAATGTTATTTTCCATTTATAATAAAAAAGGACATTTTCCTGTTATTAATTATTACCACATTTTAAGAAGGAAGCTGTGTTTTGAGACAACTTAGGAAACAACAGTATTTTCTAATGTACAGGCTGCCTCATTCAGCATGTTTGGTGGGGTTGGGGAAATTTTCCAGACATTAAGTGCTGCAGCAATAGTTGTGAGGACTCAGGGTATTGTGTCACTGCAGGATTACACAGCAGTTCTCTGGAAGGAGATGCTGACAGCCTGCCAGGCTTAGGGGTTTTCTTTTTAAAAAAAGAAATCTGCTGCTGAGTTCTGCACTACTCAGCTATCATTACATATCTCTGAAGTATCCGGCAAAGTCTTTTGTGAGACAGGATACTAGGCTAGCTGGATCTAGAGTTTAATCCAATATGGCAATTTCTGATTCCTGATGACAAGGACATTTCCAGTCCCATGGCCCTTATGCATTTGTAATCTTCCTCCGAACTAGGTTGAGCAGGGATCCGAACCTGGGCCTACAGTGTATGTACTCTAAACACCACAGGTCCTGTTTAGTTTGGCGATGTCAAGGGAGCGGCTCATGCAAAATAGCAGATTGCAGGATCAGGTCCTTAGGAAAGCACTATCAACTTGAATTTGGCCCCAAAATTAAATTCCGTGACAACAAGCTTCTGCAAATCTTAAAACCAATAGGAGTGTTCAAACAGACCCGATGCATTTTTTTCTTAGCTAAAAAGTTGCAGCAGGAAGAACCTGAAAGTGAAAAGATGCAATTGCTTTACTTTTAATGTCTCTCAATTTGGACAAAAAACAGCATGGCAATTAAACTCTCTATTTAACATAAGGTAGGTAGAGAAATGGAGTAACTTTTGTCATTTTCAAAATCTCATGTTTAAAACTTCAGGGTTGTTGAGTATAAGAAAATTACAGCACATGTTCGCAAAGAGTTTTGCTAATGCAACATATCATAGATACGAATGCATGTAGGAGCTGGCCATTGTGAATCCATGAATTGCTGTCTTGCACGTGTCAGACTGTGAGTGGAAAGGTAATTGTCCAAACAGCAAGCGAAGAATTTATATCTTAGCTGTGACTTTGAGATTACTTCACACAGGTAAGAGTGGCAAACATGCTTACGGTATATTGCTGATCTGCTAGATTTATGAATTTGCAAGTATGAGATCAGGTGGCAGAATCTATTGATTTTGTGACAGAAAAAGAGCACAGATTAGCAAACTGAGATAAGCTAGCATTTATCTGACAGGGAATATACTCACTCATTGTACTGGTAATTTAACCTTATGTCCAGCTTTCAAGATTGCTAAGTGGTAGCATTGTTGCAATAGGCTGGCAGCGTTTATCTAAAACAACCCGACTCTGTTAGCAGGTGTTGATCCTTATAAGAAAGGATTGCATGAGTTCTGTTGACTCAGAGAGGCAGGTGACTTCTGGATATAAATGAGGTGGCTTGTTAGGAAAAGAGGACCTATGATGTGGGAAAAGCACTACTAGACAAAAGGAACAACAAGAAGAGGTCTAAGCTAATATTTATCTTCTTGCTGTTTATTTGGTAATAAAACCAAACCTCTTGAAATGGATAATTCTAGAGTTCATACAGCATATGGACTCTGTTGTAGAGCAAGGTAGGAAAACTGCCTGCTCACAACTGCATGCAAAAACCTATTCATGTGTGTAACTTTTTTCCATGCCATTAGGTCCACATCACAAAAGTAGGTTGGTTTTGTCAAATAGCAAGCATGACCGTTTGAAAAATCTCATCCTTTCATTTTTCTCTTTGGCTGCTAGCCATTTGCTGAACTCTGATCAAGAGTGAGCGAGTCAGAGCCCCAGAAACAGTAACTCTGCTTTGATAAGTGAGGCTATCGCCAAACTCGGTACTTGTAGTGGTCTGGCTCTCCTTATGCCCACAAGTGGCCTCTACATACAGCTTTCCAGAACTGCCTGTAATGGGGTACTCAGTGACCTCAGCTCCTGATTCTGCCTTTTATAAGGTTGCAGTACTGATCCCATCTCTTCAGGGTGCCCTATGGTGGCTAACCGCACTAAAGCAGAAACCATACCCACATTTAGAGCCTTTTAATCTCCCTCCATCCACCTTCCTCCCCACAATAAAATGCCTGAAAAGGGACTGGGACAAAGAACCTTTAAAGAGTGATTTGGACTGGACTGGAGTGTGGCTCATCATTACAAAGCGGTGACGCTAAAGCTCTGGTGATCCCGTCATGAAGTTCGAGGCAGTCTGTCTCATATTAGGCTTGATCCCATTTTAGGACTTCTTTTCCTTCAAGAATTTATCTCAACCTTTTTTCTAGGGTAAATGTTATTAAACAATACAATTAATTTGATGATTATCATTGTATAACAGTAGTGATTTCATTACAGAGCTATAGTTCACATAACCTCTAACTTGGGTTTTTTCTCTTTTTTAGAATAGCTTTGCCTAAAGCACTGGACACACCAATAAACGGTTATAGAGATTGGTAATCTTGTAGGACAAGCTGCCTGGTTTTGGAACAAAAACAAATCAGTTGGTAAGTTGTGCACCAATCTTGCTTCCTCTTCTCCTGATTTATTCCATTTGACCTAATCTGACTTTGCTGGGCCAGTCTGCCAGAAAAGTATCACAGGATGATTCACTGCCATACCTAGAAGAAAACCCAGCCCTCATCTGGTGCAATTCTGTTAGAGCCAGGCTTTTGGGAAGCAATGCAAGGAGCTGGTCAAGATATTAAGATACAGTGATGATGGAGTAAGCAAAGAAACAAAAACCTACAGGATGGCATAGAATGACACAGCACAGAGCCCAGCTCCTTGGTAGGTTGGAGTCTTTGCAGGGCTGTGTGCCAAAGAAGTATGTGGAGGCACAGAAGGCCAGGGATCAGGCATTGAAGAAAATTGACATGTTATCCATTGCAAACCATTGGATTGCCTTAAAAGGAACCAAGGAAAACTCTCAGCTGCCTTTTTTTTTTTTTTTAAAAGGTGGTGGCAGGCAACAGGCCAATCCTTGGCCAAAAGAGAGGGGGATTTTAGGACTGTGGAAGCTACTTCAGCCAGTAAATTGAAAGAGACTCTAGCCTTCTAGGAGACAATTATTTTCCCTTCATGGAGATCACCAGCTGAGTTACGAAGAGAAGATTTCACTCTGACAAAGTCTTAACTCACCTGATTGTCACTTAAAGGGAATCTATATTTTGCAGTCACAGTAGCTGGAAAAGCAGGTTTTTGCCTACCGGTATGCGGTATTTCTGTACTGAGTTTGTCTGCTGTAGGAGTGAGTTAAAGGAAACATTACTGAAGAGAAGTCCTATTACAGTCATCAAATGCTATTTATAACGTTGCTACTTAAGCCAAGGACAAAGAACAGATGAAGTAAGTTTTAATAAAGAATGTAGTCAGTGCTTCTCTCTTTAGTGACGTTTTCCAGAGTGAACTGAATTGTTCCTGCATTATTGAGAATACAGGGATATTTTAGCATGATAGCCTTTTTTACTCCTGTGCAGCCTCAGCTGGTTGGCACAGAAGTAAAACAGCTAAATGTATTTGAGGCTATGCAGTTAGGCTTCCAAAAGCATGGAATAGGGCTGTCTCATTAATGTTTCAAATTTAGCTATAGACCAAGTTAGTAGTTTATAGGCAGCTATTTAATGGTGTGTAAATGAAATAACCAGCATATTTAAATCTTGCCTCTCTATGCAGTTGTTTAAAAAAATAATCTAGCTTTCAAAATCAATTTGAACCTAAACGTCATTGATGGGAAACAAAAGGAGCAGATCTTGTCTGGGTCTTATAAATGCTGTCATTCTGCTCACTAAGAAATGCCAACAAGCATATAACAGTTCAGCTGCCCCCCTCATTCTATTTTTGCTAATTCTGTCTTTGAAGTTGTTGCTCCTTCCAGGTCATAACAATGCAGAGGAAATGAGATTCCTCTTGTGTTTTATCCAGTATTGTATTCCTTCTAACTCCTGCTATAACCCTGAAAGAAAAGAATTTAGAATTGGGGCATACCTGGCCTCTGTTCAAGCCACCATTCAGCTTCTTTCTCTCTTGGCTTGGCAGTTTCATTTTGATAAAGTCAGATTTTTCAAGCCTCGCAACATCTACCAGATGGTGGGATTTTTATTTGTTAAAATCTATCTTAGACATTTCACAGAATGGTTAATCTTTGAGCAAAACTTTAGGAAGTGAATACATTTCTCTGACCCTATGAAAAGAGCATGGTTTGAAAATCTGAAAGGGTAAATTCTGACCAATTTTTCCCTCTACCTGTCAGTTGCAGCTGAAAGGGAAATGGGCCTTCTCAGATCAGGATCTTCAGAGATCTCAAAAATTTGGATTGTTTCTCTATAGACTTAATACCACTGCTAGTTTGTTTAAACTGTTTATTCTACAAACTGTGATAGTAAGAATGAAAAAAGACAACAAGCCAGAAAAAAATGTTATCCATTGCAGACCATTGAATTGCCTTAAAAGGAACTATTGAAAACTCACGGCTGCCTTTTTTCAAAGACGGGGCAGGCAACAGACCTAAGTTTCCACATCTGTGAGGAGAAAGGGTGTTCATGAATAGCATGGATTAACAGAAAAATGTAGTCTCCTCTGTGCAGTATTTGCTTACCTGGAACACTAGGTTTCCGAAATAAACCTGACGCACTGCAATGAAGATTCAACACCCTTGTGGAGTGTTAGAGATTGAAGCTGATCAAATCAACAGGCTAACTGGATATCAACAAATGGCTTGCTTCTTGAGTTTAGAACTACTGGTTGCCATCAGAAATGTAATATTAGTAAAGATATTATAGCTTGCTAAATTGCCCTCGTTCACGCCTTTTAGAACCAGTTGGTGAGTTAAAGTGCGTGTGTTTAGCAAAGTACTCTAACATCACGAATGTGAAAATTCCTCAAAAAATTCTGCTTTTAAAATCACTTGGGCCCTGAGGCTTGTGGCAGATGAAAATGCTCAGGGCTCAAACATTTTTGATCCTAAACTCAAGCTCCACTGATTTCTTATGCCTTATTTATCTTTGACACACCTAAACAACAGTAATTTTTGGAAAGCTTTTAAAACATTTGCCTCCACTCCTGCAACATGCAAGTAAGCTTAGTCATTCTAGAAAATCTCCTAGGGCCAAGTGGCAAACCAGTGCACGGAGATCTTTGACAGGCTGTAGCTACTGTCTTTGAGGGGTCAGTCCAGCTCATTTGCCAAGATTTTGTCTTCAGATTCTGCCAAGGGCAGAATTCCTATACAGTAAATTGACCTGGAATAGAATAGCTCTCTATATAGATTATATTTTGACTAAGATTTTCAGAGGAACGTGAACACCCAATCCTCTTTCATTATAAATAATTATAGGGGATATTTGGCCTCCAAATCACTTACATGGCTCTAAAATTTTCTGCCATTGCACCTAGGCCTTCTATTACCAGTGATGGTAGGAAATGCCTATTATAATATGACAGATGTGGCAAATTCCAGGACTACTGATTGCCATCTGAAATGGACTATTAAAATAGTCCCTTTTCCAGAAGAAATGATGTCTTTAGGTGAAGGATTAGACAGCAAGTAATAAATTTCTTAGCTTTCATAAATGGTATATTGTTTAGTGCTAATGACTAAAGAGGGCTAACATTTATAATCCTATACTGAAGTGCAAGAGAACGGAGCCATGCATTTGACCCTGATTTGGGATTTAAATACTGGCATAAATGTTGTACTTTATAATATCACAGATTTTTCTAATGCATGACTTTGCTCATAAAAAGGAATAAATAAGAATGCATTGTGAAAATTTTCAGAGGGGTAGCCATGTTAGTCTGTGTACACCAAAAACAACGAGAGTTCAGTGGCACCTTAAAGACTAACAGATTTCTTCGGGCATAAGCTTTGATGGGCTCCAACCCACTTCATCAGATGCATGAACATCTTCACATATCTGACGAAGTGGGTTGGAGCCAATGAAACCTTATGCCTGAAGAAACCAGTTAGTCTTTAAGGTGCCACACGACTCTTGTTGTTTAAGAATTCCTTGATACTAAAGTAATGTATGATATAAAAATACATTTTTCTATTAAATATTTTGCTGACTGAGCGCCTCATGATGAGTCACATCTAATTTTCAGGCAGGTACAAACAGAAGAGCAGTAATACAATCACATTCCAGTGGGCTTCAAGTACAACACAGAGCCTAGATCCCTTAACCTATAATAGCAGATGACACTGACCAATATTAATTCAACTCAATTTACACAGATAGGCTTCTTAAAACACATATTCCATTGAAATAAGACAGGAAGGTGTTTCATGCTGCTTTGTGCTGTAACTCCCAATCCCTACCATCTACATGGATGGATAAAGACAAGGTAGAGTTCTCTGAATAAAAGAATCCTTGAAGGCCCGACTTCTGCCACCCATCCAAGCCTGCAACTCCCTCTGAAGCTAATGGAAGTTCTGCATAAGTAGCGGCTGTAGCATTAGGCCTTTAAAGACATATTATTGTCCTAATTGAGAACAAACTCTGGAAACACTTAATATTAGATAAAATATTAGATTTTAAAAGAATGCCAAATTACTGCATTTCATCTCTTTCAGTGGGTTCCCAACATTTTCCCTGCCATGGCACACCTTGCTACCTTTAATTAGTTTGAACCACACCACCATATAGTTTCCACATGAACTCATGAATATTCATGAGCCAATGAACCAATCCAGAGCTCCTTGAGTAGTTTTTCAAAAAACTCCATGGCATACCTTCTCAGTAAAACAACAACAAGCAGTTGTGTGGCACTTTAAGACTAATAAATCTGTTAGTCTTAAAGTGCCACACAACTGCTTGTTGTTTTTTTTACTGGACTAGACTAACACGGCTATCCCTTTGGAAACTGACAAGATGCAAGGCACTAAATACCTTCTCAGGCCTGATGGCACACTGGTTAGGAAACACTGCTCTATTTGATCCATCACTCAGCTTCAGAATGCCACACCATATTAAACACCATTTAACTATTTGGCACAGGCTAAATTCATCTTAATTAAGTGGACTTTATACTAATAATATCCTGATTCAGCAATGCTTAACCACTCCCTAGGATTCCGCTTAAAGGGTCTCAAACTCAAATCACCACGAGGGCCACATGAGGACTAGTACAGGGACGCATGAGGACTAGGACGTTAGCCTGAGGGCCACACCACTGAAACCTTTTCATACAATGGTATTGCAAATATCAGTAAGTGTCATTGTGGGCTGCAGGAAACAGCTTTAGGGGACACATACAGCCCACGGGCTGCATGTTTGAGACCCCTGGCTTAAAGGATCCTGAGAAAGCATGTGTCCTGATCAAGTCACCTATACAGAGATTTTCTCCTGTCTAGGAGAAAAGGACAGAATCTGAAAACTGGTCTTTCCATAGGGCATCATTTTAAACATACAGCGGCCACTAACTGATTCCTTTTTATCTGTCCAAGAACTGAAAGATGATGGAAAGAAAGGAAAGCGGCAGACCTCTGTATACGTAATGCACTTTGATTGACTACTAGTCCACTCTTTACTTCTCTCTGCAAATATAACTGTATGTAATATGTAGGGAGGAAAGCAAGATGACAAGCTCTGTAAAATAAAAAGCCCACTAATTAAGAGAAAGATCTCTGACCTTGGTCTTTTGCTACAAAGGCCATGAGCTTAAACCAGAAGAAGAGCAGCATTCTTTGTGTTCCTGCACTTCGCATTTAAAGAACAATTAAGCAATGGTGGTGATAGGCTTTAGAATGAATGTGACAAAGTCTTCCTTTGATAGAAAGATGCTGTTGCCAACCTAAGGGCTTGAGTAGTGGAACTGAACTGAGAAGAAAATAGGGGAAATCCTTAAAGGTGGTTTTGTAAGATGCAGAAGGATGAAAAAATAAAAACTGAAATATAATATGTTAATCATAAGGGGCCTGTTACTGCCTCCACAGAATACCTTGAATAAACTTCCATATTCTTCAACAGGAGCAGGATTGACCGAGTTTATGATTTTATGTTTAATGGAAAAAGTTATAGCTATTTCCTAGTCAACTCTGCTAGCAATTCTGTGACTCAGCTTACTGAGTTTTCTGACTTGTTCAGAGCCACATGCTTCTGTGCAGGTGAAGGTGAGCCAGGAGGCTCCTTCCACCCATGGCTATCTCAGGGTAACTCAAGATCCAGGTAGAGCTTAGAGTTTCCTGTGCCATCCCCCCCAGGAAATTACCCTCTAACCTCATTCATGTGTGTTTCAGAGCATAGTAGCCTAGTGCCAACACAGGAGCACCTCTGTAAGTGATACTCTGAGCACAGCCGAAGAGTTTCTGTGGGAGCAATGACAAGCTTGTTGCCTTTGCTTCTTTCTGTGCCCCTTAGCACATTCTGCCAGCTTTTACTCAGCTCTGTTTGTAGAAGCAGAGGAGACACTATGATTACATAACACCAATCTTCATCTTGCATAGTATCTATCATCGTGGAAGATCCCAACGTACCTTAAGACAAGTTGTTCTCAACCAGGGGTATACGAACACTGGGAAAAGGTAGAGGTTGTCACTAGAGTACATCAATTCATCTAGATAGTTGCCTAGTTTTTACAATAGGCAGCATAAAAACAACTACTGAAGGCAGTCCAAACTAAAATTTCATATAATGGTTTGCTAATACTGCTCTGTACACTAGGCACTGAAATAGAAGTAACAGTATTTATATTTCAAATGATTTATTTTATAATTATATGATAAAAATGAGAAAACAAGCAAGTTTGCAGCAGGAATGAGCTGTGATGCTTTAATATGTTTGATTTTGTAAGCAGGTAGTTTTTAAATGAGGTGAAACTCAGGGTACACAAGACTTCCAAAAGGGGTACAGTAGTCTGGAAAGACTGAGAGCCATTGTTCTAGACTAAAACAAACAAGGAGTCCAGTGGCACTTAAAGACTAACAAATTTATTTATTGCATAAGTTTTCATGGCAGAAAATCTTACTTCCTCAAGACACTTTGAAGTGGGATTTTCTCCCACGAAAGCTTATGCAATAAATAAATGTTAGTTTTTAAGTGCCACAAGACTCCTTGTTTATTTTACTGAACTAGACTAACACGGCTGCCCCTTTGGAAATTGTTCTAGACTGTTGACCGAGTCTGTTCTGTAAGAAAAGCTTTGGTGGGAGTGATGTACACATACCTCAGGAGACAATTTTACCTTACGTTCAAAGGGGTTACTCATCCATCAATTGAATGCTGCCAATGATGGGAACAAAAAGTCAGTTCCTGCAACTCTGCACAGCTTCTTGGAGAAAAAATGAAGAACAATTTCTCCACCTTAAGTTTCATGGAGAACACAGAACAGCAAAATATAATTTACACAAGCCAGGCCTGGATCAGAATACAACTAGCAAAAGTTCCCCAACATGTGGGATATTTTAGGAACACCTCCTAGTGACATTAGTGGAAACTGGAGAGAGATCAGCATTTACCAGGACTGAACTCTTAATTATTATGGATGAGCACTCATGCCATTTGTTGTGTATTGACTCAGCAGGATGAGTGCAATCTGCTGAACCTTTAATAACACTTCCTGCACTTTTCCCACAGAGGTCTCCTGTCCAGGTGCTGATCAATTCTGCTTCCCTAAAACAACGAGATTGCAGCTCAGGGTGAAACATAATTAATTGCTCTTCTTTAACAGTGATTTGTGTCATGGCAAAATTAATTTCTTCTTTGGGAGAGACAAAGCTATCATGGAAGGTAGTTGTAATATCTGTATCCTGTTGAGAAAAGCCTACTTATTTAGGGCATTTTGTTTAATTTCAATGGTTGCTATTATGAATATAACTCTTTTCTCCAAAGATTCTGTTGCAGTTTCTCCTTCTTTGTAAATGATACAGATATTCCTATCAAGGCACTGAATTTATTTTGTACTTTTTTAGCAAATGTACATTTTGCTATTGTTTTTAGACGAAAATCATACTAGTACATTTGGTAACAGGTTTGCATCTCAAGATTGTTTTTTTATTAAGTCAGACAAATATACTTCATTATATTTCTTATGGACTCCTGATTATAAATATTCAGTTTCTCAATGAATCTCTTTTCAGTATTTTTAAAAATGCTAAGCCTATCCTTACTGCATTTTTCAACTGCTTAGCATCAGTCAGAAGTATTACAACAAATTAAGTTCATTGAATGATTAACCTCCCACTAAAACTGCACCACTGACCAATATGAAATCCTGTATTAATTGCTAATAAATGTTAATTGTGTAGGATTCAGATTACCCAAGATGAGTACAAATGGGCTTCTTTAAAAGAAAGGTACTGATTTAAAACATTTATGCTGGCCAGACTCAAATTTTTGAGTATCTGATTGAGCACTGTGGCCTTTCTAGGCCATAGCTCAGGAAGTTTTAGGCCCTAAATTTTTTGGTGATGAGGCCCTAAAAGTTCAGTTACCACACATCTGATGCAAGCCAATGGGTCCAGCACTCTGAAAATAAGTCCCTTATGAATATTATATTTACTAACTAGTCAGTGTGGGACAACAGGGCCAAGAGTAGAATCAGTTTCTACAATTCTGCATCCCCTTGTCAGTGCAAGTGAACCAAAAGATTGCTCTTTTAAACAGGAGGAGCACTGCAGGAATGGAACAACCAATAAATGGTGTATTCTGAGACCTCATTAAAGGAGTAAATATGTACTTGAATTATGTCAATTACCAGACACGCTGCCAAGCGAAGGCCAGATGGCTCTCTGTGAGCCAGAAGCCCAAACTTCACATCAAACAATGTTTTGAAACAGCACAGAAACCAACGATCGATCTGAATTATGCATACAGAACCAAATAGGGTTGCACACGCCTACAGATGACAGCAGTAGCTCATTTCCAGGCATCCTGCACACTGAGACCCCCTTGTACCATAGCCAGGTGGTGTGGGAAAGCCACCGAAGCCCACCGGGGAGCATTTAATTTTAAAATGCTCTGTTTTCTAACTGACATCCAGCTATCAGCTCAACCAGACTACCAGCAGAGCTGATCTGTCCTTCCCTGTGGACTCCCTGCAGGCTGCAGTGCACACCAGACTTTGCACCAGGAGCAATGTAAATCTATCCCTGAGTAGTAATAAACGATGCCAGCAGAGCAAACCTGCAGTCCCAGAATTGCTCCCTGCTTCCACCCGGCGCTCAACACGGATGGGAGCAAAAACATCAGCCTGCGTTAGCCGTGTACAGCAGGGAACTATTTTAAGGCGACATCTAAACACAGTGGCACAGCGGGTGAGGGGGGCTGAGGACGGCTCCTGGAAACTCCCAGTTCTGATAACAAACTGGAAGAAATGACTTACAGCGCCTCTGAGCCCAGCGGTGACCGTCTGCGGCCTCCCGCCAGGGCCCGCGCGGCCTCCAGTTCCCTTCCCAGGTGCCGCCGACGCTTCTGGGCGCCCCATTGAGGGGCAGCAGCCTCGCGCACCGGTGGGACCGTCGGGGGACATCACATGCCGGGCCGGCCCAGGGCGCCGGCGATCCCCTCGCCATGGCCACCATGAAACGCACAAGCCCCCCAACTCCGGCCAGGGGCTCCTCTCGTCCCCGCTCACTCGCCGCAGGCTTCTGGCTCCTTATTCCAGGTAGCCATCAAAGACGTCCAGCTCGCTGTCGGTGTCATAGAGCACCGAGCCGGGCTCGGAGAGCACCCCCAGCTCCACCAGCGCCTGGTCCATGTCTTCGGGCAGGAAGACGATGCCCACATTGAGGACGATGTACTCCATCAGGAAGGCATAGTAGAGAATCAGCACGTTGACGAAGAAGAGGCCCACGTAAAACATATAGGGCAGCCCCAGCAGCGCATGGGAGGCCCAGGGCTCCAGATGTGCACCCACGGCGGCGGGCATGCAGCTGCGCGCCGCTGGCCGCGGGGCCCCGCGGGCGGGGCCGCAACAGCTGGCGCGGCCAGCAGCGCGAGCCCGAGGCCAGCGGGCGGAAGTCGCGCCAACGAGCGGGGGGGAGGCAAAGAGCGGCTCCCCGCGGCGGCAGGGAAGCGGCTTCAGCGGCGGCGCCCCCGCAGCCCAGCCTCCAGGCACAGGCTCCGCAGCTGCCGCCCGCGCGCAGCCGCCACCATCCCGCTCCGCAGGGCCCGCCCCCGCGCCCTGATTGGGTGGAACGCGGCGCGGATTGACAGCAGTTTGTTGACACGCTGAGGCGGCCTAACTGCCTTTGAGGCGGTCGCTTCTGCGCAGGCGCTAGTTGGCGCCATGTTGGCTGGCCACAAAAGCAGGAGTTTGGTGGCGGGTGAAGGCGAGGGCTGTGGCCACGCGTTGTTCTGCAAGCCAAACCACCAGCACCGTTTCCGTGTCCAAAATGGCCCGGCCGAAGGACGTGGCGGTATTTCAAAGTGACGAGCCCCGTCATTTCGAAACAAGGAGGCTGAGTTCGAAATAGTAAAACCGAGGAAGAACGCGAAATAGCCGTTAAATCGAAAGGGTTGTTTCGAAATGGACGTGTTATTTGGAAATAACCAGTATTGCGATTTAATGTTTTTGCGCTTCTCCTTCCCAGGCTGCCTTCCTTTTTCTATATACGGGGAGGGGGGCAGCGTCTTGGCAGGCCTCGCATGCTGCCCCTCTCCTGAATCGAAATAGCAATTCCTGGGGCTGGACTTGCTATTTTGATTTAGTGTTTTTGCTTAATTTGATTTAAGTTAAATCGAATTAAAGATTTTATTTCAAATTAGCTTATTTTGATTCAATTTAAATCAAAATAAGCGTGTACATTGCTTAACAAATTTATCATGTGATAAATGAATCTGTAAGTCTCTAAGGCTATGTTCACACACGGTTATTTCGATACAAGTTGTTTCGAAACAACTTGTATCAAAATAAGGTGTTATTTCAAAATAAGTTAATTCGAATTAAGAAAACGTTAATTCGAGTTAAGGAAAACTCAAAGCGAAATAGCATGATCGGACAACAGTTATTTCAAAACAAGTCTCCATCATTTCGAAATAACATGTTCAGACGGGATTGTTTCGAAACAATCGTTGCGAAACAATGTTGTTTCATCACCAAATGGGGTTTACGTTGTTTTGAAACAACACCATTGTTTCGAAACAACGGTACGTCGTGTGAACATGGCGTTTCTTATTTCAAAACAACCTCTTGTTTTGAAATAAGACTGCTGTGTGAACACACCCGAAGTGCCACAAGACTCCTGGCTTTTTTTGCTTTACTAAACTAACACAGCTGCCCCTTGGGAAGTTAGCGTGGGCAGTAGCCACTGTGGTACTCTCTCCGGGGGGGGGGGGCGCCGCGGCTGCCTCCCTCCAGTTCAGCAAAACAAACGAAGAGGAGGCCTGTGGGACTTACAGACTAACAAATGTATTTATCCCATGAACATTTCATGGGAGAACAATCCCACTTTGTCAGATGTTTGAAATGGAGAGCTTATAGTTTAAAAAAAAAGAAAAGAATGGAATGAATGAATGGACGCAAATCAGACATCAGAAATAACAACGTCTGATTTGTCTCCACTTATTCACTGCCTTTATTTTTCCCTCCCATGCTGTAAGTCAAGCTAGTCCAACGTGCAGCACCAGGGCCAGAATCCAGCCCTACAAGCTGGGCTGTCCCTGCGGTAGGGCGAGCAGGGCAGCCATCTAAGGTCCTGCAATTTGTGGGGCTACGCGAAGCCCAATCCGCTGCCCCCCCCATGCCAGGGATTGGGCGAGCTAGCCAAAAGGGTGGCCTGGTTCAGCACTTCCAGTCCGCCCCCCACCACATGTGCTGCTTTCTGCTCTGCTGGAGCAGCTGGGAGGAGGTGGGAGGCAGAAGGGGGCCCGTATTGCTGCCCCATCAGCTGTGCTGCCTCCCACCCCTGCCCCACTGCTCCAGCACAGAGCTGAGAGCAGCGCACATGGCGGGGGGCAGACTGGCAGTGCTGGATCAGGCTGCCCTTTGCCTGGCTCACCTGGTCTCCAGCATGGGATGGCCGGAGCAGAGGCCTGCCCCTCCCCTGGGCCGGCCGGCCCGACCACCCCAGTGCCAGTCCTGCCTCAAAGGGCTTTTATCTGGCACACCGAGTGCTGTCGCAAGAGTCTGGGGAGCTGGCGCTGGCCAGGCCTATCTGGAATACTCTGAATTGCTACACCAAGTGTGCAGGCAGACTGACAATTTGTGCAAGCAAAAGCAATGCCAAATATCACACTGATCATTATTTTATTAAAGTTGATTAATAAAGATCAATTTGTATGTCTTATCTATCAAACTTTTTCTCGCCAGCCCCCCAACTGAGAAAAGAATTGCAAGGTAGCCCTTCACCCAAAAAGGTTGGACACCCCTGCTGTAAGTTTTCCATTTTGAGCATCTGACGAAGTAGGATTCCGTCCATGAAAGTCATGCAGTAGGTATATTTGTTAGTTAATTAAAGTGCCACAGGACTCCTTGTTTTTCTCTCCAGCAACTTTACTGTAAGGCTGACCTTTAAAACATGCACATTTGCCTCCTGAGGCCAGCCTGTGATCTTAGTCATCCTCAGAGCTGTTTTGACAAGCACCTTGTTCCCTGCTAGTGGTCAGCAGGTGAGAGGAGGCTCAGAGACAAAGAGACATTATAAAGTATTAGGAGCTTTTATATTACATTGCTGTTGGATATCAGGTTATTCCAATTCCTTTTACTTAATCTGATCACAAAGATCCCTCTCACCTTGGAATCTGAGTCTTTTAATTGCTGTGTCATTATCAGTGCTGTTAGTTCCACTGATGAAATATTGTCATGTTCTTCTATAGGATGTTTCGCTGTGCGGTCGGTAAAGAATATTTAGAAATTAAATACCCATGACTAAAATGAAACCCCTCAAGGGAAGACTTCACCTTCTGTTTCATAATACACAACAATATACAACAGTTCAGTGTGGAAACTGTAGAGACAGCTGTGGGCAGGTTAAAACATCATAAATTGGGTTGGATGTTGATCAGTAAAGCAGGGCCCACACCCTTGTGAAAAGTGCTATGGTATCTTATTACTAATTATGGTCAATGATTCTATTTTAAGATTATGTCTTACAATGGCATCTGTAACAGTGCTCTAACAATACAGAACGCTGGACATTTATAGAGTATTGACCCAGTCCTTGACTATATTCAAAACCTAATTAAAAATGTGATTTTAAACTGATTTGGTGAAACCAATACCAAACCCTACATGAAAGCCTTTAGCTTAATTTAAACCTGGCTATGTTGATTTATCTTAACTCAGTTCCTTATTGAATTAAGATACATCAATATAAAACAAGTTTGAACTGAATTAAGAGCGTCCACACTGGCGTTGTTTTGCATTGGTTTTCCTAAACTGCTTTTTAAACTATTTTTAACTATTTGTAACTTTGAGTAGGAACCAGACCTCAACAAGCATAATGTCGGGACTAGTCCTGATTTGAGCAAGTGGTTGAACTAGGTAGATGGTGAGTTAGGCTGGGACTCATGAGGCATGGGTTATATTCCTGGCTAGCCTGCTGAAGGTTCTGGCTTGGATGAGACCTTTAGGATTTTGTTTTGTCCAGGTGTGTCCTCGCTGGAAGAGCAGTGGCTAAAGCAGTACAGATGAAAACTTGCTTTGGCCCCTTCTCTTTGCCCAGCTCTTTCCCAAATATGGGACCATCTGCAAACTGTGTCCCCCCCGTCCCCCCCCAACCCGTGCTCTCCTACCGTTTCTGCTTGGATGGGGTTACCAGATGTCAGGCAAAAGGAAGACATGTCCTCCTTTTTACCTTCCTGTCCTCCATCTGGCAGGCATTTTAAAAATACATGATTTTATCTGGCTTTTTACTTGGTTGAAGCACGCTGGAATACCCCACAACCAATGTTTCCTCTAACTACTTGTAGACTGTGTGCGCAGACAATTTCTTTGTGTGCGCAAAAACATTTCTTTGTCAGCACCAATATTAGCACTATTGAATTTTTTTGTGTGCACTTTATTTTGTTGTGTGCGCAGGTTTCATGACCTGTGTGCATGCGTACACGCGCACAGCTCAGAGGGAACAGTGCCCACAATACCCTGTTTTTAGGGGGACGTGTTGTAGGGCCCCCTAAAAACAGAAGAATATTAATTTATAAGAATATTAATATCAATACTATATAAATATTAGTAATTAATATAAAAAGGCCCTGCAAGTAGCGTAGTGGCTTGCCCCTCTGCTTGATATACAGAAGGGCCTAGGTTCAAGCCCCAAGGGGTTGGACTGGATGACCTCATGAGGTCCCTTCAAAATCAAATCTCCAACCCTATGATTCTATTCTAATATTAATGAAAACTATATAATATTTTCTGTATGTGTCCTCCTTTCCCTGCTTTGGTACCTTTCCAGCCCTATGATTTGATTTGATTTGAACCCTGTGCTTGGAAGGATATCCCCTCACCAACTCTACTCCTCCCACTGCTGCTGCCTCATCCCCTCCCTGTAGCCCCGCCCCCCCGTCACCTGTGCCATTCACCCAGCCTGACCCCTTCACCCCCCCCGTAGATCCCGCCTCGCTCGCGCACGCTGGTCACCGCCCAGCCGGCGGGCGAAGTGCTAGCTGGGAGTTGTAGTTCACTCCCGCCTGAGGGTCGCTGGGACGGGCCGGATAGAAGACTTCACTTCCCAGCGTGCCATGCGTGCGCATGCGCCTTTCTTTTTTCTTCCTGTCGCTGGGCCGGTTTGTAAGCGGACGGGGTTGCTGCTGCCCGGTAGCCGTGCGCGGGGGGGCGATGGGCGGTTAGCGGCCGCGGCCCTCAGCCCGTCCTGCGTCCCCGCCGCCAGCATGTTCGGCCGCTCCCGCAGCTGGGTGGGCGGCGGGCACGGGAAGGCCGCCCGCAGCATCCACTCCCTGGACCACCTCAAGTGAGTGCGGGGCCGGGGGCCCTGTGGGGGCTGGGTGAGCTCGGGCGAGGGGGGTCGTGAGCAGCCAGGAGCCCTGTGGCCCTTAAAGACCAACAAATTTATTTATGGCATGAGCTTTGGTGGGAGAAAATCCCACGTCGTCAGACGCTTCGAAGATGGGGAAATGACTGAATGGGAGGGAAATAAATTTATTTTTTGCATGAGCTTTCGTGGGAGAAGATCCCACTTCCTCAGATGCTTCGAAGATGGGTGAACTTACAGAAAGGAATGAAACTAAATGCAAGGGGGTGTAAAACATAGGATCAGGTCATAAAGTAACATAAAGTTGCATAAAATTACTTTATGACCTGATCCTATGTTTTACACCCCCTTGCATTTAGTTTCATTCCTTTCTGTAAGTTCACCCATCTTTGAAGCATCTGAGGAAGTGGGATCTTCTCCCACGAAAGCTCATGCAAAAAATAAATCTGTTAGTCTTAAAGTGCCACACAACTGCTTGTTGTTTTTTTACTGGACTAGACTAACATGGCTATCCCCTTGGGAAACTGAGGGAAATAAATGCAGGGGAGTGTAAGACGTGGGATCAGTCAGACTGCACCTGCCAATCTAAGGTGCTCAGGGCTTCACTGGGGCAGGAAGGATCCGTGGGGCTCCCTGGGAAGCGAGTCCTGGGGCCAGCACCCCTCAGGTGCAGCTGGGGTCTGAGGACTGCGAGGCTAGAAAGGCCTGGATGGCTTCTGGGATGTGGCATTGCAGGCTTGACGGTGGTGCAGGGGGGGCTCCGGGTTCTGGAGTGGGTTTCGTGGCCATGGAAAAGTAATGACAGCGGGAGGCGTTTCACTCAGGACTGCTCTTGGAAACACGTACCAAGGACAGAGCAATATTGTGGCATTTCGCCGCCCGGGGTGCAGTCCGATCAGAGCGCTCCGCTTCCCGTTAGCAGCACTCAGAGCCAGTGCTGCAAAGCCGCCCCTTTAATAGGGCGGCTCCATTGAGCCACTTCGGGCCGCCCGAGGCTGTGCCCTGTTGGCCCCGCCGTGGTTACGGCCCTGACCAAGGACCTGCACCATTGTCTTGTATCTCACTGGGAATAGTCATGGAACGTAGCATGAAAGCCCACAATTTGGATTTTATAATGTAATAATCTTGTTCTGTAGAGCAACATCTAAAAAGCCTAGAGGAGCAGCACTGCTATAGAGATGGGGTGATCCGCTTAAGTGGGGCATGGAAGTGTTGAGGATGTGGCCCAAGACTATACTACAGGCAATGTGGAGGGGTTGAAAATATGACCTGCTAGCCAAAGGGCTAAACTTATTGGTGGAGAGACAGGCAGGAGGTGGAAATGTCTTTCAGCAAGGTCCAGAGGCTGGTATTTCTGGTTAGAGATCTCATTTCCAGGTGCTGTTAGAGAGAGAAGAAATAAGGGGGTTTGTGTGGAAGCTCAGTTTTAGGTGTTGTTTTCTGGCCAGGGTATGTCTAACTAAGGAATGTGAAGTTCCTGCACTGCAGCAGTCTGGTGGAAAGGAGAAATAGTTTTCTTTTTTGCACAGCCATCATAGATCCTGGGGGAATGTAAGCATGTGTGTGTGCTGGGAGATGGGGGGCATGTTCTGTACTCTTTCCTCAGCTCCTGGCTGCTATAAGAAAATCAGTGATACTAAGATTCTTCTCCCTATTGAATTACGCATGTGGTTGACTCTGCCATAGCACATAATTTTCCCAAGTCATGGTGGAAAAAAATTGACCAGTTCCTGTTGATTTAGCTGCTTCACCTACCTGGTTCTGGGGAAAAAAGCTTTGAAATTGAATAGTCTTGTTAATTTCACACTCTGGCAGTTTGGGAAAACTGGGAAAGCTGGACCTGGGTTGTTTTTGATAGCCCTGCAGTGTAGATTAGGCCTGAGAGACAGTGCTGCCTCTGTTTACTTTTGAAAAGATTTCATTGCAACAGTACAGCCTAGAATTTTTTAGAAAACAAAAACTTACGTGTTGCTGTAACTGTCGTTTGCAGTGTTTGTTAGAGGGATAAGTGGATGAGGTCGTATCTTTTATGAGACTATCATCTATTGGTGAAAGAAACAAGATTTCTAGTTACACAGAGCTCTTTCTCAGATCTAGCAAAGGTATTCAGAGTGTCACAGTTAAATACACGGTGAAACATTGTTTGTTTGCAATAAGTAAACATGTTCTAAAACGTCTGGTTTACACTAGAAAATTAGGTTTAACTGTTGATTGGGGTGTGAAAAATCCACACCCCCTGAGCAGCACCGGTAAAATAAGCTAAACTCCAGTTTAGACAGCACTAGGTCAACAGAAGAATTCTGACATGTCAGGGATGTGGATTACCCGTGCCAAAAGGAGAATCCCTCCTGTAAGAATAAATAGTATCTCCAGTGAAATGCCATAATGGCACAGAAGCAGCTGTGCTGCCGTAACATTTCAAGTGTAGAAAGCTCTCAGGGACCGACCATTCAAGGTGAAGTGCTCTGTTAGCGTCCCCGCAGTCACAGGGCAAAAGAGTGGGGTTGTAGGTTACTGATTGAAATAAGCTATAAATCCATTGTCTTTATGAAGACCAGGTTTTTTACTATCTAGTAAAGTAAAGTCACCCAGAAAGATGAGACATCACCCACCGGGGGAGGGGGGGGTGTTGGGGGGACAGTTTTTTCACAAAATGACAGCTCCATATCTGACCTCTTGGACCTCATCCTCAAAAGAAATCTGCAAATCTTCAAAATCAGTCTGGAAGCTTAAACTCATAACTTTGCTAATCACTAAAAATCATGTTCTTAATAAAGACGTTGGCTTTAAGGATTATTGCAAAAAGCTATAACCCACTAACATACCTGCAGACATAGGTCCAAAGGGGGGGGGCGTTAACAGACAATTTCGTCTAGAATGTACCTTAGAACTCGTGTTAACTGCTTACAATATTCAGTCTGTTCTACCTTGTATTTAATTATGAAGCTGTGAATACTTTTTCCTGAACTGAGGTAGGGCTCTGTGAATGCTCTAAAAACTTCTTTTACCAAGAGAAGTTGATCCAGTAGAAGATATTAACTTATCTGCCTTATTGCTGTAATTACCGGCTTTTATCTTCTCATTTGCCAGGAGAAACGTTCTGCTTGTAAGTGATGAATGGATTTTTCAGGACGAAGTAATGTTAATTGCATATTCTAACAAGAGAAGTCTTTTGGGCCTGCCTTTTTCCATCACAGCCCTTTCACTGAGTGTAGGTGTATTTTAGAAAGCACCATACTGAAAAGTGTGACTGTGACTTCATTATTCTGAGGCTTCATCTCTTTACACATAGGATTTTAGACAGATACATCTTGGAGATGTCAGAAGTAAAGGTTTTCCAGCAGTTCATTCATGGCTGTGAAACTCCCATGCTTTGGTTGCTAGTTACCTTTTTTTTTTTTTTTTTTTGAAAGTCCTATGGTGTCTTTTAACATTAGCTTCCCCCAGTAAATCTCTGAAGATGATGAATGCACTCTCTCACCTGTTTATAAGACAAATGAGAGGGGGCAGTCTTTGTGACAGAATGCTTCCTTTGTGATTTTGATTATACTCGGATACCATGGTGAGGATGCATTAAACAGTACCATGACAGATAATTAATCTAAAGCATACATTTCAATTTCTTTGAATACAAGATTCCTGAAATAGTTCAGGAAATTATAGCATGATCTGTCTTATCAGAAACAGGAAGTGAGGTTCATGAATGAGCTACCCATACGTCCTAGTAAAATGTCCTAAATTATATCTTTAAATATGCAAGCAGAAGAACTGGTCTTTTCCTGACGGTTATGGGATGTTCTAGGAACTGTCTGGTCATTGTTTTCTTTCTTCATAAGTCAATTGTTGAGCTACTAAATGACTTCTGAAAATAGTTTATTTGGTGCAGATAACCATGCTGCTGCATCCTGAGCTAGTGGTGTTTGCCAGACTGATCACGCTTGTTGTTTTTGGCTATCATGCTGTCCATTGAGAACAAAGACCCAGTTCTTGGCACTCACTGGCCACTATATTAGAGTTTAATTTTGATAATTTTACTACTGTGACTAGTCTCTGCCTCAGGGAAGGTCTCAGGGAAGTCAAAAGGATTCACATTCTTAGATCCTTAACTCATAAGTATATTGAGTGCCATTATTCTGCATATCTTCCTTTCATAAACTGGAACAAGCAAGCACTATGTACTGCAACAAGGATATTATCCATAGCACTAATCCATATCAACCATTCCAGTTTGACATGATCAGTGTTCTTTTCTGAGGAGAGATGGAGGCATTAAGAGGAACCTGCAGGTCAGCAATGAAGAGCATTGACAGAGTTATGTGTTGCCTTACAGCTTGCTGTGCTGTAGTATACTTAGCTCTGGGTGGTGTTCATGAGGGTGTTTTTTGTATTTTCAGGAACATAACTCATGCACAGTTTAAAAAAAAAAAGCCCCTAATATTTTGATTGCCACGGTGGTTTGAAGCTTTGTGTTCAAGGCTGCAAATGGAATTTGTCTCACTTTTTCATAGAAACTGGAAGGAACCATGAAAGGTCATCAAGTCCAGTTCCCTGCACTCATGGCAGGACCAAGTACCCTCTTAAACCAACCCTGGCAGGTGTTTGTCTAACCTGCTCTTAAAAACTTCCAGAGATGGAGATTCCACAACCTGCCTGGGCAACTTATTCCAGTGGTTAATCACCCTGACAGTTAGGAATCTTTTCCTAATGTCCAACCTAAACCTCTCTTGCTGTAATTTAAGCCCATTGCTTCTTGTCCTATCATCAGCAGTTAAGGAGAATATTTTTTTTTGTCTCCTCCTCCTAACAGCCTTTTAGGTACTTGAAAACTGTTATCATGTCCCCTCTCAGACTCTTCTTTTCCAGGCTAATCAACCCAGCTCTTTCAATCTTCTCTCATGAGTCAAATGTTCCAGATCTCTAATCATTCATGTTCCTGTTCTCTGGACTCTTTCCAGTTTGTCCCTATCTGTTCTTAAATGAGGCTCTGAGAACTGGACACAGTACCCCAGTTGAGGCCTAATCAGCAGGGAATAGAGAAGAAGAATTACTTGTGGTGTTGATGTATTGGGAGATGCATCCTATGTAAACAGCTATGCATAACTGCTTGTGGCAGCTACACATTTTACAACTTAAAAGAAATCGTTTAAAAAGTCAGTCTTCCTGACTGCAATTCTTGTGTGGCTTAGCACAGGGTTGTTGGGAGCTGGGATATGTGGGCTCTACAGCTGACAGTGACATAGGTGATCATCAGCAAGTGACTAATCTTTGTGTCAGTTTGCTAATCTGTAAAACAGGTTCCCTAAACAACAGGACTGTTCTGAAGCTTAATTACTGTTGTTATGTGTCTCTGAATGCAGGTTGTTTTGCTTATTCCACTTGAATTGGACAAGAGCAGAGATATGATGAACTATTTGTTCATAATAATACTTACTCATTCCGTACTATGCTTCATGTTTGGATTAGGTTGTTGCTTAAATGGTAAAGCAACATCAAGAGGTGGGTTCTAGAATTATGGAAAGGAAACTTTTTCTTGGCTAGAAGATAGGGTGGGCTGTCAGGTTTTGTTTAATTTACAGTTTAATTGACTATGAACAAATGTGTTCTAATGTATGCATGCTTTTGTTCAGTCATTTACGCAAATCTGTCCAGCGTGCAGATCTATGATCATCTAGGATTTGGTATCCCTTTTATGTTTTGAGTTTATAGTAGCCCAGTGTTGTAGGGTAACCTTCAGAATAAAGCCTGCTATCTTCTATTAAATCCAAACTCCCTCTCTGAAAACATGCTTTCAGCAAGGCAGCACAGAATATCACTGTTGCACATCCCTGCCATTTTACCTTTCCATCTTTGTTTTCACTGCTGTACGGTGCTTTCCCATTTCTTTTCTTAAAATGCTAATTTCTGCCTGAAAACATACTCTCTGGGGTTTGTTTTTAGAGAAGCTTACCAATGAATGATACTTTATATCATCAGGCATGTGAATTTCTTATTTAAGATAAGTATGCTATTTACGTCTGGTGGTGCCACAACATGTTAGGCAGTGTACAATAGTAAAGTGAGCCCCATTTTCTGGCCAGAACAGCTTGTAGGGAAACAGCTTATTGTTTTGCATACAGTACTTACCAACATGTGGCCTGGTTCTACTTCTGTTGACTTTAGTGGACAGGTGGATTTAGAGCTATAATGAACTAAGAATTTTTTCTTTAAATTTAAGGAAAAAAATGGGCCTTCTCTTTGACTTCTCTCTATCTCCTCTCCTTTTTATATGCTGTTCCACACTAAATCTAAACTGCTTTGATTTGTGGAAACATTCTGACCTGATCTTATGACTTACACCTCCCTGCATTTATTTGCCTTCCATTCTAGAAGTTCTCCAACTTCAAGCATCTGATAAAGTGGGATTTTTTTTCCCCACAAAAGTTGACATGATAGATAAATTTGTTAGTCTTTAAAAAGTGCCACAAGATGCCTTGTTTGATTTGATGTTGTGGCCAAAAGGATTAACACAATCCTGGGATGCCCAAAACAGGGGAATCTTGACTAGGAATCCAGAGGTTATTTTGCCTCTCTATTTGGCGCTACTGAATTAAGTGTAGAAAATGAGGCCTATGGCCACACAATGAGCTATGAGGACAGAACAAAATGTAGGATAGCTCATCATTCAGTGAGTATTATTCATCCTGTGCACTAGATGAAGAGGAGGACCAGTGGGAAAAAGTCTGATCATGTAATTTAAACACTACTATATTGCTTATAGACCAGGGGTCAAATTAAGGGTCCTCAGGCCACTTAGTTACCTAAGCATGTTCCAGGCTTTTCTATAAGAATAGAATTAATAATAATCTGTCAAAAAGAAGTAGAGTCCATCTTCATTTGGGAAGTTGGAGTATATTAATTCTACCTTGTATATGAGGATCATGGGTTTGTTTCTGAAAGCAAAGTTTGGAAAAACAAGAAGCCAAGAAACCCAGAAGAAAATCAGCTGTCACTGTTTTTCTTGCTTCCACACTCTGCAAGAGAAACAGCAACATCTCTCTTCTTCATGCCTGTGAATAAGGGGGTTCATCTTTCACTTCAGGACAGTACCCAGATTTTGTTTTGTATCCATCTCTGGTGTTGGATACTGAACTGGGAACTGAAATACACAAATAAGTAGCAAAAAATGAGTTAAAATCTACAGATTTTTCTGTACTTTAACAGTGTCAGCATTGTAGATTTCACTCCAGAGTCCCTTTCCTCCTCCCTCATGAAGTAGTAGGAAACAAACATGGTCATGGGTCCATTTTACTGGTGGTACCATCATATCTGAAATTGATTAGAGTCATGGTGTCTTCATGAGCTGCACAAATCACAGTCTAGATAGTACTCACAAAGCCTTTCTTTTTCTCAGGGACTGTTGGTAACACCATTATGCTCTCAGTCACTCAGGCCTGCAGCCTAGGTGTCATCTCTGACTCCATCCTTTGAGTCCAGACCCATACCCAAATCTTGCCACTTCTTCCTCCATACTGTTTCAAAGATACTGTATTCTGTCTTTATCACAACAGTTCTTCCCAACTCTTAATTCTTGTCTTGACTACTTCAGCCACCCCATCTTAGGCCTAACTGACCATCTCTAGTCTATTCATAATGTTTCTGTGAACATGCTGTTCTTGACCCATTCTGATCATGCCACCCACAACCAATGTTCCCTCTAAGAGCCTCCGGCAACTGAGCAACTCCTGTTGCTCGCTGCGCGGTGCCCCCCCTCCCCACGGGCCCGATCCTGGCGGCGCCCCCCTCACCCGTGGGCCAGCTCTCCTGGGAACCCCCCTAGCCTGCCCAGCCCCTCCCTGCAATCCTACCCTGCATGGCCCTGCCACAGCTCCTGGGGCCAGAGAAGCACTAACGGAGCATGCTCAGACATTCTGGGCATGCTCCATTAGAGCATCTCTGGGCGGGAGTTTTAACAACTCCCTGCCCCACAGTAGCTCTGAGCAGGGACTCTGGCTGCCGGCCTTGCGCGGCCGGCAGTGTTCCCTGTGCGGGGGGGGGGGCTGTGCCGGACTGCGCAGCCGCGCAGCTTAGAGGGAACATTGCCCACAACTTCCCATACTGTTTCTATTTCAGGCCTCCTGTCCTCACTTCTAGGCCCCTTCATAACTTATTATATTCCCTCATATATTTACCTACTTCATCTTCTCAAGCCTTCTGCTCTTCTATAATCACCCATCTGTTGACCTTTCCCCTGAGCACCTTTTGATTTTTACCAGTATGCTGCCCTTTTACTAGTAGATTATAGTTAAATAGATTCCAAGGGTGGAAGAGTTAACAATGATCATTTACCCTGAACTCATGTAATCCTATCCATAGTACTTCCCCAAAAATAATTCCTAGAATGTGTCTTTTAGAAAAAATCTGGTCCTAACCTATGTATGGCCAGTACTGTTTTAACAGTTGATCTGTACTTCTGCATCTTCAAGTGTCTGAGGAAGTGGGATTATCTTCCGCAAAAGCTCATGCAATCAATAAATTTTAAAAGTGCCACTGGGTTCTTTGTTTGTGGTGTGGGTTTTTTGGGTTTTTTTTTTGTTTTTTCCCTCCTATTAGTTGATTACCCTCTCTCAAAAATGTACAGCTTGTTTCCAGGCTGAATTTTCTAGCTTCAACTTCCAATAACTGGACTATCTTAAATCTTTCTCTAGTTGATTGAGAAGCCTGTTTTAAATGTTTGTTTCCTATGCATGTATCAAGTCATCCCTTAACCTTCTCTTTGTTTAAATAAATAGATGCAATCTATCACTGTGTGAGGCATGTTTGCTAATCCTTCAATCTTCCTCAGGGCTCTCTTTTTTGAGCACTATCATATTTATCAACATCCTACTTGAACTCTGACACCAGCACTGGGTGCAGTATTCTGGAACTAGTACCAAAACACAGAGGCAAAATAATGTTGTTTTCCTGCAAGATACTTGGAAGTAGATGCTCAGGATAGGATCATCTGGACTTGAGGAGCAAGGGCATTAGCCATGGGTCTCCTTGTCTACAGGAACATTTTAGTTCATAGCAAGTTGGGATTGTGACTACCGTACATTAGTATTCCATGTACTAAGGTTCATGTGACTTCTTCTGATGTACGTTATAACTACAAAATACATATCGGTCTTTCATATAGAATTTCCTGAACATAATGTACATTGTGCTTTTCTCTGTTTCTTCTATTTTCACTTCCTTGCCAAGTAAAGTGAGTTGGATACTGCAGTCTTGTATCAACTCTCATATTGTCTTAACCAGAACAGGCAGGAAAGAACTGGCTTTTCAGCTACAAAATCTAGCTCTTTGGTTCAGTCTGAGCCTGGGATCCACCTCTGAAAGTAGAGTCTAAACTCAAATGGTCCAGCTCTGGATAACCTTGCTCCATGCAAGGTAGATTCAAACCATCCTTGAATGCTATCATCAGTTAAGAATTCAAAATAAGGTGAATTCCATGCACCATTCCATTGGCTGTCATTATGCAGCAGATATTTTAGCTAACTGTACATGCCATGTGCTATAATTAACCTTGCAGATATTTACATCTGTCCCCAGACACTGTGTAGCTATATTTACCTACTTCATCTTGTCTTCTCTTTTCTCTCCCTTTTCTCATATCCAGCCTTAACCTATTCACTTATGAAACCCACCAAATTACAACAAGTATATAGAATAATTAGTCCACATAATCATTTTGCTATAATGATCTCTTTTTTTATTGTGTACAAGGTGTTTGTCCTCATACCGAAGTTAGTTTTGTTTGCTGCTTACTGGTGCTTATTCCTCTGCCAATGTCACTTTTAGAATAAACTGAAACAATGACTTTCAAAACCTGCCCATTACATCAGGGAAAAATGTCAAGTTGCTTCTCTCCCATGTTACAGTAATAACTATGGGGAAAAATGAGTGAAGTAGAAAATAGTGAAAATGGTTGTGTGAAAATCACAGCCAAATACTGTTAAACACAGCAATGGTAACTAATTACACTTTTCTTCTCTTTTAGGTATATGTATCATGTTTTGACCAAAAATACTACAGTAACGGATCACAACCGCAATCTGTTAGTGGAGACAATTCGTTCTATAACTGAGATCCTTATATGGGGAGATCAGAATGACAGCTCCGTGTTTGAGTAAGTGCTTAACATCTTCACTATTTAAAAACGATATTATTATTAAATCCAAATTGTTCATCAGCCAATATGGAAGGAGTTGGCATTTGCAGATAGTGTTATCCGAGATGAATTGTGACGATCGTAAGAGCTTGCAGTATTGTTCGTACCAGGTGTGGGCTATTTCCTATTGTGAAAGTTAGTTACTTTAAGTAAGTTTCTGAAGTCATAGCTGCACAAAGTAGAGCTACTAAATGTACTTCACTGCAGAAGGAGAAGAGGAATTACATACAGAGATGGTGGCACATGACAGCTACTTCTAAGACAACTTTACACAGTGTGTATGCCTATAATGGGCGTTGCTAGGAAGGTAGCACATGACTGCTCAATAGGGTGAGCGACTGTTAGAAGAAGCAAATTACTTTTAAAAAGTCTGTCAAATTCAAACCCTCTTCCTTGTGCTGTTTTAATTTTCACGTACTATGGTATAAGCTATGGCAGGAAATGCCATCTAGTCACCATTTTTAGGATCTACAGAGTATTTATTGAGTCATTCTAAACATCATAGAAGACCTTTCTTTTTGATTTCCTCTCCACCCCCCAGAATGACAACAAAATAAAAAGACAAACTGACACTGTGTGTGTTTGGTGTTTGGTGTTTTGTTCAAAAGCTCCAGGAAATCCTTGTGAAATACCAGGATGTGTTTTGCTTTGAGACTAATTGGTCCTTTCTTAAGCAGTGGACAAGTTAGAAATGAATGATCCAGTGTCAAAGCTCAGTCTAATTTTGTAAACCAAAATTCTTATTTTTGCTATTTTTCATTTTTGTGAAAAAATAATTCCTACCATGATTTTCGGGGGGGGGGGGGATATATCAGGACTTCTCTATGTGTTGAACTGCTTGATTCCCTTAAATATATTTAGTCATTAAAAATTACTTGAAATGTCTTTATTCATGGGAAGGGGAGAAGAATATTCTGAATAGAAAAGTAGCCTTCTTCAGCCTACAAATTCGTGAAGGCAGATTTGTGGGAAAGGGACTTTGAGTGTTTTTTAAATCATGCCATCATGAATTTGTAGATTGAAGAAGGCTACTCCTTTTTTTCAGCTGGACATTAAAATACTTCGCTAACTCTTAGATCTTTATCCCTTTTGTTATGTAATGCTCCTCAAATATCCTGGTCCATTTAATTGCAGATGAAGTAGTACTGCGTAGGTAAATGGATTAAATTATACAAAGTTGTATATAGTGTGAAAGCTGTCAAAATTTTAAAAAATAACCTTAGTTAACCCACTAGTTCATTTTTAAAAAATAACAAACTATTTAGTAATTGTTTTTCACTATCTTCTAGCTTTTTCTTGGAGAAGAACATGTTTGTTTTCTTCCTGAACATCTTGCGTCAGAAATCTGGTCGTTACGTGTGTGTACAGCTGCTGCAGACCTTGAACATCCTCTTTGAGAATATTAGTCATGAGACATCACTCTGTAAGAGTGCAATCCTTATTAAACCTTTTGCTGTCTTTATTAAGCAAATCAAAGCTTCAGTGTGCAGTGTAATTACTATCTTCATTTTATTAACTCTAAAGCCAGTGAACCTTGATACAAAAACATGTTTAGGACTCAAACAAGGAGTCCTGTGGCACTTAAAGACTAACACATTCATTTATTGCATGAGCATTCCTGTGAGAAAAATCCCACTTCATCAGATGCTTTGGCATTTAGGAATCAAGCACTGAACTTCCTTTGTGGGATCATTGATTTATTTTTTAAGCAGTATTGGGTTTCCAATGCAAGTCCACTCTGAAATGCTTCTTCAGAAGTTTCTAGTTGTATAAAAACCATTGAATTGTACTGTTGAAAGCAAATAGTAGAAAAATTTGGGATAATTTAATACAAGGCCTTTTAAAAGGGGCCCTTTAGAATAACCTGGTCCCAAAATAAGCAAAATATCAACATTTGTATTGAGAATATTCTTGACTCTAAATCTTCCACTCAAATGAGAAATTTAAAAAAGAAACAATACTAGAAAGCCACTGGTTAGTTAGGATCTCAAATGTTTGTATTTAACTGTTGCTGGTAGTGAGTAGAAGAAAGCACCCTCTAACAAAGCCTTTTGCTGTTCTGTGATCAGAAAGTTTGGCATCCAAAAAAAATCACATTAATTTCAAGGTGTGTTAAAAACATACAAAGGGAGAAATTATTTTTTGCTAAATAAGGGGAACAGAATTTCTCACAAGTCCATGTATAAGCTTTTGAGGATAAATAATATGGAGAAAAGAGTGCTATTGCAAGTAAATGCATGATTTGTGCTTCTTAGAATTTGGATTACCAGTTGCAGCACACTTAAAGAAGAAACATAAAACACATAAGTGTGTTCTAGTCTCATTTTAATCCTATCATTGAGATCCAAGTGTTTTGCAAGAAGTTAATGACGATGACTTTTGTGTATAACTGCTGATTGAAATAGTTGTTTGCATTGTTAAATCTAAAAATAGAGATGTAATAAGTAGAGGAGACTTGATTGCTGCCAGGTTATGCTCCCAAGGCACTTTTCATAATCAGGCACTACATATGCATAACTGGGCTTAGAAGAGTTTGATTTTTATGAAGTGTTGGTAAGCATTGATTTCACTGTACACACACAAACCAAAAAACTTTTCCATCTGATCAACCCTTTCAGACAGGCAAAATAAGAAAAATGCTGCCTGAGAGTTTAAAGTTCAATTTAAGAAAAATAAGATTTAAAAAATTGCCTAACCTATGATTTTTCAATACTGCAAAAATGTAAAAAAAATTAACACTTTTTCAAAAATAAACTTGTTACCCATAAAAATTGAAAGAAATAAAAAAATCAAATGCTATGAAGCCTATAAATCTATTTCAAAATATTTTTCTTTTTTGGTGATTTGTGATATGTTTCTGTATTTTCAGATTATTTGCTCTCTAATAACTATGTAAATTCTATCATTGTGCACAAATTTGACTTTTCTGATGAGGAGATCATGGCATATTATATCTCATTTCTGAAAACACTTTCCCTGAAACTCAACAATCACACTGTACACTTCTTTTACAATGAGGTAAGTGACTGGAAGAATGTACAATAAAAAGCCTTCCTTACTACAGGGTATGCAGAAGTGAGTTTAAGGCAAAAGCTTTCATTGATCTGAGACAGACTCCTCTCAACCCAAGCTTATCCCCAAGACTGACCCTGCACATTTGACTGGAGTTTAAAATTACTTCTATTGTTTTCGCAACTAAATGTTCCACCAGTCTGTCTGTCTCTGAATTTCACATTCTACACAATGGTCTTAATTAAATTAGTAGCAAATGTTAAAAGCTTCATGTTGTTGACACAGTTGTTTATATTAGGCGATAATTAGTGCAGGGTTTGGCAACCTTTGCCGACCTCTGTGCCAGCCCTGCCCACCTCACCGTCAGTGGGTGCCGGGGGTGGGGCCAGGCCTCCGGTTTGCGGCCGGGGCTAGCTCCTGCCCCCCGGCAGCAGCAGGCGGTCTCCAGGGGCTGGACCGTCCCTGGTGGGGTTTGGGTTGGGGTGATTGCCCTGGGCCGTTCAGTTCTGGGGACCCTGTGCTGTCCTGCCAAGCAGCGCAGCTTCTGGGGGCCAGGAGAGCTGGCCAAAAGTGGTGCCAGGCTCAGTCCCCATGCCATTTTTGTCACAGGTGCCGTGGGTTGCCAACCCCTGAATTAGAGTATGGTGTTTCTTTCCTAGAAGAGAACACTCTAAATTCTCACTGCAGTGGCATACTATTAGTGTGAATTCTTTAATAATAATAATAATAATAATAATGATAATAATAAAAAAGTAACAAAGGTGGTACTTTAGGTATCTTAAGATGTATTTATTCAGAAAAGTTCACAAATACCTATCAAAGTAATCATTGTTAGTCCAAAATTGGCTGAGTTGAGGATAACTTGCCTTCTAACAACCACCCTTCTTGGTTTAAAGCTACAGCCTTTTGAAATGAAGGCTTGATCTTTATACTTAAACTTAGGTCAACATAGCTGTGGTGCTTCCAGGTATGAAAAAATAGCCATCCCTGAACGTTGTAGCTTTGCTGACCTAACTCTTGGTGCAGATGCAACTAGGTTAACTGAAGAATGTTACAGTCAACTTGGCAGCTAGTGCTTGGGCAGCTGGAATTCTATCATTGTAGTGTGAGTTTACACCAGTGGCTTCTAACCTTTTTTCTGCCATGGATCACCTTGATACCTTAATTATTTTGAGGCACACCATCATAGTCTCTACATGAACTCATGAACATTCATGAGCCGACCCAGCATTCTGAGAAGTTTCTCAAAAAATTCTGAGGCACACCTGCTCAGGCCTGATGGCACACCGTTTGGGGAAGACTGGTCTACATAACACTAAAGCAGCGGAGCGTTGGAACTACCGTAGCTGTGCTGTTGCGCCCATAGTGTCGATGTGGCCCAAATATGAATCCACTACAACAGGGGTGGCAGAAGCTCCTGTTCTTACTGATTCTTTCAACTTCCTGCCTTTTTGTTGTAGTAACATCCAGCTAAAATAGTTAGCTTTTAAATCACTACTTTAAAACTTCAAATGCATTTTAAGTATTGTATAGTCAGATCTCCATTAAAATAATTTTAATGAAGTGAACTTTAGGTACAAAAGAATATCCAGATTCACAGAAATTTCAGTCACTGGCATTTTGCATGTGTGTAAAACCACTTTGTTGGCTTTTAGTCAGAAATTAGTAATGTTTTGGTCTAAGTCAACTGTTATCTTTGAATTTTGGATGCCCACAGAACTTGGTAATGCAACTCAACTTCAAACTAAACCATTAGAATTTTGAATTAACTTAAAATGTAGTGCCTACTTATAGAACCTACTGTTTTGTGTATTTATTACAGTATTTTGCTCAGTTGTAAGTCCATTATCTTGAAGCCTTAATTCTGCATTTGGATCCACATGGACAAGATGCCATATAAAGTCAGTGGGGATGTGTGTGGGCAAACAGACTCAACCATTTTAATTAGTTCAATTGCTCATCTAAATGAGAATCTTTTCACATAAGCTTGTCCAATTTCTCTCTCTCTCACAGCTTAATGGGTATAGCCAGAAGAGGGCATCAAAGCTCTTAAAATAGAGAGCTGCTATTGTGTGATGTTATGAAACTTTTGGTAGCAAGTTTTTTTGTAATAAACTTGCATACCCACAAATCTAATGGGTGTTTGAAACTCAGTTTTTCTTTTATGAAGGGTTATTAAGAATGTCTCTCTGCCTACATTTATAGTGCTGTATGATATATTTAATTTTTTTATTGCATTAACCTTTTTCATACCAAATCCTAACAAAGTATTGAATGTTTGATAAGATAGTGTATAATGCTTGCTGTATTTTTATTTCAGCACACTAATGATTTTGCTTTGTACACGGAGGCCATTAAATTTTTTAACCACCCAGAGAGCATGGTCAGAATTGCTGTCAGGACCATAACTTTAAATGTCTACAAAGGTAAGTTTCATGCATCAGTAGATTAGTACACCTAATACTTTTTGTAGCTAAAGTTAAATATTAACAATTACAAACAGTGCATATTGACTTGGCATAGCTTCTGATTAATGCAAGGCTGAATTAATTGTAAGCATGTTACTTAACATGCATGTGTTAACAAACATACATGTACTAAATATTTTTTGTTAATTTTTAAAAAAGACAGCCACAATCTACAGTCCCAATGTGTATTTAGAAGATCAATCTATTGTCCTTGGTAAAGAAAATGATGCCAACATAATAAACACTCAAGGAGGTTCACCTCAACTGCCAGTAGAGGTCCTACTCTAGCTATTTACAAAGTATTAGTTTTCCTTTAAGGATATTACTCTCTTGACATATTAAACTTTATAATAAGAGAAACCTGTGTGGCAGAAATCAACATACATAATTCCTTACTTTTTTTATTGTGACTGTGTTTTTGGAATTCATTAGTCCATTCATCAATGGAAAAAAGGTATTGGTATATCATAAGCTATTCTTTGTGCAAGCAAGTGTATATAACTTGCATTCTATTACAGATACACAGAACTACACAAAACAAATTGTAAGGTCATCTGCATAGCCTAGGAGAAGTTGAATGAGATCTCAGAATTCCTGCCTCCAAAACCAGCCATACCTTGGAGTGCTCTGTGTGGCAATGTGCATTCTTTTTTTCAGGGTGGGAGGGATTAGGGCATATCCTGTAGTTGTCAAATAATTAAATTTATTTTTTAAAAATTTTATATTGCTTTTTTATTATGTTTGAAAGAGAAATCAAATATTAATTTGGAATTAGAGAGTCATAACACTAGTGTAAAACTGACTACAAGTTCTTTAAAATTATTGGATGTCATAGTTATGCATAGCCTGAAAGATGACTACTCAAAAGTTCACTAAGAAATAGTAATTTTTAGATAAATATGACAATGTATTTTCCTCAGTGCCACACTTCTCAGCAAACTTCCCTTTCAACAACTGATTGATTGTTTTCTTTAGAATATATAGCTCATATCTATGTATGAGAATTATAGTTACTTTAATGTCACATTTGTCATTTTAGTTCTCCATTACTGGATGTAGACAAGCTAATGACAAAGTAAAATTGGCAAATGTGATATTAAAGTAATCATAATTATTGACTATAAAACATAAGACTTCCCTGCAAAACATAGTACAAAAATCTTAACTTTCAACAGAAAGGGCTGGGAAAAATTCTGCTTCTTGTTTTAAAAGCTTCTTGTTTTATGGGTACTGAATAAGAAAACACAGAAGCAATGTGGATGATATTTGTCAACAGTTACATGATAACTCTGAAGGCTTTTTTGTTGATGAAAGCTTTACAGCTATGATGGTACTTGAGCAATTTCTCGTAGTTAGCAAACAGGACCCATGCTAGTTTTTCTCTACTTCCAACACCCTGCCTTTTGAGTATGAGCCAATAATGACAGAAATAGTGAAGTGCGAAGAACTTCATACTTCGTGTACATTACTAAATAAAAAGGAGAGTTATGATCTTGCCTAGAGTTTAAGTTGAGTGTTGGAGAACTCTGAGGGTTGAATTTGAAAAACACAACTATCAAACATGCAGGTTTCATAATTTTCTGGCTATCCATTTGTAAATGTTCTGATCTAACACCTTCTAACCTGTATCTTTTAGTTTAGATGCTTCCTGCTTTAGCTCTTTTAACCCTTTTGGAGGATGTCTCACCATCCCAGTTCCTAATCCTGTTAACTGTTGTCTGTTTTTTTTGCCCTTCCTTCACTGATGATTCCTGTGTTCCTTAATGCAGTGTCATGTAAGTCTATTAACAAGTTTGGTTTTCAGCATTATTGCTTTATTCTTACATTTTTCATTTTAAAAAGAAAATTCACTTGAGTAGAATGTGGTTTTCTGAAATGCAGTAGATTTACTTAGTATCTTGAGACTCATGTAAAAATAACCATAATATTTTAATAGGCTCAGTTAGCCTTTCAAGAGTTGTCTATGCAACTTTGATAACCACCTATCTTGTGTTTAAGATAAACCCATTCAATTGTGTGAGTGTAAAAAAAATTAGTTTATTATAAAAATTCAGAATGGTCATTTGTTTTTTTTGTTGTTGTGTTTTTTTGTTTTTTGTTTTTTTTGGTAACATCTATCTTTTGGAAAACTTTTTTTTTAAACTTCTCCTCTTCAGTGGACAACCAGCCCATGCTGCATTACATTCGAGATAAAACTGCTGTCCCATACTTCTCCAACCTCGTTTGGTTTATTGGGAGCCATGTGATAGAACTGGATAACTGTGTGCAGACTGATGAAGAGTAAGTTTTTCAAGAACTTTCTTTCTTTTTCTCCAGACACACTGAAAACCCTTTAAGTTAGTTCCTCAAGAAATTCCCCTGCCCTTCCCCCCCTTCCCTCCCCCCATGTCCCTTGCTAAAGTCTATGATTCTTACAAGGTCATGTTAGAAATCAGTGCAGAAGCATAATGTCAAGTCACTTACAATTTTAACATTCCTGTAAATAAAAGATTTGTTGGGAGACTCATTACTCCTCATTCCTGTTGGTCAGAAGTATACAGACTGACTTTGTTAATAAAATAAATTGTTATGCAGAATTTGCATAGGACTGTTTGCATATCAATAAGACCAGGAGCACAGCATCTTTAGGTACCCGTTTACATATTCAGAAAGCTATATGTTAGGATAATGTGTCCTTAGACAAATAGTCTTTCCATGTTAATTTAGTACTTCATTATCTAAACACTGCTGCCATCAGTCTAACTGGCAGATGTGTAGCTTGGATAGAACTTTTTACCTTGTCAAATAAAAAATTCCTGCTGTACTGCTCATGATCATCACTTTGGATTTGCTGTCTGAGTAGGCATATAGCCAGGTTTCAAAGCTTTACTTGGTTAGAACAGTGCAGAAGAAGTATGTGGCTTTAAGATATAAATGTACAAGTAGTCTTTTGCAATAAAAAAAAAAAACCCACCTCTGTTTTGCATGACTACTTTCTGTAAAAGAGCAGTTCCAAGGTGTTAGCTGTGACTTTTTTTATGCTTCTATAGAAAACTAAAATCTTGTTGTTCTCATGGTGGAAGCTTTATTGTGAAATTAAAATTGACAGTTATCTCCCTCAATTGCTCCATTTTGATTGTCAAGTCTCCAAGATTAGAGGGAATAATTTGATGACTGACTAATGCAGACATTCTGCACAAAATAAGATGTAAATGAATTTTCTCACTGAGTTCTGATTATTCTTCTGCCTCACCTATGTCTAAATCTTTGTCTCTTTCAGGCACAGAAATAGAGGCAAACTGAGTGATTTGGTAGCAGAACATCTGGATCATTTACATTATCTTAATGATATCCTTATCATTAATTGTGAATTCTTAAATGATGTGCTCACAGACCACCTACTTAATAGGCTATTTCTGCCTCTCTATGTGTATTCATTAGTAAATCAAGATAAGGTAAGGAATAGCTGCCATGATTAATTATTAAGACTTAACTGATCTCTAAATGATTTCCACTCAGTATTTACAGTAATTTGTGTAGTGAGTGTATCCCATAAGTAAAATTAATATCCTCTGTATTGAAGTACTTTACAAGAAACACAGTTTAAACTATTCAAGTCTTTGTTTTTCTTTAATTAAAAGATGACTGCAGGGGTGATGCTGTTCTAGGTGTATATGCTTGTTAAAAGTACATGTGTATGTGCTTATTGAAAGTCATGTAGAGTCAGTTGTAGTTGTTAACCGTTGTTTAGTATTGTTAGCAGTAGAGAGGGGGACAGGAGGTGTAAGTTCATGAATTTCTTTGAAAGATGTTTTAAAAGGTTGATGTAACTATCACATAGTTACTTTTTTAAGAGTGGATTTTCTGTTTACGTATAAAATTCTCAAATACAGACTCTTGGCCTATAGTCTGATTTCCAACACCTGTGAACTCTCTCACTCACCAGTCTTTCAGTTTTTTGTTTTTTTTTAACATGACATTGATTTAAGTATCAGCCATGCTCTCCATAAAAAGAGACAAATCAAATTTGCTATTTGCTGCATGGAACAGATAAAATTTTGTTTAAATTCCACCTAATCCAGATTCTTATACAGTGCCCAGCTCCATGATAGTTGCATGTCTCTTCTATTCCTGTTCTAATTTTTCTCCTTGTCATAATTATGTGACAAGTTGCTGTAGCAATTTATAGTACTTCCCATTTCTGTAGAACCTGCCATCCAAAGATCTTAGTGCATTTTTTTACATTAATTTAACCTGTTGTCTTCCCTTTTGAGTTAAATAATTCTTAATTTTCTACAGTGAGTGTGTGGCAGAACTGGTATAGACCAGAAATTTCCTGACTTCCAGTCTTGTGCTTCTGCCACTTTTCCATGTCTTCAAACAGAAGATCCTGTTTTTCATGAAAATGCCTCTAGTAACTTAAAAGAAAAGCTTCAGACAAAAGATCCAGTAAATATTTTAAAAAACACTTATAAATATTTTTTCTGAGGTTGTTAATGGTTCTCTCAGAAACCAGATTATTTTAATAAGATTTTAAAGTATTGTCATACAATAAACATTTGTTGTGTTCTGATTATGGAAAGAAAATGTCTGTGAAGTGTAAGTGTGTAATTCACGGGGCAGAGAGATGACTTGAATTAAACAACTGAATATCAACAACTCCAGTAAAACATATAGGTCTTATTTAGTTGATTCTGTGTAATCGTAAGAGCCTCCTTTTATGAATTATTTCAAAAGTACTGTCTGGTGAAAGTATGTTGAAGGGATTGAAAACCTCATACTTCTCACTGAAGCATCTGGTAAAAAAATAAATATTACAGAAAACTCTGGCTTCAAATATTATGCGTTCTGCTGAAATCCTTTTCCAAAGAAATAGAAAGTCACTGGAAAATGTCAGCCTATTCCCTGGAACTTAGTGGCACCGAGGGAATGGGGGAGGTGGTGCACATGAACAAATCATTGTTTATACATGCTTTTTTTATTCTGTTTTTAAAAATGTCAGCCTTTGTAATACCTTAGTTTTCAGTAATTAACAGAACATTCTCTTCTTTCTTCCATAGGGTGGGGAGCGTCCAAAAATAAGTCTTCAGGTTTCTCTCTATCTTCTCTCACAAGTATGTTTAATAATGGTCACAGTAATTTCATTATAAATTGTGTATGTCAGAGGGCTGTTTTTCAGCAGTGCACAAGAGAATTCTGCTCAGTGTTAAGGTCCAGTGTTTGCCTTTAAGGGACACCTGTGCATTTTTTAAAATTGTTAGCTCACTGGTCATCACATGGACCCACTACTACTCTTCATTTAACTAGTAGCTTTTCTTTGAGATTATCAAAATGCATCATAAACATTCTCTCATTAAATCTTTAGAACCATCAGTAAAAGGCTGATGTTTTGAGCTGTTTTTTAACTATCACTTAATTCACTAGTGTAATGCATCCATCTCTTGCATGGAATGCAGCAGCCGTTCAGCATTGCCCAGTAAGTTGGAACAGAAGTGAAAAAAATACAGCATTCAGCTGCATGTGCAGGCAGAATGCAGTATTCCAAATATCCTATCCAAATTGAAATGTGGAAGTCAGGGTTTTGAATGCTCTTATGCCAGTGCAAAATGTTGTGGAATCTTTAATTAGAAATAGACAGTGCCTGTGTTTCATGTGTATTTACAAAAATAAAAATTGAGCAGTAGAATATTGAGCAGAGGCTGTAACTTGACATTTTGGATTGCACACATACTATTTATAGTTTTACAGTAGACCAGACTGCCACCATAACCTTTTTTTAAACTGGGAAATTAAGTGACTGAAATATACAGTTAACTTCATGAAAAATCCAGGTGCTTGTTTTTTCTTTGGATTATTGCTGTTTACTTGAGAGATTGAAAAAGCTTATTCTGTTAGTTAAATTTTGGTCTACCTGCATACTTCATGAACATGCTCAATATGTTAACATTCTTGAAGAAATATATGCATTTAATTCAAAATATATTATTTGACTTGAGATTTTGTGGTTGAAATGACAATGTTTTAAAAAGTGACTTATTTTTTAAACCTATGAATTCTTAAATCAGTCTTTGTATAGGGTGAAGGAGGGTGGGAATACACCCAGATAAATGTCTTATGCAATTTTTAGACATTGTTTAATAAAAAAAAAAAAAAGAGAGAGAGAACCCAGTATGCACCTGCTTTGTTGCGTCAGGGGAATAAACACTGCAGTGCTGCTAAGTTTCTGATTCCCACATCACTTTCAGTTTGAGTTAGGTTTATCAACCTCAGAAATGAAAACTTATAATAGAAATCCCTTGAAACTGGGGAAACAGTCATGTAAGTCACCGCTGAATGCCTCTGAGATGCTTTGAGCCTTCTAATCTATCTGACGTCAGTGGAAGTATGGAAGTATTTAGCAGTAGAGATAGTCAAAAACTGATTTTTTCAGTTCACTGACGGTTATGAAAATTTAAAAAAAAGCCAGCAAAGTAAAAGTTGACAAATTTCATTTTGGGAAGAACTAAATGACTTGAATAGTCATTGGCAAGAGCTCGGGTGTGTGAACTGAGAATGACTCTAGCCCAGCAGTTAGGGCATTTGCCTAAAAGATGGGAGAACCAAATTCACATCCCTGCTCTGCATCAGGTGGAGGAGGGATTTAACCCTGGGTTTCTAACCTTTCAGGCAAGTAATTGTAACTACTGGGCTGAAAGTAATAAAGGAGACGTTTATGTCCCTTTGTGAATGTAGCCCAGAAAATTTTTGTCAGATTCACAGTAGTTCTGGGTTGACTGGAACAGCATCTCTCGAGGAGTGAACTGTTTATCCCAAAATTTGACACAGATCTGCTCAGCGACTGGCCGGGGGCGGGGGGGGCTTACATAACTGGGATTTGTTTACACTTAAAAAGCTACAGCAGCACAACCATTCCACTACAGCAGTTTAGACTGTCTTTGCTGACTGCTGGGATTCTCTTATAAGCACAGGCAATCCACCTCCCCAAGAGACAGTAGTTAGGCAGTCAGAATTCTTTCATTGACTTAGTGCTTTCTGCTCCAGAAGTGAGGTCAGTTTAATGCTGCCCCTCAGGAATGTGGATTTTTCATACCAGTTAGTGAGGTGCGTATTCTGATGTAATTTTCTATTGTAGAGCTGGTCCTAGATTCTTTACAAAGAAATTTCTTTAATTTTTTTTTTTTCTTGATAAGCCATTGAGTCACTTGGGCGTATTTAGGGGCAGAACTCTATTCATGATATTGAATAGTATATTTCCACTTTGGCACCAGGATGCTAAGTAGTTAATGTAGCAGAACTCTTTCTTTTGTAGTTCTACTTATTGTATATAGTTAGTATGGTCTCAGTCTTGTGCTATAGCTTGGTCCATCTGGCTTGAATATAAATGATAAAATGCAGTCCTGTTTGTTTTACGTCTTCATTGTGACAGCATCTCTCAGCACAAATGCAGGATTTTTGTAACTAATCACATGTTGGAAAATTGCTTCCCTATCTATACCCCCTCAATCATAATTAATTCAGTCGTTCATTAATATTCTGATGATCTGTAGTGAAGCAAAGGCTTGGTCAAAGGCTACTGTAAGATATTTATAGATCAGTAAATATTCCTCTGAAGAGGGTGGAATTTGGAGAGCAAAGTTCCTCACTAAAATAATCCAATTTTGAAGAATACATGTTAAGTAACTTAAGAAAACTGCTTTAGTGATTTCTGCCATCTGTGTTGCATACACAGAGAGTGTCACTAGTATACCAGATACTCATACAGTGAACAGCTTTGTATGTTAGAAACAACAGCTTGAATTTCATCCAGCAACAGATGTAAAGCTGCTGCTGTTCCCAAAGCAAAGATGTAATGTACTTATGCCAGGGCATTCCTGCGAGCAGGCCAGCTGTTGTCTTATGCTCTTGAGTGACTTCTAAAGGGTAGCTCCTAATTAGTTTGAGAGCATACTGCTACTGAAATTCTGGAGGGGATTTACATGGGTCTAGTCTATCACTGCCCAGTAGGAAGTCTGTCTTTGGAAGGTCTGGGGCATTTCAGGCCAACAGCACGTTTGGTAAGCAGATGTGGTGAAGCAGTGAAAATATTGTGCAGGTTTAGTGGCTCAAACTATTTTTGGCTCTTTCACTTAGCACAGCTCCTAAGGAATTTAGTTTTTTTTTTTTTTTTTTTTTTTTCTGTAGTACTTACCATAATACTATCTAAGCACTTAAAGGTTTCAAACACTGGGGCCTTAATCCTACATTACATTGTTTATTCCTACTGAGACTTCCCGGATACTTCTTGATGAGGAAAAATGTTTTTATATTTTAAAAAGACTCTTAGCTATTTAGACCAGAAGGCACTGTTATGCATAGTGTCAGGCTAGATCATAACATAGGCCATAGAACCTCACCCACTACTTTCCGCATCAAGCAAATCTTGAGCTACGCTTTCAGTAAAATCCTGTGCATGAGATATTGCTAGGTGTTCTCATATTAGACCTATGTATATAATGTGCCACCATCACTTAACTGTCTCTCCTGGGTTTCCTCACTAACAGATTTCTGTGAGATTGGTTGACTGTAGACAAACGCCATAGAATTTTCATGTTACTTAAAACAAATAAGGAAGAATAAATAGTGCTTAGCTGAAGGAGGATAGAAGGAAATCTACTTGGCTAGTGTTCACTGGTTATCATTCAGGCTTGCAGTCCAGAGAAAGGAAGATTAATTTGGTATAGAAAGGAATAATGGTCTGTGTTCCTCACAAAAACAGATCACAGTTGAAGTATATCCTAGTTTGTTTTTATTAGACATGTAATTTAATGTTTTAATTAGGTGGGGAAATGCCTTTGTTTAAAATTGTCTAACATTCTTTTCTCTCTCTCCTCTGACTAGGTCTTCCTGATTATACACTACGCACCTCTGGTGAACTCACTGGCTGAGGTTATTCTTAATGGGGATCTTTCAGTGTTCTCCTCCAAAGTTGAACAAGATATCCAGAGAAGTTCAGTAAGTGAGCAACTATCTTTTGTAAATCTTTATTTCATTTTTTTAATGGGATGGAGAAATCTGGTTGGAAAATGCTTGTCTGCTTCTAGAGGACTTCACTGATGTGTCTTCTATCACATTCAATTGGAGACTGTTTTGCAGCCTTTCTGTTAAGAAACCCTTCATCTGCTCACTATTTTTTTTTTTTTTAATTACCCTGAATGTTTCCTCCTCTTCATTAGTGTAGCTTTCAGGTTTTTTGTAGACTTAATCACTGTTAAGACATGAAGCCAAAGTGTTGCTTTCTTAATACATACTGTAGATGAAAATGTAATATGGACTCAAGCTATTTGGTAGAAACACCAGAATTTTAAAAATCACCCTTATGATATTTTCATCCTGGAAATGTTTAAACTAGTCTTTTTAACAGTTAGGTTTGTAACATATTCCAAAGTTATTCCACAATTGCTGTGTTTGTTTCTAAAAATAAAACAACTTATTCTGTCCGGTACAGTATTACTCTTCAGCGTTTTGATTCCCAAATCCCTTTCTGTCATTGAATTAAGTTCAGCAACTTCTGAGACTTGAAACCTATAACAGCCAGGACTTTCATGCAAATATACCTAATTTTTGTTAAAAATATAATACTTATCTGAGATGTGTGGTGGAAATGACAGAAAATGTTTTGAGATTTCTGGGTATATTATTAATCCTTTAATGGATATTCAAATGTAATCTTTAATCCAGTGGTTCTCCACCTTGTTGGCTCGTGGGCCACATATCACTTTTACAATTCTGAAGGGCCATCAGTACCTTCCTATCCACACTGCATAGGGTCCCCAGCATCCAGTTGGCTGCAGCATAGAGTCTGCATGGGTCTTTGAGCCCTGTGGAAGTGTTCTCCACCTGGGTCCTCCCAAGCAGCTCCCTTCTGCACGCAGTAGGAGGGGACATGCTGGCTCCTTTCAAAGTCTCTGTGGGCCACTTTTGGCCCCTGTCCTGCAGGTTGGGAACCACTGCTTTAATCCTTCCTCCTATGAAATACTTTATCACCCATGCTACTTGTCTCTGAATTCCCTGTGGTGTATGCTTGCTTTTGGATGCTTCAAACTAACTAGTTATTTAAAGACAGTCATATCATGATATAAACAGACTGTTATTCCTATTTCAAAAGTGAAATGCGTCCTCTACACCTATGTCTACACTTACGGAGACATGTCTGGTAAAGACATGGTATAGTACAAGTAATTTATAGACAGTGAGGCACTGCTTAGATGAGTAGAATACAGACATGCCAGAACCATTGGGCATGCAGAAAGCCAAGTAAAATGCATACCCTGCCAGTGCCTCCCATGTCCATGATGCTATTTTTTAGCAGCGTAACATGACACTGCCAGAGCCTTTTCCCCACTGCAGTGAAAGACTGAAGGGGAAGCTGCCTTCTCCCTGCCAGAGCCTTTCACTGTGGCATGTAGCTATGCACTGCAATATGGATGCAGTGTAGCCTTCACTGAGGCATGTAGCTATGTGTATGCTACACACCACCAGCAGCATAGACAAGTCCCTAAGTGTCTGAACCAGTCAGGAGAAGGGTTACTACCCTCCATATCTTCCTCTGCACCAGATTTAACTTCAGATCTGATTTTTCAGCATACTTAAAAGAACCCCTCAAAAAGGCATTCTGGAACAGAAGTAAACTTTTTTCTGATGTCTCATTGTGTTGAGGGAGCTGTGTTATTGGATGATCTTTATTGTCAAGGGCTCTTGGGCACGGTTAATTGGGGGTACTCTGACAAACCTCTTAGTTTTAGATTTCTTTTTAAATGCACAGCTGAGAGTCGAATGGTGGTATTGTGAGAGTGAGAACTTCCAGATAAAGTATCTTCTTATTTATTTTAGAAGTGTTCTGTGGCCACCTGTTCCTCGCATACTGGATGTCTTAGTATGCATTACTCATGTGCTGTAAATTAGTTTCCTGCAGAAGCAGGTTATTAGTAGGAAATCTGTGGCTGGGGGTGGGGGGTGGGTCTGTCTGTATGCAGCAATTAAACTTCTTTTCTAGTTCACTGCTCTAATGTAGAAGGGCTTGTATCTAATGTCTGAGTGCTGTGGCATGTGTTTGTATTAACATAGATGGGTTTGTGGATTTCCCACAAGTGTGGCTTCACTTTTATTGTTACTGGTACAAGGTATTTTAGTGCTATTTGGACTGCCACTTCCTACCACCCAAGATAAAAATGAACCTGCTGCATATAAACTGGAAGTCGTGTCATACCTAATCACAGTAGCTAAGTAGGACAGGTGATATGTCTTTTTGTGCTCACTGTTATCAAAGCTATGCTAGATAAAAGCCTGTGGAATAGAGTGAACTGCGCTCTTAGGGCTAAAAGGCTTCAGTGAACAGTGGGAAAACTTCCAGTTAGGGAAACTAAACTTGTGGAGGGTTCAGTTACGGACTTGAGGAAGTTGTGAGGAGATAAGAATTCAATTAAGTTCACTGGGGAAATCTCCAGGGGAAAAACTTAGCTGGCGGGAGTAGAGCCTTTTGGGAAAGCTGGACAAGAGGCTTGCAGTCAAGAGAATGTAGACTTACCAGGCATCCAGCGTGGTTCCAGTAAAGCTAATAGACAGTATGTTGTACATGTTAACTATGTACATGTATGGCTCTGACAGGCTAAAGCCAGTCAGAGGTACTGAGAGGTACCTGATGTATTGGGAATAGCGCTGGAGAGCCAATACATGAGGGTAAGACACTGGATGTTCTCTCTCAATCTGTGATAATAGTCACTTGCTGTGATGACTCAGGTTGGATTCTGTAGTTAGTTTTAGTCAGGGTCCCCTATTTTCAGAGTTATTCAGTAAACTGAGCAATTATAGATGTCTTCTTTATCAATTAACACTTCGTTCAGGAACTGGGTTCTCCTTGTCTCAAGTAACTATTGCATGCTGTAAATGGGTTTCCTGCAGAAGCAGCTTATTACTAGGAAATAGTATTGCTGCTTCTGTTTTTGGTTAAGACCCCAGAGAAGAATATAGCAAGACAAATGTTGTCTCAATCTCCTTGGTCGTCGCTGGTCTGATTATAGAGCTATATATGTAACTGAAACAATCTGCCAAAGCAAGAAGTACAGTCCTCTAATGATGGATGAAAATCAGGGATGGTCCATGTAGATACAATTAGAGCTGTTAGCAGTTTTCTGATTTCTTCTAATGAGGTGGTGTTGATGTGCCTATGGACTGCAACAAAGTGAGTCAATCTCAGAACAAAAATAGCTTGAAAGGTAGGGGATGGCTTGGGAACAGTTAACCTTGTAACATAAAAGCTAGGACACATTGCCATGGTATTAATTTCTGGAAATCAGGGTTTGTATTAGAAATAGCAACACATCTTGGTGACTACAGAAATAGATGATCACTGGTGCACAACTCTGAGTAATTATTGTTCAAAAGAGATCCACAGTGACAAATATTTTTCCTTTAAGTATTCAGATCCAGTGCATAGATACAGTTCAGTGACACTTATGTCAGGAAGTCTTGCATATGCTTGTGTTTTTTTTTTAAAAAAAAAAAAAAAAAAAAAAAAAAAAAAGTGTGTTAATAAACAAGTGCTCATCAAAGTGCAGCAAATTCTGAAAGAAGATTTTAGTAGAAGACATTACATGCAGACGTAACTATATTCTATATACTTCCTATTATTGGGTAGTATAAAATGAAGTTCTTGCTGTGTCCTCCTCATGACTGGAGTTAGATATGTGCAGTCACAGAGAATATAGTATAACTGTTTGACAGTAGTCATATTAAGGTTTACCTTCCTTCCTGTCAGTGAGATCTGTTTCCTGTACAATTCGGATGTGGCTCAATTCTACCTGTTTTAGGTTTCTTGGTTTTTGTTTAACCTACTTTCTCCTTCTCGTAATATGAAGATAAGTTACTGGTATTGCCTTGCTTTATCAGCACGTGTTGCATAAGATCATATCAAAACTGCAGATATGTAAATACTTAAGAAGGTGTATTTTAACATGAACCTAAAATTGGTATTAGCCTATGTAAACTATGTATTTTCTAAATTAATTTCTGCTCTGACTTTATATTTAATGAATTAAGAGCATGTAGCCATTATACTTGACAGCATTACATTTTAGCTCTTTTTTTGGTAACTATTTTTTTTCCTCCAGACTAAACAGGCCATGAAAACTGGCCTTAAATGGTATGTCCTTGCTGAGCGTTCATCTGCCTGTTCCATCATGTTTCATTCACATGGATAGTCACCAGTATACTGCATTAAGAAAGTACTATGGAATATTAAACATTTTCTTTTAAAATGAAAACAATTTCAGGCTTCTGGAAATAGCTGTGTCAGTAAATAATGCAAATGGAAAAATAAACTAAATGATTCCTGCAAATTGGGTATTATAACATGTTCCCATAAAGAACAAGGACTTTGTTTGTTCCTCCCCTTTTCAAGTCTCTTATAACAAGAACTCATCAATATAAATAGGGCTATAATTCTAGTTATTTCTAAAACTTCCTGTGTTGCAGTTCTATCTCTGAGTAAAAATAGATTGGAGAGGTTGTGTGGAGTTCCTTTTGTGTTTAAAATGCATACACTTTGTAGTGTATTTTTTTTCTCATTGTGAAGGATTCTTGTACCAAACTATTTCTTATTTACAGTAACTAACAATGGGTGACCTGGGCAAGGTTTGAGTCAGCTTTCCCTAAAAAGTGCAAATATTTATGTGGACCTTTTTGGACAACGTCTCTTCCATGATGTTTTGTCACTTCTCATTGCTGTTCTGGAACAAACAATGCAGAAGTTGGTTTAAAAGTGAAGAGTGTTTTTCCTAACTTTTTCTTTGAGCTTACTTACCCAGTTGATTTGCCTCTCACTATTAATTTTAAAATACAAAGACTCACTGAATTCCCTTCACCAGAAGATAAATGGAGAACTGGAAATCCACTGACCTGAATTTTCTGCATCTTTATAGGAATGTGAATTGAGTCGTTTGTTTGGAAGTAACCACTTCCACTAAAGAGCATTTGCAAAAAGACCTCTAGATGTAGGTTATATTTTATGCCCTACAATCAAGTAATCAGTGTATTGATCATGTCTGTAATAGGTTACAGATAAGGAATAGTCTCTCAATTTCTTGCCAAGCATGTATGTTCTTATTTTGAACATATTAAGATTTCTCTAGCTAAATTGGGAGATGAACCCTGTTTTTAAATGAAGTGTGTTTCAGAAACTTGTTGCCCAAAACACAAGAGTGGGGAAGGAAGCTGCTGAAGGTACGTGCTAGCTGAAATGTCTTTTGCAACTCAGTTCTTGCAATACTTAAAGGCTGCTCCAAAGCAAAACTTCAGAAAACCGGTCATTCTCAGCAGACCTTTGCTCTTGGAATTCCCCCTTTCAAATTGATTCTAAAATATCTGCCAGCTGGCAGTTGCCAGAGCAATTGGCCAACAGGCAATGAAGTAAGATCTGTGCTTATTGTCCTTTGACCTTGCTGGTCTGGCTGGCTCCTCTAACTAGCAGACCACCCAATTACCTAAAGACCTCCCTGGCCCTGTCTAGGCCTTTGAATAATTGAGACCTCCATCTGCTCAGGTTAGATAAAGAAACCTAGGAGTAATGAAGTATTGGAACTGCTTTGTTCTGCTGAGTGTGAATTTTCTGAAAGACTTCATAGCTTTGCACTCAGATTCATTTTAACGGCTCTTGCCCACATTTTAAACAGTGAAAATGCTTTTAATAGAAAATAAACCATCAAATGATTTTGTGGTAATTTTGCAAATAAGCCCTCTGGATGATTGGGGTAGGTGTTTTGCTTGGACGTGAGACCTTTCAGTGGAGCAATGCACTTGGTGAAGCTCTCTAACAATGTCACAAAGTGAAGTGCTGCATATCTTGCCAAGGGGAATGTTTCGTAACAGATATGTTGTCTTTACCTGCCTGGGTTTGTTGTTATCCAGGTTTGTCTTCTGAGTGTTATACAAGCTTTTTGTACCAGAGGTCACTGTCTGTTGAATAATAGTGTGTTGATTATCCTAAGTTTGGAATGAATAATTTGTGTGATATGGGTGTATGCGAAGCTGTGAAATATACCTAATCATATCATATAAAACGCTGGTACTGTTTTATAATAAGATATCCAGAAATCCTGGAAAGAATCATGTCTTTATTTCCTGTTTTTATACCCTGAGATGTAGTAGCTATTTTAAGTGATGAAGTTGTTGTACTTGGAAGTTGTGAATGTACACTGAAAGAATTTTTTCACTTAATACACTTTTTTGTCTTCTTGGCAAACTCATCTAGTATGTTTGTCATGTTTTTTGGATTGGAGGGAAAGTGTCATCTTAAGTTGTTTTGATATTCTGCAGCTTTGCATCAGAAAAGAAACAAGCTTGTGTTAAGTTATGGATTTCTGTTCTTTATAATATATGCCACCCACACAAGTACACACTGTGGGGGGGGGGGTAGGGGGAGGAGAGTTTAGAAAACTAGAGCTCTGGTGATGTGTTGGGAGTGTAGAGACCCGCAAAATGCCATCTATAAAAGTCTGGCTACCTTTTACTGTAATCTTCATTGGAGGGCTTTAAATTTTAGAGTGCATTAGTGTGTCATGCACTAATTAGCCCATGTAGACTGTTTCTGTGTGCTCTGAAAGTTCCCTGATCCTTGTTAATACTTTGTTTATCCACCCGAGGGAACTTTCAGTGCAGATCAGCAGGGTCCATGCAGGCTAGTTAGTGTGTGACAAGCTAATGAGTGCTAGAATTCACTCAGTGGTACAGATTAATACACTGTGTAAACAAATCCTCACTAGCTGAGTTTGGCCACAGCCTATGGAATATGATGGGTTATGGGAGGGAATGATGAAGACTGAGGCTGAAGTACTAGGGACTAAGTGGATGTTGCTAATAAAGACTGGGCCAAGAAAAGAGTATTGTCCGTAGTAGTTTAGCTGTACTTAATTGTATAGATATGTCTAGTGATAAAGAATAGGAAAATAACTTTACGTTGTGTAGAAGTTATATTACTTCTGATGAAGTGATCACTTTTGTGTTAGAACATGCACTTTTTAAAGCATTCAAACGCCTTCAGTTCTGTATAATCAGGGCTTTCATTTCAAGTGGTGTCTTCCTGGAGCCATTTTGTGTATGAGGAATAAGAAATGTATTTTAAATGTAAGCTTTTAATTTAATTATAGGTGAGCAGTTACTGTTTTTTCAGTGTTACCATTATAGCTTGAGCCTTCTGCATACATAAACATTTTAGGAAATATGGGATGCATGTTTTCTTGTTCTAAATATTTTTAATTTTTGAGATGGCAAATTCCTGATCCTCTGGGGATCACTGAACATTGTTGTATTTTAACTCTAAACAGTCTTGCAAATGATACTGGCTTTTTTGTTGATTGAAGCTAATATAAAACTAAATAAAAATACATGTCATGTTCAGTACAAAACACTATTATGGTATAGATTTTTGTAAACTTTTAAAGAGTGGTCAAAGTGTACTTAATTGCAATTAAACACTGCATTTTATATTAATGGGTTGTCTTCAGCCTGTTTTGTGTTTTACTAGCTTACTCCTTCCTGCTTTTGCAGTAGGCCTTTCGTGAGTCGTCTTTCTGAGCTGTCTCTTCTTCATGGTTTAATTCAAAGAACAGCTGTTGCAGCTTGTAGCATCAGTGGAACTTTATTCAGTTTAGCATTTTGGTGCTGTGGAGTGGCAGAAAACAAGGTTTACTTTTTGAGGAACTTCTTGATTGTATGTGCTTTAGAAATGGTCATGTTTAACAGATGGATCTAGATTTCCTTTTGTCCCAAAATGGTCATATTTAATAGTGCTAACTCTTTAGGGGTTAAGTACTTTTATTTTGTAACTGGTTTGGAATTACTGATGATTTGTATTGCTGAATTAAGATCTTTCTGGCCTTTTAAACATACAATTGATATATTTGTAAATAACAATTTTTCTTGTGTACACTGAAGTTTCATCTGTAATTTAGTATAAAATAGGTGGAAATAATCTATAGCTAAATAAAATGTAAATTATTTAAATTTCATAGGCAAAATCAAGTATCAGATGCTTCATAAAGCCAACAGAGACATTGGAGAGATCCCTTGAAATTAACAGGCAGAAGGGAAAGAAGAGGTTACAAAAAAGACCCAACTACAAAAATGTTGGTGAAGAGGAGGAAGAGGAGAGAGGACCTGAGGATACTCAAGAAGACCCAGATAAGGCTAAAGGCACAGAAGGGAGTTCAAAAGGTATCAAAGCAAGTGGGGAAAATGAAGGTGAGTTCCCCAAAGAATGAAAACTATGCAAACTTCATATATACTCATAATTTAATAATATCTCTTGTTTGTGGTATAGCGTGCGTGTGTGTGTGTGTGTGTGTGTTTATTTTAGTACTGGTTGTGTAACTGAATAAGCAGAATAATTAGTTTTTTCTACTAAGAACGGTTTTTGCTTATTATTTTAACTTCTCCTTCATGTAGAATTAAATTCTTTAGAAAAAGACGGAGTGTTTTAACTTGGTGAAAAATGTGAAGTATCTGCAGTTTCTGCTATGGCATCCAGCCTTTACTCGGAAGTATACAGCTGTACATGATTAATCGGTGTTATAAGCAGACTTACTAACACGTCTGCGTCATTTGTTAGTGGTGTAGTGAAGGGTTTAAAAGCTCCCTGAAAGCTATGCATTGTATGTTGACTGGCAGAGTAAACCCTTTTCTGCCAAGCGTTGCCACATCTCCATAATTGACTATTGCCTCTTTTTTTCAATTACCTACTTCATAGAACTATTACATTTGACTATTTTGAAGTGTTGGGTGCTGCAGCAGAGAGGCATGCTCTTCAGTTAACTACTAACTTAAAATAATGAAAGTAGGAAAAAACTGCATGGAAAAATAAGAGCTTTAAAGGGTAAAACAAGATAGTGATGACAGCATTGCCTCTAAGGAAGTATGTACCATGATACAAATTTTTTTTCCTATGCTGTGACTTCTTTTCAAACCCTTTTTCACACTATGTTTGCATTTTGATGTGTATGACTGTCTGAAAAGAACTTCAGTGGCCTTCATTCTGACTTCATGTAAATGATGCTAAATAGAATGCATGTAATGACTGTTTTCTCATTTTTTGTTCAAATTACATACTCGAACACCTATGCAAATGAAGTGCATTTTTAATTCTGCCTCTTTGCAGTCTCTCAAGAAGCCTAACAAACTAATTTTGGGGAGGGCAAGAGACCATGTTAGAGACATGAGGGCAAAAATCTTCATGTGTGCCTACTAGCCTAAACTGGGGGGTGTCTGTGGAAAGTGTTTTTTCTAAAACCTTTGCTGGGTTAAAGGATATTAGCATGACTTGCATCCATACTGAACTTAGTTTTTTTATAGCAGTGTCAGAACCCTACTAAGAGAGCTCTTACGAAACACTTTCAGTTTAACCTGGTTTCATTATAGTGGGTGTTTCTGCAGAATTTTGATGGCATAGCATTTAGCAGGTAAGTACTTGTTGAGTGTTTGATTCCAAACAAGCAGTGTAATACTAATCAACATACCATGTACTGTACTTTGTTCCATGACTCTGAGTATTGTGTACTGGGCTTTCCATGATTCCATGTATTGTAAAGTGTATATGAATTGGTTCCTGGTTTGATGGGGCTGCTCTCGTAGGTTTAGAACAGTGATGAAGGCTTCATTATTTATTCTTCAGCATTTATATGGCACTTATTATGACAGGTTCAAACTGGATGGGTATAAGAGAGTGGTCCGATTGGATGCTGGGATGCCCACCCACTTCTAAAACCCCTCCCTCAGCCTGGGGGAGGGGGCACTAGACCCAGGTCCAAATGATTGCAGGGGGCAACAAAAGAAATAAAAGTGGCAGGCATGAGGGTCAAATGTTTAAAATAAGGGACTCGGAAGGGGACACCAAGCAGAGAACCCTGGACAGCGCCCACTGCTCCTGGAAGGTGTCAAGGGAGCCAGCGGACAGTGCCCAAAGGAAATCTGCCCAGAGTTGTGCACGAACAAGGGACCGGAAATAGGCCCTACAGTTGCAGGCCCCTTTCCCAGCCAACCTCCTCTCCCTAGTCTTGTAGATAGTGATCTTGGCATGAGCCAGGAGGAGGTTGATTAGGAAGTCCCGTGAGTTTGTGGGGCCACGGATGGGGAGTGCATATAAGAATAGGTTTGGGGAAAAGTGCAGCCAGACCCTCAATAAAAGGTTCTGGAGGAGCTGGAAGAGGGGCTGCAACCTGGCACACTCAAGGTAGGCATGCGCCGGGGTCACCCTCTCGCCATAGAAGGGGCAGGTGTCAGGACGAGGGGTGAGCCACACCAAGTACACACCCGTGTCCACGGCTCCGTGGAGGAGCCACCAACTGATGTCCCTGCTGGGTCGCGGGGTCAGGGTGGCATACAGGCTGGCTCACTGTGGGTCCCTGCCCTCTACCAGTAGAATTAGGTCCTGCCGTTTTGTGTCGGGGCAGGATGTGAGAGCAAGAAAGTGGATGGTGTGGAGCATGAGCATGTACAGATATTTGCAGGGTGCAGTTTGGAATGAGGCCAGCTGCAGGTCTAGCAGCTGACTTAAGGTGTGGGGTGGGGGCAGCTGGGGGGGGGTTCATGGGGCTGGGGCTGATTAAAAGCTCCAGAGGGCCAGGACTGAGAGGGGGCAGGGAGTACCCCTCTTGCAGGACCAGCTCGAGGAAGGCTCAAGCAGTGGAGGGCAGGGCCACCTTCACTTCCTGGAGTAGGCACCAGGGGGATGTGAGGGGTGGAGAGCCCCATGCGCCAAGCCAGCGCCTGGGGATCCACCCAGTCCCCCTGAGCATAGTCCAGGAGGTCTCCGACCCCGGTGATGCATGCCAGGACCAGCCTCCACCTCACGGGGGGGGGGGGGGGTCTGCCAGCTACACAGTGAGATGGAGGTTTTATAGCAGGGGCTCCTCAGGGAGGCCCTCCCCCTTGGCGGGTACAACAGACCTGGAGGCAGCAATAAGCCTCCAGGTTTGGAGGAGGTCCTCTTAAGATGCCAACAGCTTGGAGGAGTCTCACGGACCACCTGTCACGTTGAGATAAGAGTTACCAGTCCTACTGGAGCCCTTGGTGATGGGGGTATGGGAGAGTGGTGGAAGGGGAATATATTAGCCTCAGGATTAGTAAAGCCTTGTTCCCTGCATTAAGTTAGCCAAGACTACTCCAGGGTAATTGGTTGCAAGTGTCCCAATCAACAAACCTGCTGCACTGCTTAAAAGCCTCCTTCTCAAGCAGGATGGGGCAGCTGAAAGGAGGCTGGAGAAGAGTAGAGCTGCTTGGAGAACACTTCGAAGGTTACTCACAGTTTGCCACAGCACCAACAGGTATGGGGTGGTGGAGAGAACCCTACAAGCAAGGCTGTTAGGCCCTGTAGCCTGAGGGTGGACTTTATGGCTTGGAGGACTAAAGCAGGGAGTGGAGGTGGGGCAACCCCAACTCCAAGCGAGAGGGCCCTGAAGACTGTGGCTTTGGGCCAGGAGACTATGGGACTTCCCAGCGCCTGAAGGAGGACCAGGAGCAGTGGGGCCAGTGAGTGGTGACCCAGGGAAGGTAGTAGCCTTCCTGGACTCAGTGTGGAGGCTGCTACTTAAGTGTCCCTGGGTCGCAACTCCCCCCGCGCCACCCCATTCCCTCCAACCAGCTGACTCCCTTCCCACTTGAGGAAAGTGGAATTGAGAAGGGCCAACCAGTCCTTGCCAGGCTGCAGGATAGAGAGTGAAAAACCTGCAGGGGCACCTGAGAGCTCACCTTGCCACATTATCTTGAAAAACTTTAAGTAAAATTAGGCAAAACTACAAAAGAGGATGGAATTGAGGGTTACTGGTAAAGAAAGGAAGAGGTGACGGTTGAAACAAAAGTTGTGGGTCATAGACAGTGATTAAGGGCAAGAGAAGAGGCATAAACAGCACACTAGTGAACATGGTGGGTAGGAAGTTCAAAATATGGGTCTTGAGAGAGGATTTCATGGACATTGAGGCTTGTTTAGCAGAAAGAATAGGTGTGTCATTCTAGGCTTCAGGGACAGCATGAGAAGGTACAAGAGCAGAAATAATAGGATGCAAACCCTAACTACATTACTGACCTGCTGTGCAATGTTGGGACAGGTCCTGTCACTTTCCACTTCTGTAAGATGGAGATAACATCCATCAAAGGTGATGTAAAGCTTTCTGATGTTAGCATGCTGTTGTCTTACAATGGAAATGCATGTAAATGCTTTTGTGGGTAAGTAAAACTAAACGTCTTGCTCATCTACTCTGCTTTCATTCATGAGGTCTCAAACTTTTTTCACAATGGGGACCACAATTTATTGTGTGTGTGCATCATCTTGCTTACCATTTGTGAACTCATCATCTCTGTAGCAATTTATGTGAAAAAGTAACATAATTGGGACATACTTTAGTAGCTTTAAATAAGAGGCACGGGACAGTTTGCAAACCGCTGCTTTATTACATCCGTAAAACAGGTCAGCCAATTATCACATTGTAGTAACTTATTTTGATATGCTAATATTTCTAATTAACACTTAGTTCTAGTTTGCTTTTTGTTGCTCATAACTTTGAATTTATAGATACCTACGTGGTAAGTTAGGAGCATGAATTAAGAGAAGTCCTGACAGATTCACTGACACAGTGAGGCTTTGGTCCTTAGCACCTAAACTATAAATTTGCAGGAGTTCAGTGGTAACAAGTATTGCAGCTGGGTTGATTTGCATTAAGAACATTAGGGAGATGAGTAGGTGTAATCTATTGTCTAAGACTCTATTTACATTGGCTAGCTATTGCTGACGGAAAATGTCTTGTTCTGTGTGAGCTTATGAAGTAACTTGACCTGTATTATTCTTGGGAATAGCAGTTCCTTAATTGTTCGAGGGCTGTCTGTATATTTAACTACCTTTTCTAAATTGATTCATATTATCTTGCCCTGAAGCTATATGTTTGCACCAGGAAGAGATCGTATCTAAAGTCTGAATTTTACTGTCCTCCCTCCCCCCCGTTACTGCTAGTTCTTGTAATAATATATGTTGTCATGAGACAAATATGAACTCCATTTTCACACCCATGGAAACAAATTTATTCTAGGAGCTAAATTGCCTGTAGTTTTTACTTTTGACCTATGCATTGGGCAAACTAACTCTGAGTCTACAGCTGAAGTTTCGCCTTTCTGAGAGTCCCCCAGCTACCATTTAAAAAAAAAAAAACCAAAACCTCCCTCCCTCTCTCTCTCCAGATTCTCCCCTGCCTCCCTCTGCCCTATAAATTTGGTAATGATGATAAAGGAACAGTTTTTTCTCTTCCTATAGCTTCTGGGCCAGTCACTATTATAAACCCTTACTTTTACAAACCATGTATGCTGAAGGAAATTTTGTATTCTTTTATTTTGCTAGGATGCTAGGCTATCATATGGCACATATATCAAAACATTACACTGTTAGCATGCTGATTTGCCAAGGTAACACACACACTAGACTTCCCTGAGGAAACAGGAAAAATATGAAGAATTAGAGTGAATCATGTCATTGGTGTGTGGGCTCCCTTCTTCTTGGGGTGGAAGCAAAGTTCCAGTTTACTCTGGATGGAGTGTAGGGCTGAAAGTACTTGGCTTAAGGAATTAGTTGTCGCTGCCAGGGAATGATTGGCTGTGGGTTTGAGCTGCCAAGTCTCATGAGAATGGAGTTTCTAATTTCTGAGGGAGGCTAAGGTAGTGGGGTAAAAGAGAACCTGGTTAGTAGCATGGCTGTTTACAATTTTTTGCATAATTTTAGTTTGCTATTCCTGTACTAGTAGCTAAAAGACTGTGCAATTGCACAGGTGTAATTTAAATTGCATTTACATTTCAAAAAGGCCATCAGTGGTGAGAATTTCAAAAATTGGACATTAATAGACTGAAGCTTAGGGGCCAGACTGAATCATCACTATCTGCAACTCATTTCATTTGTGACTGGTCTTCCTTGCTTCTGTATACCAGTAACATCTCTGTCACTTGACCTTACTGCCTGATGAGCACACAGTTCATGGGGATATAAACAGTGAGCCAGCACTCAGCTTGTTTTCAGGGTCTGAAATAGTTTTCTTTTCGCGGTGTGCTGCCTTCTAGCACTGGACAACAAAGGCCAGAGCTGAAGAGCTATTACAGGGCACCAAAGTCAACCAGTGGGACCTTTTGGTGCAGGGCTTGAAAAAATAGCTGCCCAGCTAGGAGCAAGCCGAAAACCTAAGGTGCCTAGCTGAAATGCCTGCCCTCCACCCCCCAAAAGCTGCGGTTGCTGCTGACAGTTTTAGTGGTGGTGTGTCAACAATGGTGGCTTTTTAATGGGATCAGGGAGCATTCCACTTATAAACACCATGCTGCAGCTAGGCAGCATGGTGAAATTTCTGGGTGCCATGGCAACCTGGTGCCCAGGATTTTTCAAGCCCTGTCTTAGTTCATCTGTAGGCTGTCTGGCAGTAGGCATTTCTTGGGTGACTTGTGTAGTCCTACTCTGAGGCATGGCCTGTACTTACTGCCAGGGCTGGATGAAGGCATGCTGAGGTGCTAAACTCTGTCAAGATTCAGAGGCCCCATACCCTAAAAATAAAGGAAAAAAAGGTGTATTACATTACAACAGAATGAGTAATGAAAAAATAAGTTATTTGCATATATACATAGGCAAAGATGCAATGAAAAAAGGTAAATAAAACATACATCTTTCAAAAACCCTTATTTACATTATGAGTTTCAGTTATGATAAATTTTCTTAGTTATCTCTGACATATTTAGAGGCCCATCATAATGTGAGGCCGTACGCTGTGGCTTACTTGGCTTGTGCCTAAATTTGGCACTGCTTACTGTGCGTTTGGCAGCAGTTGATGGGAGATACACAAGCTGTGTACCAAAGGGGTAGACATGTCAGTCTATTTCAGCAAAACAAGCAAGGAGTCCCTGTGGCACTTAAAGGCTCACAAATTTATGTATTGCATGAGCTTTCGTGGAGGTAAAAATCCCACTTACTTGTGTATCTTCTTTTGACTTTCTGACTTCCTCTTACTGTAACATCTTCACTTTGCTGTGCTGATGAGAAATGTGCTTCCATCAACACAGTACTACTCTTTTCTGGTGGCGGATATATTAAATCAACTTCAGGATCAACTGAGCAGATCTCCACTTCTGCTTAATTGATCCTGAAGAAACCATCTTTGAAGACATGCTCCAAGTCTAATAATAGTTTAGGACTGCCATTGCTGTCTGTGAGGGAATGTTGTTTTGACATCCCTAGTGAAGAGCCACAAGTAACTGCTCCTTACGTCAGAAGAGTGGCTCTTCACAGAATTAGTTTAAAAACCGACCGTTTTGCAAAGATTAATGTTTACTGGGAAAACATCTCAATACATCAGTATTCTGTTAAAGCCTACACTTAAATTTGCCAAAACTGAATATTCTCCATATTATTCTGGGGGCAGTGTCTATTTTTTTAGGCAACGACTTCACTTTCAGAGCCTTTGAAATGTAATAAGTTCAAACTTTGAACATCAAAAGTTAACCTTAAACAGAGTTTGTTTGCATTTGTTATACTAACAATTTTTGTTCCTTTAAGTTTCAAATACTGGTTGCCTCTACCTCTTTTTTGTGCCAGTGTCTTTTTTTTTTTTTTTATAATGTCTGAAACACTTTTGTTATGTCTGGGCATAGAGTGAACGATTTTTCATTTAAATGCCCTGTGGTATTTGAAAGTGTGTGTGTGTGTATTTATTTATTTGGCTATGTACAGACGAGGGGGGAAAAATCTGTTGTTAATGCTTGGCAGTTTGCAGTTTTGTTAAGGGTTTTATATTCTGAACTGAAGATTTAATTATTTATGAAGCCCTGAGTGCATTTTCTTGAGTTGGTTTTTAAAATCTTGTGAGAAATGCTTTTTAATATTTTGTGACAATAAGAGGAAAACTATAAAGACCTCTGTTTATCTTTTTACGTGTGAGCAGGGCATTTCCATATTTTAGGTGCATAAAATTTTAAAAACACTATTTTCATATTTTTCACGCAAGAATACTTCACATAGCTCACATCTTCATCTAAAAACTCAATTTTGGCTATTTCCTTTAAGAAATAGAGATGGTAATCATGGAGCGGTGTAAGATGTCAGAATTATCTATCTCAGCGGTGACAGAGCAGAATACGACTGATGAAGAAAAGAGTGCTGCTGCCTCTGGGAGTGATGTGACAAACTGGAGCAGGTATGAAAAAATTGTAATTTACTTGACCAAGCTCCTTCCTTCTGCTTCTCTTTATGCCTTTTTTCCAGTTTTGTTTTTCCCCAACATATGTCTTATCCAAACATTAGCCTTTGACTGGGGTAGCTGTCTTTTGTATGTCATGTAGAAGTTGCAGCAGTATGGAAGCCATGTCCATCCTCTTCACTCTCTGGAGGCTGCTTTGTTCACTTGGAGCCTGGAAGAGGTGCTTTGTCTTAGAGCAGTCCTGTATTTTGCGATATGCTAGAAGAGAAATCATTACATGTTGCACACAAACTGTGTTCAGGTGCAATGTTTTGTATGTCCTTTGGTTTGCCACTTTTCTTTCTTTAAAGGAGTACCCAGACATCACAGTCAAGATCAAGGTTCCATTATGTTATGTGGAAGTCTTACAGTTAGGATAGAGAGTGTGTGTGTGTGTGTGTGTGTGTGTTTTGTTGTGGTGTAAAAGGACATTTTTAAGCGTGAAATTTTTAGCAGTTAAAACCTGAAATTAGAAAAAGTGCAAAACATTCATTTTCCTTTCTTCCCAGTAGATTGGCTTAAATTGGTAAAGAATTAGTAATAAATCTGGCTTAATTTTTTTTATAAAGTAAAATATTGATTTTATTTTTAAAACTCCAGTTCTGCTTTTTCTCTCTTAAGTAAATGGCATTTTAGATGTCACCCCACCCATTGGTAGTTTGTAGGGGTGATCAATAGTATTTTGGTAAATAAAAGACTGACAGTAATATTTGGTACCCGAGTGTTTCCTGTGGTGGTGTAGTCATGTTGGTTCCAAGATATTAGACACAAGGTGGCTCAGTATTTTTTGTTGGATCCACTTCATCTGTGAGAGAGAGAAGCTTTCTTTTTTCCTTTTAGGCAAGTGCTCTGTGTAAGCTTGAAAGAACTTGTTTGGTTTTTTTTTTTCATCAGCAGAAAATGGTTCAGTAAGAGATCTTGCCTCTCCCACCTTATATGCCTGTCAGGTAGGACAATATAAAAGTTTTGTGTCCAAGACTTCTTACATTCTAAACGGAGGTAAAACACAGCAGGGTGTAGGGCTTAATGGAGAGTACAGACAGGTGACATAATGGGACCATAAGGTTACACTTACTATTAAGTGTGGTCACATAGGTTTTCTTTTTAAAGTAAAGTATCTGAGCAAGAGAATCATGTTTTACCATGTCTTTTTAAAATGAACTTGGCCATGGTAGCACTAAGTACAGTGTCTGAAGGTCTTAGAATGTCACTGATTGTCTTCAAAATGCAAAATATTCATTTGATCATCCTAACACTTCGTTAGATATTTGCATTTCAGGATAGATGAGAATGTAGATAGTGATCTAACAGCATCTTGCGTCTTCTTTCAAAATGTCATCTGTGCCGAAGTGAAATATGTCTAAAAGCAAGAGCAGATCTTATCGCTTACGTAAGGGAAGCATTCTTAGACGTAGCAAAGTAAAATGTTATGCAAAACCTTATGTTAAAGTAAATTATTCAGTTACTAAGTAAATTGTTAAAATCTTGGATGGGGGGCGTCTCCCAGTTGGTGTTCTAAACACAATTTGAATTTTTATGCTCCCACACAGTGAAACAAACCTACTGAAGTATTTTTTTTGCATTAAAGATTGGATCTGTTTATAAAGAATATTTTCTTTCCGATTTTGGTTATCTAGGCTAATTGATCAGTTCAAATGTTTTAGCTTAATCTACACTTAAGAGTTAGAACAGGCTCCTTGGAAAAAGTGGTAGCTGCGTGTAGTCAATGTTGGCAAAGGTTAATTTTTTTTTTTAATGGCATGTCTCTTAGATCTAGCTTGGTAAAGCACTACATTTAACAGACATTGTGTCTAATCAAAGCTTAATATTGCAAGTTCTATTGTGCTAGACATTTTGAATGCTCAGGCACATCGGTTTGAGGACAAACAGAATCCCTGTAGGTAGTTTCATTTGTTGAACATTGGAGAAGATGCTAATAACTTAGAATTCTACAGAAATTTAAAAAAATCACTTCCAATCCAATCCTTTAACTGGAGCGCCTATTGATCATCATTACTGGACCAAAAGTAACTGGGAAGTATATTTGAGAACATAATATTTGCTATATAAACCATAGCCAAGAAACATTGAATTCTGTTGTATGGCAGCGTGAGGACGGATCTGGAGAGTTGTTCCTAAGTCTTGTCTATACTTTGCATGTTCTCAGATCTTTTTGGCTTCTAGCTAATGCTTTGAATAGTTGATTATAGCAAATGGCTAACTTGTTTATAGATTCAGTAAATGTAACTTTTTTAGGGGATCACATCTGAAATGCCTGACTGTAGGTTGTGCATTGTAATTGTAATTAAACGAGTGGTTGGAAGGAGTGCAAAGATTGCAGTGAAGCCTTGTTAGTCATTAAACAAATTTGTTAGTCTTTGAAAGTGCCACAGGAGTCCCTGTTGTTTTTGCTGAACTAGACTAACAAGGGTTCTTCTCTGGAACTTGCATAGGGACAGCTTCTCTTGTAACCCTGACTGTCCTTTGGATGGCTTGTGGCGATGGTGGTATTGAGAGGATGGAAGCTCAGGTTTTATTGTTAGCATTAAAACATTTCATACTTTCAGTCCAATATAATGAATTCATACATGTGGTGTACACTTCATTGTACATGGTTTTTGTTGCCTGGCTTTTTTATGGCTCTTTGAAAGCATTCCATTCACTGCTGAATGCTTCTTTGTATCTAGGCTGGGGAATGTAGCTCGCTGCATCAGCTACCACCTTATTGCCATTTGTTCACTCTGCACATGGCCTTTGTTCTGGTACCGTAGCTCTCTGGCCAGATCACTGTGTAGTCTACTCCTGCTGGGTGTAACATCTAGTAGCACAACTTTCCAAATGCTGTTACCAGACAGTGTTGAACTCCAGTTCAGGGCCTTATGCCACTGTCCCAGCAGCTGTCTGGGGAACCCAGGCCTATCTGCTACATCAGATTACAGCCTAGGGACTCTGTAACTAGCAGTCCAGGTCCTCAGTCTTTGTTGCTTCCTACAAAGCCTCTCCATCTTCTCTTCTCTGGTTCTGGGTTTACCACTGGAGCTTACTGTGATATTTCACCCCTCTTGGCCTCTTACCCCATCATTCACTCCAGGACAGGCTCAGAACTTACTGTCCCCATGTTCTACTTACTTGTTCAGGGGAGTGACTTCAGACTCCTTCCTGTAAAGTCCCCTTCTTCTCTGAGCTTCCTGGTTGTACATATAGTACAGTTCCATCTCTTCCCTTGGTGGGCTTCATTCTTAATTAAACCTGCCTGCATCTTCTTAGGTGATACCAGCTGACCTAATTTGCCTTAGGGCCTCCTTAGGGCCCTGGTCCCGGTAGTGTTCTCACAGACTCTGAAAATTGCTTCATTCATTTCTTGGTTAATGAACTTTAAGACCTAGGGAGATGAATTTTTATCTCTGTGCTCAGACTTACAAACTTTGCAGAGATCAAGTCCCCGTGCTCACTGACTTCCTCTGGCTCTGGGCGAGCTATTTAAACTCTGCCACAGTTTCATCCTCTGTAGAACCAGCGAACTTGTTTACCTAACTGCTGCACTTGTGGATTAGCGCTCTGAAAGTGAAAACTGCTAGAATTGTGCTGAAGCCTCGTCTCTCTCTTCTGACCCCGCCTCCTTTTAAAGTGTTGTCCCCAGCTAAACTCTGCTTTCGGTTTAGCTTGCTGGAAATTAAAGTCAAGTATGTTGTTATAGCAGACACTATAGAAAAGCAAACTAAAGGAGTGATGTTTGTACTAAATGGAACAATTTCCGTTACAGCCTACAAAAAAGGCTGTGAAGCAGGCCTTCGTACCTAGTTGTTTTGTTAGTTACATGTGACTGAATGCTTTTACATACAAATCCATTTGGAGCAGATAACAGCCTGGTGTGCCCTAGCTCTTTTTTTCCAGATATCTGTTTAGTCCAGAAATGGACTTTTGAAGGTATGTGCTTGTGGGCCGCAACTTTGCCACAACTTGTTTTGAATAAAGTCTCTGGAACTAGTCGCTGAATCATTTCAAACCAAACCCAGGGTAACAGAGTGATTTTGAAATCAATTTAAATAGATCAGGTTTTTTCTTTTTAAACTTCAGTTCTTTCAGATGGGAAGAATAATCATTTCTTCCATACATGGCACAGAGTAAAACTTTTAACTCTGCTCAAGTAATCCTGCTTTTGTTTATAGTAACCAGTAGTGTAAGCACTTCAGTGTCACAAACAAGGAGTCTGGTGGCACTTTTAAAGACTAACAAATCTGTTTATTGCATAACCTTTTGTGGGAGGAAAAAAATCCCACTTTGTCAGATGTTTTGAAGATGGGGGTGGGGAATCTCATACAATGGGATGAAAATAAATGCAGGGAAGTATAAGTCATGGGGTCAGGTCACACTGTAACGGCAAATCAAAGCAGTTGTTAAGATTCAGATACTGGGAAACAGCATACAGTGTGACCTGATCCTATCACTTATGCTCCCCAGCATTTATTTTCCTTTCATTCTTTAAGTTCCCCTATCTTCAAAGCATCTGACAAAGTGGGATTTTTCCCCCCATGAAAGCTCATGCGATAAATTTGTTAGTCTTTAAAAGAACCACCAGACTCCTTGCTTGTTTTTTGCTAGACTAGACTAACATGACTACTTTGGAACTTCACTTCACTGTTGTTCATTGGTCCTTAAAATGGTCATGATTAATATTTTAATATACCATATGTTTCAATACAGTTTCTATCACACACATGTATAAACAACTCCATGAAATTCACAGTGTCTGCTTAGAGCAGGGGTGGACAAAATTGGCTCACTGATGGGCACCAGCAATTTTACTTTGTCACCAGAAGGCACTCCTCCATTACATTTCTGCAGTGGAACTCAGTGACAGGCTACTAAACCTGGTTGCCATGATGACCAGAAACATATATTTGTCAAGGCCTTGCTGAGAACCAACTGTGGAATGTGTAAATATTCTGTAACTGTTTTTCCACTGAGTTTTTAAGGCACCATTCCCAGGAAACATTGTGCCTGAAAGACGACCCATTATAGATCAAGGTAGCCATTTGAGGGTGGTGGAGAAAATTCCTGCTTAAAAAGCCAGGTCTGATACCAGTAATAAAACACAATTAAATAAGTGCTTTTAAACAGTTTGACTTTTGCTTTTCACCATATCAAAAGAAAAAACTTGGGTACTGTTGGATAGTGAGTAATTCTGTTTCTGTTTCATAGGTAAGTAATGGCACAGGCTTTGTTAGCATTATCTATTTCTGAAGGCTTCAGAATAAAACTATCATTTTAATATTACTCTTTTCCATAGGCCTTTTCTTGATATGGTATATAACGCACTGGACTGTACTGAAGATGATTACTATGCACTGTTTGTGCTTTGTCTTCTGTATGCAATGTCTCAAAATAAAGGTAAGATATTAATTTCTTTGAATACTCCTAAAGGCATCATTCTCCACTAAAAGGAGAATGAAATAAAACTTGGGTGATGGCACTGAGTGGTCTTAATTTGGTAAAATTTCTTCAGTGAGGTAACTATTTGTGTTTTCTGAATGACTAAAACAAAAAGAAACAAAATCCTCATGTGACATAAGGAGAAGCAAGATATGTTGATGGTAAAGGTTGTGTAAGATCTGCATTATAAAAGAATTTCTAATAGGATGCTGTAATGTTTGGGTGGTTTGTTTCTTCAGTTGGTTTCCTGGAACTAGAGATGAATTAGATTTGTGCTTTGTTCTCAATTACTTGCATTCAGTATCTTAAAATGAACTAACCAGGTGTGTTCAGAATGAATACATGGGCCCCAATTCTTCCCTGATTTTCACAGACACATGATTGAAGTGAGTACAGATTGGACCTAAAATACTACAATTGATATGAGTGAAGGATTCTCAGTTGGTAGCGTTTGCCCCTTTAGTCAGATGTAGCAACTACAGGATGTGTAAAGGAGTGGAAAATTAGGCCTTTTTGGGGGAATTCTAGTGTTGTCTGGTATTGGTACTCAATTCTGCTAGTCCTCAAGTGATTCTTTGTAAGTACACAACTACAATTATGGCCTCAACAGCTCAAATACATGTTGCATCATAATTCTTTGGTTTCAGTGTTAAAGATTTTATTAGGTAATTGTTTGTGCTTTCACTACTTTTCTAGTGGGTTCGCATACTGGATTGTGTGGTGTTACATGGGATGGACTACCGAGTTGGCTTTGCTGCTAATTGTCTTGTGATAAATAAATGCAACTTGAATAGCTTTTTTTATTATGAAATAACTTGAACATATGAAGTATGCATTGATACAAACTGAATACTAATTTAAGAATTCCAGGAAGTCCTGGTAGATAAAAAGCTACAAATGTTTGCATAATATAGAATGAATTTTGTGTATGAAAGGGTTTGAATGGAATCACTGAACCATGCCAATTACAATTCAGACAGTCATCAAAATGAATTCTGGTTCAAGTGTCCAATAGAAAATCATACTATACCTCCTTGCATCTTTTTGAAATACTGACAAGTACAGAATATATCTTGCGTGGCTGGAGTATTTTTACTGAATTTCGACTTCCATCTCCTGAGACAGACCATCTTCAACTGAAACCAGTTGAACAAAAGCTCAGCATTTCAAGACAACACTGTCTCGGCATAAGATGAAACTCCAATATGGTGGTAGAGACATTTCTCTTAACCCTTTGAACAGATTCAGGTGAAGAAAAAGGCAAATAAATGGTTGACAGAAGTCCTGGAAGGTGAGACTGAGAGTGCTCTTCATCTAAATAAACATTGTTTCTTGTATAAATCCAGAAAGTTTTGAGTTTTGCAGCCAGTTGAGAATTATGGATACTTAAGCGAGGAGAACACGAATGGTGGACACCTTTTTTCCCCAGACAGAATGAAAATTAAATTACAGATCCACACACTGTAGAGAGAAGAAATCAGTTTTGTCTGACTGGCTCCATTTTCCAGCTGGAGTTAGAATCATAGGGTTGGAAGGGACCTCATAGGTCATCTAGTCCAACCCCCTGCCAGAGGCAGGACAACTTCCACTAAACCATCTCAGTCATGGTTTTGTCCAGCTGGGCCTTAAACACCTCCAGAGATGGAGATTTCACCACCTCCCTTGGCAGCTCATTCCAAGGCTTCACCACTGACCTAGTAAAAAAGCTTTTTCTAATATCCAGCCTCGACCTCCCTAACCGCAACTTGAGACCATTGCTCCTCATTCTGTCCTCTGTTACTACCGAGAATAGTCGAGCTCCATCTTCCCTGGAGCATCCCTTCAAGTAGCTGAAGGTTGCTATCAACTCCCCCTTCAGTCTTCTCTTCTGCAGACTAAATAAGCCTAATGCTTTCAGTCTTTCCTCATAGGGCTTGTGCTCCAGCCCTTTTATCATTTTGGTTGCCCTCCGCTGAACTCTCTCTAGCATGTCCCTGTCCTTTTTGTAGTGGGGGGCCAAAACTGAACACAGTATTGTAGATGTGGCCTCACCAGTGCAGAATAGAGGGGAATGATCACATCCTTTGATCTGCTGATAATACTTCTTTTGACGCAGCCCAGTATGCCATTGGCCTTTTTGGCAGCAAGAGCACACTGCTGACTCGTATCCAGCTTCCCATCCACCATGACTCCCAGGTCCTTTTCTACACTGCTGCTACTTAGCTGAATGTTCCCCAGCCTGTAGCAGTGCATGGGGTTTTTCCGTCCCAGTTGTGTGGTAGATGTGAAAGGATCAAAGTAATGCAGACTAAGTATCTTAAGGATGGAAGCCAGGGATATGCAGCAGATCAGGACCAACAAAAGAAAATGAAGAGTGAGATCTGAAGTTCATTAAGATACTGAATATGCCTTTGCCCATGATTTAGTGGGATCATCTGGCTTGTAGCTGCAAAACATTGACCTTTTGCATTTGCAGTTCATGTTAAAGGGCCTTATTGGCAGTCAAGCATTATTACCTTGAAAAAAATCAGCCTCTTGTTACATTACATAAATGACTCAGATGCAGTTAGCTGCACGTCTTTGGGTGCAACAAATGTGATGTTAATTTGAGAAATTTGGTAAGATTTGAGATTTCAAGGAGTTAAGTTAATTTCCTGCAGAACAGAGGAATACTAGTTATATATGTGTAGTTTATTATAATGACAGTTGTTAGACTATTGTAACTTCAGCATCCATCATTAAACCCTTTATTACAGCCATGCAGCTAGATCAATACTTTAACTCTGGACCCTGTGCTTATAGAACACTTCCTTCCAAATATAACCCTTTTAGCTCCACTAATTCGTGGAGTAAAGAGACCCATTCTTTGGGCTAGGATGCAATACAGTAAAAGAATAGCATAGCTTATGAGATCACAAATGTCAGGTATTCCTTTACTCTATAATCTCGCTGCAGACTATTCTTGTTTTGCGGAATGTAATTTCATAAGCAGCCCAGTTCCAAATCACTTAGTCATAGACATGTCAAGTAGCTATAATCACTTTTTTGTTCCTAAATGGAATTGAATGTGTTTCCTTATGACCTACTTATCCATTTGCTTCATTATCAAATTTGTTCTGTTAAAAATTTGGCCGCCTCTGGGACCCAGATATGGACAAGCAATATGTCTCCTTTAACGTATTTGTCTATCATGCTGACTCGTTGGCTAAGGCTATCTTTTGTGGTGAGGGATTTTTTTTTTTAAGTTCTTCACAAAAAGATGAATTGGACACCAAGTTGGCTGGCAGCCACTGCAGGAGAAGATGTGTGCATGGAAGGAACAGGTGCAGTGTCTTTTCTGGATGAGTTCCAGCAGATACTGCTCATAACAGTTCTGAAGGTACTATAAAATTAATCCTGTGACATGGAACTGGTTCTTTGCCCTTCATGTTTTAAGAAAGTAAGAGAGGAGGAATGTCCATGCCTCCATAAAAGAAAGGCGAGTGTGGGTAATGCTAATATGAGTACTTTTCAGTTATTCATTATTCAAAAATCCACTTTGGCAGCTTAACATCTTTCCAAACATTATGCTCTATTTTCTTTTGAGGGAGGATTATTTTAAAAGTTGTAGCAGAATGAGTGTCTTCTCCTTGTATTCCTTGTGTCATATCACCTTTGTCTTTCAGCCTAGATATAATCAGGTTGGCACAGGTCTATGGCTGACCTTGATCAGGTATCAGTGCTGTTTCTAGCTGGTGCTCCATTGACAGTAAGACTTGTTAAATCTTCTGTAGTACCTGACTAGACTGCTTTTAAGTGCGTCCTAATTAAAACTTTTTGAAAGCCTCAAAATGTAGCTTTGGTAATTACTCCCTGCCAAACAATTTTTAATGCAGACTTCCCTGTTGCTGCATTTTATATTGCGTTCACTCAAGATCTGTTAGAGATAGCTGGATTGTGGTGCCACCAATATGTGGATGGGATTCAGCTCCATCACTCTTTCCTTACAATACTCTGTGTTTACTGAAATTTGCATTTGGATGAGAATTCACTGAACACTGCCTGTATAACACACAGTGATGGTATAAAGGAGAAGGTTTTAAAACATTACAAGAATGGGTCTTGCTCTTGTTACTGTGTCGCTTTGGCCACCCTCAGACCAACATATTAGCAATTTGGGGATTAATTTGTCATCTTTATGGGGTTTGAATTGCAGGAAGTCTCACTGGTCAAGATTATTTTTGCAGTTATGTGAAATTAGAAGCTAGTTACCATTTTGCCCCCCCCCCCCCCCGATCCTGAACCAGTCACAATAACTTTGTGTAACCCTTGCTAAGTTTTGTTTGACATTTCTTCTGTAATGAGTAGACAATACATAGAAGTTTGATGCTCTTGTCTCCAAACTAATGCAACCTGCTATTTTAACTCTAGCAATGCTTGTTAGGTCATGGGTTCAATCCCTGTGTATGATGATCTAATGAGGAACATAATTACAAATGGTGACCCTCTCAGGGATTTGAACTTCTGTAGACTTTGATATGAGCTCTCTAAACTAGGGGGTTTGTGTAAACTGTATCAACAATCTAACTCTGTCTCCTTTTAATGGAGAAATCCTATCTAGAAGTGTGTTAGCTACTGTCTTCGAGATTCCAATAATCCAGCGTGCTCTGTTTTGAAGAACTCTGGAACCTTGGAATACAAGACTACATCCCACTTTTAATCTAGGTGGTGGTAGTAAAAAGCAAAATTTTTTGAAAACTGTGCTGACCTATTTGTTTTCAGATTCAGTTAAAGCATTGACTAGGATCTGTAAAGGTTTTGTAAGGTGTTGGGACTTAATTGTGGTTTGTTGAGAAGGCTGGTTCTGTTTGAGAAATAGCAATTATGTCTACCTGTGCTTGTATCCTTAGCCCTGTGTAGGTGTGCATTTTACATGACTAAAATGTAATTACTTACTAGCAAATAACATGCTTGTCAGAATAGGAATTAGAGTATGGAAGCTGTTTGCCTTTGAATATTTCTTCAGTAAATAAAAGTGAGGACATGCAATCTCTCTTTAGAAGGGCAGCTTTCAGGTGCTAGGCTTGGGAACAGTTTTCACATCAGTGATACCAAGTTAAAAAAAGCAATGTAGGACTTTGCAAACAGCAAGTGTACACTCAGACTTCTACTGTTAATTATTTGTTCATTATCAAGCTGAAAATTGATCCTGCAGTGTGCTGAGGACCCATATAGAACTATTTTTCATGCTAAATATGTAAAGTCAGTATATGGTCATTCAGACTTATTGTATTCTTTTGTACCTATACACATTGCATATGTGTTTCTATCCATTGTGCATGTTTCAAAGTGAAATAAATAACCACCAGAAGTTGAGTTGTTGGTCATATTTAAATACTAACTTGCTGGCAGAAGGCTCTTCTGCTGTTTCCCTCCCTTTAGGCAAATGTCAGTATTAACAAAATTACCCACCACACACTACAGTCAGTCAGACACTTTTTCTGTTCACTGTTAGGGACCCTCAATTCTGTTAATGGAGCTTATAACAATTTTCAGACCGTATTGTCTAAGCAGTAATAAGGATTATGGTATAAAAATATTAGAGTTTTGGACAACAAATCTTGCATGATCAATATTTGAGGTGGCAGGGAGTAGACTAAAAATATGCCTCCTTTCTTCCTACAGTTGCATATAGTCTTCAGTGTGGCAAGAGTACTATTCTTGAAGGTACTTTCTTACACAGCAGAAAATGTCAAAAGAAAGTGCCTGTCATTAACAAACAGATCGAGTCCTGGAAAATTCTCCTATGACTGGGCCTTAACATTCAGTATTGTCAGTACATTGATGTAGCCAGAATGTTTTGCTTTGAATCCAGCATGCTACACAAATCACAGTTCAGGGTATGGTAAATGAATCAAAATTCATTGCAAACAAAACAAGATTTTTAGCAGAAAACAAAACAAGACAGTTGCATCACTTGCGTATAATTTCAGTCAGCAGTATGCCTGTGCAAAACTGATATACAAACATCTTTTGAAAGAAGGAAGTTAAATGTTTTTCTTTTAAGGGGGTTAATTTGACGCATGACACCAAAGAAATGTTAAATTTTACCACTGAAATTGTTGGAATTGTTTGTATCTGATAAATGAATAAAATGAGGGTATCCTAAAACACTAGAACCAAGTTTTGGAACCACTTAAAAAAAACCCAAACCAAAATAAGAAAAACCAACAAACCATCATAAAACATCACAAATGGCATTGGATTGGTTTAGTAACCAGGAATTTAAAAGAAATTCAGTAAGTGGAGTCCACTATTCTGATCTGTTATGGAAACGTTTATTATGGTTACTTGGAACCAAGACTGAGCCTATAACCATTTTCTGAAATGCCTTACTGTAACACGCTTTGCTCATAAAGGGTAATATTTCAAACTAAAATATTCTGAGACATCTACATTGGTTTGGAAAGATGGTTTTGATTTCTTGCATGTACTTTCATAAAAGCCATTGTGTTTAGCATTTTGGTGTTGTGATTATGAGGCTTTTAATCAGACCTCTCCTCACTCCCCCCCGGTAAGTGGTAAAGTATACTTATTTTATCAACTGACACATATGAGAAGAATCTCTGGTCTCCTTACACCAGACTTCCAGCAGGACCTTTACTGACTTGGTCACTTATTAACAGAGTAGTAATGTTTTAAATGTATTACTAAGGACCCAAAGACACTTAAGCAGCCATTTCTGAAGGATATGAATGCCTCTATCCCTCAGACTCCTTTGAAAATCCCAATCTGGAAGGCTGAACACATTTTATAACCTGTTGTTGCTTTCATGTCTGTCTGTTGCACAGCTGTTCAAATACAGCAGTTTTACTCGATGTCACTGCAGTTTATATTACTTATGATACTGTGTCTTTTCAAGATGACTTAGTATAATATTTAATAGCCATTGGCTAAAAAAGATCCTGTTTTCTTCTTCAAAAGGAATTGACCCGGTCAAGCTGAAGCGAATTCAACTTCCAGCACAGCATGCTGAGGAAAAAAGCTCATACAACCATGTACTAGCAGAAAGGCTCATCAGGATAATGAATTATGCTGCTCAACCAGGTAGAGTATTTCTGATCATGTTAGCTGATAACTTTTTTATAAGGCAAGGTGCTCTGAAAAAGTAGTGTCAATGCTAAACTTATTGGAAGTACTAAGTGCTTTTTAGTAATAAGTAACTGGTGGGGAAGACGCATGCTGATGCACAACTGGGAACTGGCATGCTCATTAGATAACATCTGACCTGTGAAAGAGACACATGGCTGTATTCCACTGGGGAGCAGAGTAAGTAGGAATTCTGCTTTTCATCTGAATAGTTGCTGTTGCGTTCCAGACAGCAGTGAGGTCTAAGACCTTAGAGTTCCTGCTTACAGCTGAGTTATGTAAGCAAAATATCCCTGCGAGCAATGACTAGAGATGTAGAGACTTTTTGCAACTGTTGTTATGTACCAATCCTGCAGAAATGAACTGGAGTAACTACTGATGGAAGCAAAGTTAGTCTCGTGTGTAATTCTTGCAGCATTGGTTTTCTAAGTTTTTGTAGCTGCCCTTCTTTTCTAGTCTGAGTACAAATTTCCAATCAGTTTTCAGTGCAAAATTGGGCATTCAGTTAAATGAATCTTTTTATTTTTTACAGAAAATGTCTGCTTTCCTCAGATTTCAGTTTTTAATCAGAAAACATTTTTTTAAATGAAATCCAATTTTGTGCAGGCTGGGAGGGGAAAGCACTCATTTTTCCAAGGGCACTAGTCATCAAACCTTTTCTAAATTATGTAGCTCATGAAAACATATTGTGTTCAAGGTTATTAGCTCTTCATTGCCCCCCTCTGATCTTTTCTCTTCTCCTCCCCCTGCCTCCTCCTGAAAGACTCAGTGAGGGAAGAGTTTTCTCCAACTTTGATCTCCCATGCTAAGACACTGAAGCCCTTAAGTCACCAGGCATGCATAAGTGGACATTTGAAATGCTTATTTACTTAATAGGGTGTAATCCTGTGAAGTCATTAACTTGCACTAATATTTCATTTATAAACTCTCAAGAAGCCTTCCTTCAAGTTTTCTAACATGTTATATGGTCCATTGAACATTAGCAGTGATATTGACAGTATTTTGATCAGTGATTCTCACAGACCTCCTCCTTAGGATGTGTGGTGTCTTGTTGATGGTGCATGTGCTTGCAGAAGGAAGGAATGCAGGGCTAGAGTCTTTTTTTGGTTTCCATTTAAGCAAAACTATTTCCTTGGAATACATAGTTTATCCCTACTGGACAAACTGATGTGTAAGATGTGGTTCAGAGATGTCTCCTTATTCCTTCCTATTGCTCCAAGTTTGGATGGGGGTTCCAAGGGTCTTGTTTTTGATCCTCTTCTCCCTCTACACTGTATCTCTGAGTAATTTCACCCAGAAACATGGAGGAGATTGTGTTGATATTTAGCACATTTACTGCTACTCTGAACCTATCTCCTGCTGTCCAGACTAAAACCCGACCTGTCCTCTGATGACATCTCATGGTTGTCCTGCTGTCACATCAAAATCAACATGGCCAAAATAGAGGTCTTAGTCCTCTATTCCCCCCATCTCCCCAAGACTTCTGATGCCCACTCTCCTTTCTCAGTCACTGAGCAACATCCTCATCCTCTCTCTTAATCTGGGCATCATCATCTTCTCTGGTCCAAGATTTAAACACAGCCTGGATGTGAGAATCTAGGCATGGCAAATTCTTTCTGCATAACATAACATTGCTAAAATATGGCATTTCCTATCTTCCACACAACTAAAACTCTCATCCAGGTTCTTATCTTGCATCTTGACTAAAGCACCATACTTTCCTCCCGCCTGACCTGGCCTTGACAAAGGCAGTTTTGGCTCACTTGTATTCATTTAAAATGTTGCTGCAATGATCACTTTCATAGTCGCTTGCTGCTTTGTCTATCACCTGCCATTTTGCATCCTTTCACCAGTTCCCCATTCCTCACCACATCGATCACAAATCACATGAATTCACTTTCAAGGCCATTCATGTCCTCCTCCATGCTACTTGTTTTATATGCTTGTGGGATGTTGACTCCTATCTCTGCTGTTTCACGGATGCCAGCCTTAACTGTCCACTTGCTGTTTTCAAGTAAATACCACACATCATCTTCCAAATTGCCCGTCATGCATGGAGGGGACTCCCTATAAACATCTGCACATCTGCCTCATTGTTCTCCTTCAAATCCTTCCTTAAAATCTTTCCTTTCTTTAATGTCTTATAAAAGAGACAGAGAGAGAGAGAGACTTGGAGTGTGTTGAAACTGCTGCATGTCGTATTGACCAGTGTCTGTCTGTCTCCTTCATGATGTTTGTGTCTGTCTGTGTGTTATCTTCTGCCATCTATCTGTATCTACCTGTTGTCTATTGTTTTATATATTAATTGGGGGCAGACATGTTCTTTTGATTGTACAGTGCTACAAAAGTGGGGTCCTGGTCCATGATGGTACCATATGTTTTACTGCAATGCAAACAATAAATGATGTTTATACTTGTGTTCCTGAGAGCTGTAGTGGTAAAGCACAATTTTTCAACCTGAAAGAGTGGGTTGGGGATTGGGGGGATAAGAGAGCTTTTGGAGCTTACTTTCCCAGAATGTTTAAAAACGTGTTGTTTGCTGTTTATCTCAAAGCCCAAAAAAAAATTGCTTCTAGTCTTATGTGCCTGGGGTTGAGTCTTGGGAAAACAAACATGAAGTCCTGTGGCACTTAAGCTAACAAATTTATTTATTGCCTGAGCTTTCTTGGGAGAGAATACCACTTCATCCAATGCTTTGAAGATAGAGGAGCTTACAGAATGGAAGGACTCTTTGTTTGTTTTACTGAACTAGACTAACACAACTACCCTTTTGGAACTTGCCTGGCAAAGGAGATTTGACAGCTCCCAGAAAGGAAGTGGACTCTCCCAGTGACATAAATAACTTCAGCTTTCTCTTGAGAGACCCTATTTTGTAATGACATAATCTTGGGAGTCTATGTGCCTGATAGTTGATCATGGCATCATAGTATAGATTCGGTTTTTTTGTGTGAAACTGTTGGGGGGGGGGGCGAAGGGAAAGAGGTGGAAGCTTACAGAGAGCCTTGGACTAAAAAGGTGACTTTTCTTGAGTAAATTCCCTATACATCAGAATTCTAACTGACTTTTTACTTTAGATGGAAAAGTTCGTCTGGCAACACTGGAACTGGGCTGTCTGTTACTAAAACAGCTGGTATTGTCTAAAACAGGCAGTATTATAAAAGATGTTCACCTTGCTTGCCTTGAGGTAAATATATGCTACTGTTTGCTGATTCTGTATTACTTGGCATCACTCTAAGGAAAGTGTCTTAGTAATAGGGCTTATATAAGCAATGGTTTTGTTGTTTACAGTGAAAGTGGGATGTGAACTAAAGTTGCACAAATCATTCCATTCTATATCGTTCATAGAATCCATCTCGACAGCAAATAGTCTGTTGTTCAATTGCTCAGCTGTCTGAAGGAAGTGTGGCTAGTGATTAGAGTAAGGAGTTGGAAAGCCTAAATTGTTCCTGCAGCTCTGTCACCATCTGAGTGTGAACTTGGGAAGGTCTCAGCAGAATGCATGTGAGGGCACTTCTGCATTGCCCTGGGCACTGCTGCTTCACATTAACATGGTCTTGTTTGAAGAGGATTAATTTAATGAGAACTAGGAACCTTATAGTCACATGCAGCATCCACTGCCTATTGTTCACATCCCCGGAGTCTGAGCTGCAGGCAGTGTGGATGTGCCCTGTGTTTCTGTGTAAAATTTGGATACTGCCTATCTTGCAATAGCACCGTGAGTTGATGGACTGTGATTCACTTTGAATTGTTCAGATGAAGGGCATTTTGTAAATGCAAAGACCCTATTCTTTTAATCAGAACAGAGATTTGAGGTGGAAGACGGACAGAACTCTTTGCATCGAATCCATGTCCAACATAAATTCAGTTTTTTTCCTGAAAGAGTTGAGGAAATAATTCTCCTTTTGAGTGGCTTGTTCATATTCTCATTCACAAGGTGAGCCAACTAGGTACTGCTGAGGCAGTGGAACATTATCTAGGAGTGCCTGGTGGAGCGCTTTTGCACTCGCTCCTGCCCTTTCCCTCACATCCTTGGGCCAAAGCTAGGAAGAGGTGTGGCAGTCTGCTCAATTCCATTCCTTCCAGTTACTAGTGGGGCTGAATTAAAAATTGCTCTGGACCCTGAGTCTGAATCCATCTTAAAATGCCCAGCTTCTAATAAAAAAATCTAATTTTTTTTTAATTCAATAGTGTTGTGCAGATTCTAAGAAAACTTTATGCTGCATAAGGATTTTAGTGCTAGTGTGGCTGCTCCAAAATGAATTCTGGAAGAAATTTTAGTGGCCAATCCAGATCAAGCATCTGGGCTTCAAGCCTTTGCTGCTTGTCCTTCAGCCTTCCTGGCATTAGTGTCACATGACACCTTGCCTGCCCCAGAGAAAGATGATATCCCTCAAAATACTTCATTTTTGTAGCACCTTTCCTTGAAGGGTAGGAAATGAGATTCTGAACAGACTGCAGGCTCTACTTGGAAAATACTGGCAACCAGGTCCACTGGATCCAAGATACTGCTTGGTTCAGAGGAAATTCAGCCTTAGGCACAATTAAACAGAAGCAATATAAGGTGCTGTCATCTGTTCCAGTGTTCTTGTTGGTCCTGTCCTCTCATAAATCAGATTCCTTAAAAGGATTCCAAATGTATGGGTTGGAGTTCTCAAGACAAACATTTTGAACAAAGTCAATCCATGACCCAGGAACTTCAGTACTGAGTAAGATTTGGTATATAAAAGCTCTACATTCAGAGTGGAAAAAAATGCATAAATGAAGTAACAGGTTCAGATAATTGATCCGAACTTGAACAGAGAAAGTTGAAAGTTTGAAGAGTACACTGGACCCACCTGTGGCTCAGATCTTGTTAGCCACCCTCCCACTATAGTAGTGGCTTGGACCTGTTGCTTGGATCTCATGCCCCCATCACTGTTGCCTCCAGAAAGAGCACTATGAAAGAAGAGATCACCTCCAGGCCCTCATTCTTCAGCTCCAGCTCCTGTGACAAGAAGGAGGGTAAAGAAGCATGAGTCTTTACCAACTCTTCCACATCACAAGATGCTATCAGATTCTGCCAGCAAACTTCTCTCTCCTGTATCTGTTTTTCAGGACAGTTACTGTCTCCTCTGCATACTGTATCATAGCCACAATCTGAAGCAGAATTGGAAAGGCTCGTTCTTTCTTGGCATTGCTCATGCATAAAAGAAAGTATTCTGGCTCTCAGCCATTCCCAGAGAATTGTTGTTATAAATATTTTTATGAATTGGATCAGACTGATTACTGGCTGGGGTTGTGAACGCTGTTATAACAGCGAAAGCACTCTTGGCCAACTCCTTGAAATTTCTCATATCTTTGTTACAGTCATTGCAGCAGATGGTACCAGTCTCCTTTCTGACCTCTAGTAAATCCAGTAAAGATACTGGATTTTTCTGCAAAATTGAAGAATTCCCTGCTGTACTGTCCACACTGGAAGATGAGGAGTAGATTGTTTCACATAAGTTCAGGAAACAGATCTTGAATTTGATGATCGACTATCCTTTGTCAAAAGCATAGTGACTTCTGCTTCATCTCCATCTGAAGATGCTGTTGCCTTTCATGAATTAGCAGAAAGAATACCACTACTTCAAAGAAAGAGTTTATACAGTCTGACATACTCCAGTCTCTCAGCTGTATTAAATTGATTTTACAACTTGTGATGCCCATCTAGGAAAGCCCAGCTTTGGGAAAATCACTTTATGGCAAAATGGCTCCTCATATTCATACACACGCCCAGCATCAAACTCTTTGCTGGTATAAGTGGCTGTTCAGGGGGTCTAAAGGTAGATCCGTTCTTCTATATGCTTTCATGGAAGGGTGGAAAAAAAATGAATTTACCAGGTTTCAGGGAAGCCTTCTCTTCATTTTAAGTTTTTAGTAGTGAAGAAACAAGCAGTGATTGCACTGTACCCATACCATCTTTGGGGGAAATCATCAATGCCTACTGAATTTCTCCCAGACTAACAGAGCACTTGCAAATGCCATCATTATGGAGGGTCAGCCCCTGGCAAAACATGGCTTGAGAAAATCTCTTGGTTCTTCCAGCTCTGCAGTTAGAGCTGTGGTTTTCAGAATTTCTATCAAAAAAGACAGAGGCAATTGGTTTGAATCTCAAAGACTTGCAAAAACAAAGTCTAAATTTTGAGGCTCTTCCCATAGAAAAGGCTCGTTCAGTACCAGAGCTAAAGAGGTTTGTAGAAAGAGAGACCAGATACACTGCCAGGCTGTTGGGCCTTTCCTTTTATATAGGGGATCATAAGAAAACTAGGTCAAGACAATCTTAGTCATTCCTGCTTGCCCCAGAGAACAATGGTGCCCGTGAATATACAAAATACTGCCTATTGCTCTTTATTTACTGATCTAACAAGATGATGCAATCTGTCTCTAGATCAAAGCACTCTCCACCTCACTGCAGGAGCATTAGGTTTTAAATAGACTTTGAACTGTTTTGTTCTGCTAATGTTCAGAATATTTTAGTAAATACAGAAAAGAATGCTAAGTTGTTAAAACTGAAAAACTCCCCAGTGTCAGCAGGTAGTAATACATCCTCTTTGACAGCCTTAGTTCAGTGTATGCTGGAGTACTTGCTCCAGCTCAAAATCTGACTTGTTGCTTTCTTTAAAGTCCTTTAATCTGCCATATCAGCCTTCCATTATTTTGATGATAACACAGAATCATAGGGTTGGAAGGGACCTCATAGGTCATCTAGTCCAACCCCCTGCCAGAGGCAGGACCACTCCCACTAAACCATCCCAGTCAGGGTTTTGTCCAGCTGGGCCTTAAACACCTCTAAAGATGGAGACTCCACCACGTCCCTCGGCAGCTCATTCCAAGACTTCACCACTCTCCTGGTAAAAAAGTTTTTCCTAATATCCAGCCTCAACCTCCCTAACCGCAACTTGAGACCATTGCTCCTCGTTCTGTCCTCCGTTACTACCGAGAACAGTCGAGCTCCATCTTCCTTAGAGCATCCCTTCAGGTAGCTGAAGGTTGCTATCAAATCCCCCCTCAATCTTCTCTTCTGCAGACTAAATAAGCCTAATGCTTCCAGTCTTTCCTCATAGGGCTTGTGCTCTAGCCCTTTAATCATTTTGGTTGCCCTCCTCTGAACTCTCTCGAGCATGTCCCTGTCCTTTTTGTAGTGGGGAGCCCAAAACTGAACACAGTATTGTAGATGTGGCCTCACTAGTGCAGAATAGAGGGGAAGGATCACATCCCTTGATCTGCTGGTAATACTTCTTTTGATGCAGCCCAGTATGCCATTGGCCTTTTTGGCAGCAAGAGCACACTGCTGACTCATATCTAGCTTCCCATCCACCATGACCCCCAGGTCCTTTTCTACACTGCTGCTACTTAGCTGAATGTTTCCCAGCCTGTAGCAGTACATAGGGTTTTTTGGTCCCAAATGCAGGATTTTACACTTATCCTTATTGAATCTCATAAGGTTTCTATTGGCCCACTGTTCCAATTTATCTAGGTCTCCCTGAATCCTGTCCTTGCCCTCCAATGTGTCTACTGGTCCTCCCAGCTTGGTGTCATCCGCAAACTTACTGAGAATGCAGTCTATTCCATCATCCAGATCATTGATGAAAATGTTGAACAGAACCGGCCCCAGGACCGACCTCTGGGGCACACCACTTGTGACCGGCTGCCAGCTAGACATGGAACCATTGATTCCTACACGCTGAAACCATTGATCTAGCCAGTTCTCTATCCACCTTATAGTCCACCTATCCAACCCCTACTTCCTTAATTTGCCAATGAGAATGCTGTGGGAAACTGTATCAAAAGCCTTGCTAAAATCAAGGTATATCACATCAACGGTGCTTCCCGCATCCAGAAAACCAGTCATCTGCTCATAGAAGGAAATGAGATTGGTCAGGCATGATTTACCCTTGGTAAATCCATGCTGACTGTTCCTGATCACTTTATTTTCCTCTAAGTGTGTGAGGATGGATTCTTTGAGAATCTGCTCCATAATTTTTCCAGGGATTGAGGTGAGGCTGACTGGTCTGTAATTCCCCGGATCCTCCTTTTTGCCTTTCTTGAAAATAGGCACTACATTTGCTTTTTTCCAATCCTCTGGCACCTCCCCCGTTCTCCATGAGTTTTGAAAGATAATGGCCAGTGGTGCGGCTATTTCATCGGCCAATTCCCCTAGCACCCTTGGATGCAGTTCATCCGGCCCCATGGACTTGTGCACTTGCAGCTTCTTTAAGCAGTCCCTAACCTGACCTTCTGTCACCAAGGGCCTGTCTTCTTCTCTCCCATCTGCCACACCCATGGTAGTGGGCTGGGAGCTGACCCTGCCTGTGAAAACTGAAGAAAAAAATGCATTGAGCACTTCAGCTTTTTCCTCATCCTCTGTCACAAGGATGCCTGCTCTATTCAGCAAGGGGCCTACACCATCCCTGATCCTCTTCTTGTTACTAATATACTTGTAGAACCCCTTCTTGTTATCTTTTACATCCCTCGCTAGCCGCAACTCCATTTGTCCTTTGGCCTTTCTGATTTTATCCCTGCAGTCCCTAGCAATATCTTTATATGCCTTTTTGGACATCTGACCAAGCTTCCACTTCCTATAAGCTTCCTTTTTATGTTTAAGCTCAGAGCAGAGTTCTCTGCTAAGCCATTCTGGCTGCCTCACATGTTTGTTCTTTCTCCTAATTGGAATGGCAACTTCCTGTGCCCTTAGCAGAGTGTTTTTAAAATATAGCCAACTCTCTTGGACTCCTTTCCCCTTCAGATTAGCTTCCCAAGGGATCCTGCCCATCAGTTCCCTGAGGGAGCCAAAATCTGCTCTTTTGAAGTCCAGGGTTTTTGTTTTGCTTCTTTCCTTCCTTCCTTTAATCAGCATCCTGAACTCAACCATGTCATGGTCACTACTGCCTAGCTTGCCATTTACCTCTACGTCCCTGATCAATTCTTCCCTGTTTGTGAGCAGCATGTTTGCTCCTGAAATAATTAAGATGTTTAAAGAGACTTAACGTTGATCCTCCTAATAAAATTACTTCACCCTGAGGGGCTTAAATCTGGCTCTCACATGGTAAGAATGTTTGATTTCATTTGTCAGTTTTGTCTGCAGGCTGAGTGGGTGTTGCAGCCACTTTTGGTAGACCCACCATGTAGCGTTTTTGTTTTCACGAGATCAAAATAGTTGTACATATTTACCCCAGAGTTCACTAAGATAAATGTTCACATTAATTGGTTAATTTACCTGTGTTCTCTCTGTTTCATGTTCAGAAGGTTGAAGCCAGGCTACACACTTCTGTTTAGAGCTTTTGCTCATTATTTAGATGGGGATAAACTGTTTAGACATTAGCCGAACCTATATCTCCTTGGGGCAGGCTATGTTTTTCCTAAACATTCCTCATCTGGATCAAAGTCTGTGTGGAAGAGGCTTTTACAGTCTCGTCAGAAACCAGAATGGAAGACGTAAGGTCCCACTGTTCTAGGACCAAGACAGCTTTGTTACTATGTCTTGGACACATTAGAAATACCAATTAGAAATCTGTCACTTGGAGCTTTATGCACACTCATACAAAATATTGCTGACTGTTCCTCAGGTTCTGGTTTGAAGCTTAACAGAGCAGTCCTTCATTGACTTGCTAATTAGGGCTCCTCATCCCACCTTTCTTTGCATCTATAGCTTGCCAATCTGCCTATGCATGGGAATATATAGAGGCCACTCAAAGGAGAAAGGATAGTATATTATTTGAAACTGTAATTCAAGATGGACTTTGCATATTTGCATTCCCCATCCATCTTCACCTCTTTTTCGAGTCTTATAAAACTAGACCTGGTCGGAACTGAGATAGCTGGAGCAATATACCCTCTTTTATAACCTCACCCCAAGAACATTCAGAATTAGTAAGGGACGGGAAGAAGGTGCTTGAGTGTTTCAGGGGGCATTGCTTGTCAAAGTTCCATTCCTTTGCACCCAACTGGCACATCTCGTAGGTGTGACTACGCAGGGTCCATCTCAAAGAACTCCAGGTAAAAGTAATTAACCTTCACTTTGAGTATTAATGAGGTCATCATTTGTGTATTTCGTTTCTCTAGGGTGCAAGAGAAGAGAGTGTTCATCTTCTGCGGCGCTTCTATAAGGTACTTTTAAAAGAGGGATCTAATTAATTCTTTTTTTTTTTACTTCTGACTGTGGTAGATCTACATTGTGTGCATATATTTGGGGGAAAAAAGTGCATCACATTTGAAGAAAAAGATGCAGTTTAATACCATAATTTTCAGGATTTGAATAATTGAATTTTGCCCATATTGTGTGCAATGTCGTCATAGCCATATGAGCTTCAGGATATTAAAAAAGGTATGATGGGTGAGATATCATCTTTGTCTCTGTATTACCCATATTGGCTCTCAGGATCGTATAACTTTTTACTAATTGAGAAATTCCATGTTTGATAGAGAAGGAATCATTACACTGGTAAGTTTTCTTTATTGGAAAACATGATTGTTCAAGTAGCTTATTCTTCAAGTGATTGAACATATCAACTTCAGGCAGGTGTGCATGTAATTCAACAGATCTGTAAACATAAAATTTTTTTTCCCTCTCTCTTTAGCAGTGCCCATTGGGGTGTCGCATGCGTCTTTTCATATTCTCATGCTACTGACTGATGGTATGACCTGCAAAGCTGCCCCTGACCCTTTTGGTTCCTTTGTTTTTAGAGCATGTTGACATGTTTACTTAAGTCTTTTCTCATTGTCAGTGGTTTTGTACGTAGTTAAACTATGTGTCTGTTAAAGATGCTTTTTTTACTTTGTCTTGACTGGCACCAAGTCCCTCTTGGTGTCAGGTGTTGATGTTCAGTATGAACTTAGACCCTGAGTTTTAAGCCCTGTGCTGGTAGTAAAAGTTTCTCCCAGTGAATGAAATATTTGAGTGGCAGCCACGTTCAAGACGCGCTGCCAAATCTGTAAAGACTACAGCTACATACAAAAAAAGGACAGGGAGGTGAGACTGTGCCATACTTTTATGGAAGCTGCCTTGCATCCGCCTCTGGAGCTCCCTACTTGGTGTATGTCCCGGGGATATCAGTGTCCGCTAATTGTGTCCCTCCATACAGTGACGTTCACTCCCTCACCACCGAAGATCATCAAAGGGAAGGCAGCAATCCTCTTCTCTGGTGTTCAGATCCTTGGAATGTCCAATTCTTTCTTATCCTGACCAATCAAAGGGTAAGCCTAGTATGTTATCTCCATTATCAGTATTTAGATGAGGTTCTCTGTCTCCAGAACTGAGTGGTACGGCTCTGAGGTGGCTTACAGGCCACTATGGGTCCTTCTCAGAATCTGAGATCGATTTTTCTGCTCACCACCTTTCCAGGATAGGAAGCTGTATCTGCCATCACCGTCACTGGAAGATGTTCGAGAAATTAAGACCTAAGGAGTAGTTATAGTTGTTATCCTATGTCATGCTGTTGGCCTTTTTGGAATCCTAGGGTAACCCTCCAACTTCAGTCTTCTCCTATTCTTCCTGCTGCAGAGTCACGTATTGTGCTGAGCCAGATCCCTTGAAAATGTTTAGCTCCTGTCTCTGGTCTTGACATCTGAACTGAGCAGGAACCACAGGCTCCTCCACAAATTCCTGTATCATAAGCCTCACTGTTTTAGAGAAGCGGTTCACTGTGTATGGACAAGTTACTGCGTCACCACACAGTGGAAAATGTGTTAAAGAGAGCAGGGGAGATGGCTAGATTTGGCCTGGGGGTGGACTGCTGTATCTTGTAGGGTTGCAATATGCCACCAAGTGTGGTGTGACCTGCCAAAGGTTGAGAACCACTGTTTTAAAGAATGTTCAAATTCCGTTATCTTTAAGATCATTCTCATTGCCTGATGAGGCAGCAAAGTCAAGGGATTCCTGTCTTGTCCATGATGACTTCATATCAAGAATTGTTAGAGTAGCTCTCTTTGATGGTAGTGAGTGAAAGGTCACATCAGGGTTGATAATCTTCTATTGCATAGGACAAAGAAGCACTAGCTCTTTCTGGTAGAAAAGTTTATTCCACGTCTGGGCTTCAGTATTGTGTTTCCAATCACCATGTCATCTTGGCTAGATACAGGCTAGCACTCAGGGACAATATGCCAAAATTCTCAGACAAGTTGCCAGAGGAGGTCAGGCAGTACTTTAAAGCCCTGATTGAAGCGTGCAAACTAGTGCCTAGAACATTTGGGTAGGAAGCCTTGGAAAGGATTGACTCAGGCATTAGGGTCGTGGCATCCACAGTACCTATGTGCACATATTTGTGGTTAGTCATCCAGTGTCCAGTCAGAAGTTCAGCAGACAGCCCAGAGTCTTCTGTTTTGAAGAAACCTGAAATCCTGTTCTTCTCTCAAAAGACTGATGAGCTGTTAATAGACCCAGATTGAAATCTTCAGGTATTTTACACACACCTTCTTAAAAGAAAGTAATTCCCCTTGCAGCCTCCTCAAAGGTACCATTTCTGGCCACTGAAGCACCACAGTCAGTTCAGAAGATGGGGTTTGAGACAGAGGAGTAGACCACCATCACCTTCTTATTGTAATGCAGGGTCATCAAGATGATAAAAGCAGAGCATTGACCGCTTTGTTGAGGACAGGGTACAAACTCCTATTAGTTTTATCCCTACTTATTTTTTTTTATTTTTATTTCTATTTTTATTTTTTGGCAACAGTTTATTCCATGTACTACATGACCACTAATAAATGGGTTCTAAGGACCATGTATTAAATATTTATTTATGTGGCTATATACCAGGGCCACAGGAGGGTCCCAAGAATTTTGGTCCACAACACTTACCAGTTTGTAATCCTGCGCCTTGGTCTGTCACTAGCTCTGTGAGATTTTACAAAATGCAGAACATAGAGAGCAGTATTTCTAAGGAAAGCAGAGATGTAGGTATTCCCTTACTTGAATGATTGCCTTGTTCGGGGTCATTCCCAATAGAAGTTGGTCTTGCCAAAATCTAGTTTCCTCTCCAGTGTCAACAAGAACAGATTAGGGGTTTATTTTCCCCCTCTAGTACAGAGGAGAGAATTTATAAGGGCAATCCTTGACTCCACAGTTGCTGTGGCATTCTTATTAAAAAGAAGGCAGCCAGCAGTATTTCATTTTTGTGAAGAGCTAAAAGCCCATCTGCTCACAATAATATGTTTGTGACTTCTGGGTCACATGGTTTCCTGCATGTACATTACCCTGCATGCCAGACTTCATCTCAGAGAATTGGAGGTTTGATTTTGAAGTTGGTTTACTCTCAAGTTTTCCATTGGACATGTTGATTTGATTTCGTACAGGAGTCTTAGCCTATCTACACTGGAGTTCTCTGCCCACTATAGCTCTAGTTATGGATGCACTGTCTGGGAAGCCCACCTAGGGAGCTACAGACTCAAACCCTGTGGACAAATGTCTTGCCTCCATATTAATGTACACAAGTTGCAGGCAATTCATCTGGCAAATCACAGTTTACTCCCCTTTATCAAGGGAGGCTTCCTTACTAGTTCTCACAGTCAACACTGCAGTGGCAATTATATATGAACAGACGCGGAGGGGTCAGATCACACTGTGTCTGTCAAAAAGAAGAAGAACTTTGGGACTTCTGAATCAGTAAATACATTTCACTATTCTCCCTGCTCAGAACGGCGTAGCATTGACTAACTTGAACATTCAGTGAAGACTGTGAATGGTCTCTCAAACCAGATGTTGAGATTCATCTGTCTTGCGGTGGACTCCAGAGAGTTGGTTTGCCAGCTGTTTTGTTCCAGGACAAGGCACAGTTTGGATCCTTGATGGATACTTTCCTTCTGTCATGGAAGGGAAAGCTGCTTTATGCCTATCCTCCTAGTTTTCTGCCCCACCCTCTAGGTGTTGTGTGAGCTCAGACAGAATGTTTTTACCGTCCCTATGCTACCTGTCTGGCCTCATCAGCGCTGGTTCACCTCTCTGCTGAACCTCTTTACTAGGAGTCCAGACCAGTACTTTAAGGAACCTGACATAACATCTCAGAACTGTGGCTGGATGATGCATCACAGCCATTTCACCCTTCATCTTTACACATGGGTGCTCCATGTTTTGTGCCTCAAAAGGCTGAACGTTTTGTGAAATGCTCAAAACATCTTTCTAAAGAGCAAATAAGCTTATCTGATGAAATGGAAGGAATTCTCCCAGTTCTCAACAGCAGAATATTTTGCCAATCCTGGCTTCTTTCCAACCTCTCCTGGATTATTTGCTTCACTGAACACACACATTTTCTTTCTCTACAAGCTCCCTGAAAAGCTATCTCTGCATTCCATCCACCAGTGGAAGACAGGTCAGTGTCTTCTAACCTTATGATGGTCAGATTCTTAAAGGGTTTGGAGAGGTTATATCTCCATGCAGTGGATCCTACTCATCATAGAGATTTGAATTTAATACTGGTAAAACTAATGCATTCTCCTTGTGACTCAGTGACTACAGCTTTTGTGTCTTCTGTCTACGACGGTGGTATTCTTGATGGCCTTTAACTCCATGAAAAGGGTTGGGAGAAATACACGCCTTGGTTGCTGATCCTCCAAACACTCCTTAAAAAGTGTGCATGTACATCCTCATCCAAAGTCCCCCCCCCGCCCCAAGTCATCCCAGAGTTCTGTCTTCATTAGGCAATATATTTACCACCTTTGTTTCCTAAGCTACATTTTCCTAAAGATAAAGAGAAACTTCACATCTTAGATGTCAGAAGGGCTTTGGCATTTTACTTGGATAGAACTAGATCTTTCAGTCCACACAGTTGTTTCTTTGCAGTTGCAGACATGACGAAAGATCTGTTTTTAGGCAGAGGATGTCATTGTGGATTTCGCCCAGCATAAAGCTGTGCTATGACGTTGCCAGAGTATCTTTACCAATCAAGGTAGAAGCTCACTTCATAAACGTCCAAGCAACTTTTGCTGCTTTCTGGCTGAGGCCAGGGATAAGATGATTGTAAAGCTGCAGCATGATCATTCTTGCATACTTGAACAAGACACTGCTGTATCCCAGCAATCCAAAAATGAAACCTGGTTTGAATGAGTAGTTCTTCAGTTGTTTGGGTAGATGCCAAAATCCTATTCCAGTCTGAAATACCTGAAAATCACCCAAAGTTGAATGAACATATGCAGACATCCTGAGGAATAAGAACAGTTAACCATTCCTGTAATTGTTCCTTGAGATGTATTGCACCTGCCTGTTCCAAAACCTACCTTCCACAACCTCACTCTACATCAGTGTTTAGCTCATAAGAAGGACCTGAAGAAGTGTCAAGGGCAGCTCTGCCTTTTATACCATTAGTTGACAACATGAGCATGCTAAAGGTTCAGGTACCATCCTGATGAGCACTGCTAAGGGAAAACCATCATCAGCTCTGATGCACTGGGTGTCCACACTCCTGAGGTAGAATGGACATAAGCAAAATATCTCAAATAAAAGAACAATTACCGCACAGTGTAGTAACAATTTTTGTCTTGGACATGGATTATTGAGGTAGAGTGTGGGCAAGATATCAGATGTTCATGATTGTAGTTCATTCTTCTACTTATGGATGGGATAGGAATATGCTTTATTTGTTTCACTGAAAAGACCCTGAAACTAAAACCTTATTGGAGCACACCTGGGACTGTATCAGTGTAAAGGGAGACATGATTATTAATGACATTTCTTGCTCAACAGCACTCTGTGGAATGGCTCATAATTTATTCTCAACATCTGAACTATATACTTCTTTCCCTGTTTTAAGTGAGATGTCTACAGCATTTCACTTTTCAGTATATTGTAAACAAACACTGGGAGAGCTAAAATATTTAGTCCTAGACACTTTAACTCCTACATAAGCAACAGTAAACTGTCAATTATCCCAAAGCAATTAATGAACAGACATGAAATGCTTCTGTTTTGGTAAGCTTCTAAAAGAATGTTGATTGCTGAATGATGATATGGAATTTGTTTTACTTCAATTTATTGGTGACTTAAGAGAAATGTATATGGTGAAAAACAGATGGCTTCATGACTATTACCTAGGATTTATAGCATGTACATGTTTATGCATGGAGAAATAATATGTTGGGTTTTTATAAGGGAGAAGAGATTTTTCTGGATATGTTTGAAGATGAATACAGAAGTATGACAGTAAGTGATTACAAAATAGAGCATTGGTCCCCAAATTATGCAGTGTGCACCCATATGGGTGTATGGAGAAGTATTCGGGGGCTGCATGGCAGGGCCTTGACCAGTCCCCCATGGGGAGCAGCGAAGACTTCTTTCCAGTCCCATCCCCAGCCTACTCCCTTCCTCTGCTTTTAGCCCAGTCTCCTCTTCTGAGGAAGTCTTTGCTGTGCAGTAAAGGAGGCTGTTGTGGGGTGGGGGTGGGTAAACAGAAATATTCTGTTACTGGTGAGGGTCGGTGATGTGACAGGAAGGGTTCGGGGATCACTGAAATACAGGTTAGTATAGAAGTGCTGATGTACAAATTCACAGAACACAAAGGATTTCATTTATGGAACTGAAATAATAAAATGGCATGCCTTTTTGCTCAGAGGAGCATGCCTATGTTTCATCTAAAAATTCCCCAGTGCTCTAAATATATATATAAAAAGCATGGAGATCTGAACCCTTGAGACATGTGGCATCTGTTTAATAGCATACTGAAACGCTAATTAATGGGATGTAAAAACTCCCTTTTTGTTCTCTTAAGGTGTGTAGACCACAGTAACTCTGGTTTATATGCTGGATTCCAGTTTGGGTAATACTTTTCCTATGAAATGGGGAGTGAATCTTACTGAGAACAAATAGCAGGGTCTGGGTTTAACATTGTATTCAAAAGATGGCATTTCCAGGAGCTTAACACCCTATCTAATAACCTTTTCACCATCTCTTTCTCATCAATTCTATTGGGACAGTTTTAATTAAAACTAATTTTTCAGGACAGTGATCCTAGTGTCAGCTGACATTGCTATAGTTGTAACACTGGCCAGAGAACAAGCTCTGATTTTGCAAAGATTTAACATTTTTTAACCTATAAACATTGTGTCTTAAACAGCGTTTGGGCATCTCCCCGAACCTCGGTTGCCAAATTGCTAGTATCTCAAATAGTTTTCCTGCTGGTTAATAGCAGAAGGCAGAACAATTGACAATTAAGATTAAAATGTTCAAACTACAGTTTGTGTGTTACCAAAACCCTTCTAAAATTGGGAAGAACTTCATGAGGCTGCTCAAAGAGGGTAGATTGGAAATACTTTTTCTGAAGTGTTTTCTTTAATCCTGGAGCTTTCATTGAACATTAAATGCACTTTTTGTCTAAAAAGTGCGTGCAAAATTAGTACTATATGGTTCCATGTGTATTGTGGTTTGGCTTGGACTGAGCCTATGTGCTATGAAGTCAAAGTTGTTCTCCAGCAGTTCTGCAAATGTGTTCTGAAATCTAAAACATATTTCACTCCCATCTTATGCTAAAATTAAACTGAAGTAAATCTATGGACTTCATTAGAGTTTTGTGATTCCCACAGTTGGATCAGAAAATCAGGGCCTATGAGTCAAGTGGCATTCTCCCTTCAAGCACAGTCATTGTAATAGCACAATCATCATGTTCAGTGCCACCTGTGCAACTCTGTTGCCTTTAACAGGGTTGCACAAGAATATGTTGTTGTTTGTTCATAGGGAATAATTCTCTTGAAGCAGAAGGAGTAGTAGAAACCAGGTCACTCATTGCCCTGTGTGCATGGCCAAGGAGTTAAAAGCTGTAGTTTCATTGACATCAGCAGATCTGAGTCAGATGATGCCATATCAGCATTTTGACTTTTCAGAACAGAGGCATACTTTGAATGTTAGTTTCACTTTTGAGCTCAGCTGACCTTTATCAGAAAGAAACCTGACCAGCTCAGTTTTCCTTAGTGATTTTTATCTTTAAGGTCGCTGGTTTACCTTCTCAGAGCTCTTTGTTTTTTGTCCTTCTGCATTCCCAATAGCATTCTCATTAATTTAAATTTCTATATTGCTTTTTCTTGCCATCTTAATCTTGCAAACCCACCAAATTTCTTATTCACCAAAACTGTTTTAATCTGAATTGTGAAACATTTTAGATACCAAAGGAATTTCTTTAAAAGGTGTATAATGCTGAGATAAATCAGGCTCTTTCTAGTAACAAGTCATACAGAGCTGCATTCAGGGCCTTTGTTTGTGGCAGGCACCAGGTTGAGATTACAATGCTTGTTTCTTTCTGTTCCAACTGTGTCTCGAAGCATCTGCAGGTGCACCATCATAACAAGAACGGGCTTCAGTTGTCAGCTATCCAACCTACTTATTTTCCCATTCCCTTTGGGGCACCATCTCAAAAAAGTCACAACTTTGTAGGCAAAACTTCAGATTTAAAATGTTATAGATGTTTATATGTATTTATCTGTACTGTAATGGTCTCTTCTTTTCTGGTTGCATTTCAGTACATCAATAAATGCATAAGGAGTTTGGGCTTTTGTTTGGGAGGGGGAGCCAGGCTTTACCTTGAATGCGCAACTATTGACATAGACTGAATATATTTATGTAGCTGATTTTTGTTTTTATATGTAAAAACACATACGCTCTCACACAGTGTATCAAGAATCCTCACATTCCTGGGGTTTGTTAGAAATGAGTTGCAGTTGAAAGTGAATTTGCAGACTCTTATTCCTGCAATATATGTTAAATGTGGAATTATTTTCATAGATTAAACCCATGAATGTAGAGTACTTGATGATGGATGCCTCCATTCTGCTGCCTCCAACGGGGACCCCACTAACTGGTATTGATTTTGTGAAAAGACTACCATGTGGAGATGTGGAAAGAACACGAAGAGTGAGTCCGCCTGCTTTTCTTATTTCCTTTGGTGAAATGACATTTAAGAGTATCAATAGATTGTTGATATAGCAATTTTTCCCCCCAAAGGAAGGTGAAAACAACTAAGGACACCAGTTAAACAGCAGGAACTTATGACTATCATCCATATAGCAATGAACTCTTAAAATGTTTTTGGCCAATACGCCACAAATTTCATCATAGAATCAAAACTAAAGATGGGGTGATCCACTTAAGTTATGTAGTTCATACCCCATCCAGTGTAGAAAAGTTTTCTCTATAGTATTTTTAGTATACTGTAATCTTAATTTGTATTTGGGCAGTGGGGTTTCCACTATTGTACTTGGAGGAGTTCCACTTTCTAATGATTCTTGCATTAGGATGCTTTTTTTGTTACTGAATAAACTTACCTTTTCTTATCCCATGCTGTTAGCCATACTTGTCCTTTATGTCACATACCAAAATCAAGAGTTTGCTTCATTTCTAATTTACCCTTACATAGCATCCTGAAATGCCAACCAGAAGCCTCAACGTGGCCTCATTGTATAAATGTAGCAAAAGATATTTTCAGCCCCAAATAAATTAATCTTAGTTTGGCAAGATATAACCATTAGGCAAAACAGAAGAGGGTCAATAATACAAACATGCTTTTCATAACTATGCCCACAATTTGTACGGCTTTTTTTCCATTAATGTAGGCTAATTATATTTGTAGCAGTAATTTTAGGTTAGCATTTGATAACCATTATCTCCTGGCCGTGTTCTGCAGGCATCATTGTAGAAGTAATTCTTAAGGAAGAATTTGAATGAGAATAGTGTATTGGTTCCAAAAATTTCAGAAGTATAAGTAAGGAGGTGTTTGACAGAAGGTTTGGGTCCTCAGTTTGGGCATGATGAATGTCATGATGGGTGATCATGAGCAAGAAGTTGTCAGGCTGAAGTGATGGACCAGGTGGAGGGAGATGGTGCAGGTTAGAGGTACACTTGTGGACTATCAGCATAAGAATGATAATGGAAGCAGTGTGAATGGATTAGGTGACGTGCCATAAAATAGAGGAAGAGAGAAAGTGAAGGACAGAATCCTGTGTAAGTTCTGGATGCTGAAGTGAGAAGCAGGCATGAACTAAGGCAGAGAGAATAGAGTCTCAGAAGCCTAGTAAGGACAAGATATCAGGAAGATGATCAATGGTGAGGAGGGCAGTTGAAGATGAAAGTGGAATAAAAACTGAGCGGAAAGTATTAGGAACAGCTTCAGTGGTGGGTAGAATTCAGGTTGGTGAGATTCAACAGTGAATTGGGGGTATGAACATGAAACTGCAATTGTGGACCATTCATTAACTTTAAGCAGAGGAGTAGGTGGTTGAGATCAAAGATAAATTTTGATGAGGAAAATGAAGCAAACTTCTATTGCAAGGAATGTGGGAAGTGACTGAAGATGAAAATGGAGATGAGGGGTGATGAGAGAGAGAGAAGAGGGGTTGGAACTACTAGGGCAAGAGAAGCATCTAGATTAGGAGAAGAACAAAGAAATCTCAGTGAGAGAATGAGGATTGAATGGTGAGAAAAGGATGGTCACAGGATCTATAAAATCTGTTAATCAAGGTATGGAGAAATTGTGCTGCTTAAGAGAGAAAATGGCCAGAAGAGGGATAGAAGTTGTAGTGGAGGAAGTCTGCAGTCACAGAACTCCATCCAGAGTCTTTCAGCTGTATTTAAAGAATGTTAAGGAAAACATTGACAATATTCCTAAAGAAACAGCTTTATCTTTTAATAAAAGATTAAGGCTGCTTTCATGCTATTGAAGGGTGATCCACTCAATATAGTGTATTTGGATTTTCTGAAAATCTTTAAGGTCTCTCACCACAGGCTCGTAAAGAAAGTAAGTAGCATGGGATAAGAGGGAGGGTAAATCAATAGCTGGTTGAAAGATAAACAAAAAGTAAGAATAAATGTTTGGTTTTTGCAATGGAAGGGGTAAACATTGGGGCCCCAAAAGGTTTTGCCCTGGGACCTGTTCTGTTCAACCTATTCATTTGTGATTTTGAAAAGGGAATGAACAAAATAATTGATAAAATTCATTATTGTTAACTATGAAGTAATGTACACTGGAAAAAATAATCCCAATTCTGCATGAACAATGAAATTAGCTTTTGTTATTACAAAAAAATCTTGAATTCATCATCGATAGTTCTATGAAAACTTTCACTCAGTACACAACAATGGTCAGAAAATCCAATAGTATATTAGGGGAAAGGATAGAAAAAAAGACAAACGATACAATGTCACTGTGTAGATCTGTGGTGCACAGTCTCCCACCAAAAAAAAAAAAAGGTGTACTGTGAACCTGGAATAGTTTCAGAGAAGAGTAACAAAGATGATCAGGGGTATTGTATGGCTTGCATATGAGGAGAGGCTACAAAGATTGGGGCTGTTCATCTTAGAAAAGATGACTGAAGGTGGATATGAGATCAGTCTATAAAATCTTGGATGACTGGAAAAATATGAATGGTGTTTACTGTTTCACACAATATGAGAAACCTGGGCACTGATGAGATAAAATAGGCAGCAGATATAATACAGATATTTTTTTGTGGTTTTTGGGTTTGTTTGTGTTTTTTTTTTGTTTGTTTGTTTGGTTTTTTTTTGTTTTTTTGTTTTTTTTTTTCCTCCCACCACTTGGTGCACAACTGACTTGTGGAACCCATTGTCATGGGATGTTGTGATGGCCAAAAGTAGAACTGGAGAAATTTCTGAGGATCGATCAATCAAAGGCCATTAGCCGAGATGATCCAGAACACAACCCCCGTACTTTGGGTGACCATAAGTCTGACTGCCAGAAGCTGGGAATAGATGATGGGCTGGATCACTTGATAATTGTTCTGTTTTGTATACTTCCCCTGAAACTCTGCTATGGGCTGTTGTCATAAACAGGGTGATGGAAATATGGACCATGGTCTGACCCACTATGGAAGCCCTTATGTTCTTAAATGGTTCTTTCCCTTTAAAAATCATAATTTGAAATTTTCATGTCCTTTGGTACTTACAGTGCAGTGGTTAGTGTGCTGGCCTTGCCACTACCCAAGAAATGTTGGTGATGGAGATCAGCATTTTCCTATTTCATGTGTACTTGTGCTTTAGATCTCGTTGCATATATGCATAATTGCTGGAGCCTATTTATATCTGTGAGGAAAACATACAACAGCAAATATGTCCAAGATATTATCTTTACTTATACTAAATCATTTAGCTTATAACATGTCATCACAGTAATATAGTTTAATGTACTTCATGGCTATGTCCACACACACATCATTATTTCGAAATGAGTTATTTCAAAATAAAGTCCTTATTTCGAAATAAGTTAATTCGAATTAAGAAAATGTTAATTCGAATTAAGGGAAAACCTGCTATCGAAACAGCTGTTGTTTCAAAATGGTTATTTTGAAATAAGGCCATTTGGACATGTTGTTTCGAAACAACACCATTGTTTCAAAACATGTCCAAACGGCCTTATTTCCAAATAACCATTCCGAAATGACGGCTCTTATTTTGAAATGTCAGAGCCCATTATTTCGAAATGACAGAGCCTGTCATTTCGAAATAAGAAAACATCATGTGGACCTAATCTGTTTTTATTTTGAAATAACCAGTGTTATTTCAAAATAAAAGAGACGTGTGGACATACCCCATCTGACTTAATTTGAACAATGTGCTTGTTCAAGCAAAAACCCTTTTTTTCCATCATCAGAGATTTAAAAAGAGAGAACTTCTATTAAAATGTGTTGGCAACTTCTAACTTAAACTGTGAAGTATCAGAGCCCGTGCTTTTAAACAAGAAAGAATATTGAGTAAACAGCAAGACCGCTGAAGATCCTAGGATTCTGGTGCACATCTTCTCTCCTCTTTCATAACATGAGAGTAAAGCTTCTCAACTGTGGAATTTGGAATTAATTGGTCCAGTGTTCCTGGAGCTCCTACTCTTCAGTTTGAGCCGCCAAAATTTCTGCTTCCCATGGTGGAAGAAGCTAGCAGTTTAGTTTCTCTCATTGCTTTGTTTTATAGATTTTTTTTTTTTTATTTATTTTTTTTTTTGGGGGGTGCGATAGTCACATCATTTCATCTTTGCTTTGCCTCTTCTTAAGTCTGCTCTTTTTTGCGATCCTTTTTAGGCATTATGTTTGTATCATAAATTTTTTAAGTATTATGTAACCCTCTGGGAGGTACAGTAGAAGCACACAGGCACTTCAGTCTTTTTATCCATGGAGGATAACTATTCTTCCTATTCCATGGCTCGTCAGACCCTCTTTTTTTGTCTTTACTAATCCCATCAAAGGGGCACTTACATTTACTCTCCTAGTACTGTATCTAGCTTCATTAGAGGTGGGCTGTTTTGGGCAGGGGGGGGAATGTTTGTCTCCCTGTTTAATTGCACTATTGACCATCCAATATTAAGGTTTTGTTGAAGGAGTGGTGATGTTACAAATCTAGGGTAATTGTTGTCATAAATCAGAAAGCTGGGGTGGTTGCTGCCCCTTACCACTGTAGTAGAGAGGCTGTTTCTCAAGAGTCTTAGAGAAAGATGTGTGTGGTCCTGCCAAAGTCTGCCATCATTGTGGGCTCTGAGCTGGACCAGTTTGCTGGAGCGTCATCCCCTCTGGCCCCGTCAAAGCTGTGTCTCTGCCATGGAAGGACTTCTGCCAGGAACGTGAAGCTTCTCAGGAAGATGAAAGCCCCTAATAACTTGCTCAGGGGTAAGTCAAACAAATCCTAGTAGCTTCAGATCCCCAAGAGACAAAAGCAGGAGTCTCCTTCATGAGGCAGCATTTTGTAAACCTGATGAACAAAGTGTGAAAAGGGGGGCTTTAGCTTTTTCTCCTTTTGTCTTTTTAGTCTGAAGATGTGCTTGCCATGACTTTTTATCTGCACTTTTTCCCTCTGTGCTGTTTGGGCTCACTACCTTCCACCTCCCCACCTGGCAGCATGTCTAGGCACACAGAGAAGCCTGTTGTAGGGGAAGCCAAATCTTAGGCAGCTATGTAATGGCAAGTGTGCTTGTCTGGTTCTCAGCCCATGGATACTTGCTATGCCTAGGGACGAAGAGACTCTGTGTGAAAAGTGAGAAAGGGGAGGCTCTCTTGACACATGGGGTGACAAGGAATAAGTGAAAAATTGCTTTCTATGGTCTACTGACTTACTGAGTAAAGCCCCAAGAGTTATCAGGTGTCTCCTAAAGCTCTGTGTTTTTCTTTTTTTAACCACAGAATTGAAATAGCTTTAATATAGCACTCACAGAAATTGGAGGAATGAAGGAGTTAAAGACCCTCATGACTAACCAACCACTTACTGTCTCCCAGAAAGACAGAACAGTCCTCCATCCTCATCTTAAACTACTTTTCAAAGTGACAATAGAATTCCATTTCAATAAATTCATTAACTTACCTATTTTTTTCCCCGCAGATCTCATTCACATTCAATTCAGGCAAAACTTCTTACTCTGTCTGCTAATTTGGGCATTAATTTTCTATTCAAATAGGACTAAGGAATTTTAGAAAGTCACCAAAACACTTGTTCATTTTTGGGATAGAGCTAATAAGGGGCAAGCAATTATATTGCCATCTTTATCAGCATGGGTGAGGGCTTGTATAGGAAGCTACAACTAAATATCTATTCTGCAGCCCATGGGGTTTAGATGACACTCCACACAATGTCTGTCATATCTCAACTGTAGAAATATGCAGCGCTACAACTATAGATATGGCCACATTCCACATAACATCATTAACTAGGTCACTGGATCTAGCGTCCTGGTCAGATGCTCAGTTTGCTGTGAACTACAGCCATCAGTTTGGACTGGTCTCTCCTTCCGGAGTGTATGGTGCTGATAATGATACTACCCCACAAGTGAGAATTTGCAGAGGCGGTGTGAAATAAAAATGAAGATTACTTACTTGTAATCGTCTCTTTAAGATTGACTGTGTACACTCACACTCCCTGCCCACTTTCCTCTTCCTCAGAGCCCTAATTACAAAGTGTACATGAAAAGGGTGTGAACGGAAATGAGGCAGCTGGAATCCTGTATCCTCTCCTAGTATCGCCTTCAGTACAGTGATTGCTACCACTACCAGATGTGTGCAGGAAGGGACTGTTGTCCCAAGCAGAAGGGAAAATCTAGGGCAGAAGTTCCCAAGGAAGACCTAGAGAAAAATTTTTTTACCCAAAATACTCAAGGAATCCTGTGACACTTTTAAAGACTAGCAAATGTATTTATCACGTGTTCCTTAAAAGTGCCACAGGACTCTTTGTTTCACTGAACTAGAGTAATATGGCTACCCCTTTGGAACTCTTTTGTTGCTTTGAGTTAAAAAAATAAATAAATAAAAAATTCTCAGCATTGAAGTGAGAATTGGAATTTGTTCATGAGCTTCTAGTCCCTGTACAAGACTCTTCCTTTTTAGATCTACTATACACGATTACACTATTTCCTATTTTGAAAAGAGTGGAGAAGTTGCTGCTTCATTAAACAGTGAGAGAGAGAGGGACTGAGTGTGTGTGAGAGAGATTCTGCTGTACATATTTCCAAACAGTGTAATGGAATATGTAACCTAAAGCAGCTGTTTTTACCACCTGCCTGTTTCTAACTAGCCATCCTTTATGTATACTTTCAGACTTCCTGAGTTGTGTGTAGGTAGCAGGTGTGAGCTTCTTCAAAGTTGCGATCCACAAACGTTCTTTAACATATTTTGGGCAACTTTGGTCATCCTATTGCATAGCATTTGGTTAGTGGGTGACAAGGGGATTTTGTTTTCTGGTGTTACAAAGACCCAAATCATCAATGACAGTTGATGTATTTTAAAATATCACCAGCCTACTGGAAGGCTTCTGAATTTTCTATAAAGTGATACTCTGGTTGTGAAAGAAAGTCAGGTATGACATACTTTGTAACTCTTTCCTCCTATGTCCAGTACTAATTTCTTCTCATTCAGTTAGTGTCAGAAAAATGGCACTTTTCTTTTACGTTTAGGAAACCTAAAAAAAAAGAAAAACAAACCTCTCACTGTTCACTTAGTGTGCTTTGAAGGCATTCTTCAGACTTTCCATTAGACTAATTCTGGTAAAAGTATGCTGAATGCCACATTGCATTGTCCATGAATAAGACTTAAAATAGGTTTCCCTCAAAGCACATATTTATAGCATCCTTGAGCTCTGTTAGATTCATAAACTAAACCATAATAGAGGGAAGGAGGGTTCAGAACTTGAATAAGCTGCACTAACTTTTTACAGATGGTTTTAATTTTCACTTCAGCTCTCTTATATTGATGTTTTCGATGTTAAATGGTGGCTGAAAAAAAAGAGAATGAAATATGAGTTCTTAGTTGGCTTTTCCATGTGTAGATTACTGGAAATACAGCCCACTTGTGTTCAACTGTTTTTAACAAAAACTTTCTCCCATTATGTAATTGAGCACTTAGTTTTATATCAGGGGTGCCAAAAACATGGGGCTAGATGCAGCCTGCAAACTTCTTCCATCTGGCCCATGATTGTGCTCTGTGGGACCCCACTGGTTCCCTAGCTGAGAGTTGAGTGGTCTTGCATACCCAGCTCTCCACAATGCCACAAGATAGTCGGTTCTCATGACATTGCAAGGCTGGTATGCAGGACTGAGCTGTGTGAGACCACATTCTGCTCTGCGATGCTGCAAGAGTACCCTACCATTTTTATTTATTGGGTGTATGGCCCACTTGGAGTACATTTAAGTCAAATCTGGCCCACCATAGCAAATGAGTTTGATGCTCCATTTTATTTTTTAAGCTTTCAGTTTTGGAGGGGTGAAAACAAGTGGAGGACTTTCTTAATAAAACATTAATTGGTGTGCTCATAAAACCATGGAAGAAACATTCAAACATATGACAACTTTTTTAAACAATGTGCTTTTAAACTGCCTGTATAAAAATGTGATGAACTCTTTCTGTAACATAAGACGACAAAATGAAACAAAACGGAGAAGGTCCATTATAACGGCTTTGTAATAAATGCATTGTAGGCAGTGTTGTGGCTATGCAGGTTTGTCTTTGTCTTTATAGTAAATGCATTAGTTACGCAACCAGCCTTCAGTAAGGCATTTGATATAGTTCCATAGGGGAAGTTATTACTTAAATTGGAAAAGATGGGGATCAATGTGAAAATTGAAAGGTGGATAAGGAACTGGTTAAAGGGGTAACTATTATGAGTCATATGAAAAGGTGAATTGTCAGACTGGAGAGAGGTTACTAGTGGAGTTCCTCAGAGACTGGTCTTGCGTATGACCTTATCTAACCTTTTTATTACTGACCTTGGCACAAAAAAGTGGGGATGTGCTAATAAAATTTACAGATGACACAAACTTGGCAGATATTGCTAATATAGAGAAGGAGCAGGATACTGTACAAAAAGATCTGGATGACCTTGTAAACTAGAATAAGAGAAATAGCTTAACCAAATGATGGCTGAGGGAACATAAGATTTGCTTTTTATAAATACATGAAAAGGATAAATACAAAGGAGAAAGAGGAGCTATTTAAGTTCAGCACGAGTATGGACACAAGAATTAATGGACATAAAGTGGCCACCAGGAAGTTTATTCTTCTGATGGTTAGGAACCTTCATCTAATTTCAAGTCTAAAATTCTAGAATAGCTTTCCAAGGGGAGCAGTGGAGGCAGAAAATTAGCTGGCTTCAGCACTGAGCTCGATATGTTTATGGAAGGGGTAGTATGATGTGACAGCTCAATTTGGCAATTATAAGATCTTTTAACTAGTAGCGTTAAATACACCTAATGGTCTGTGATGAAATATTAGATGAAGTGGGTTCTGAGTGACAACAGAGAATTCTGCTACACTATAGTCTTTCCTCATGTCTGCCTGGTGAGTCTTGCCCACATCCTCAGGGTTTAGCTAATTGCCAGATTTGGGGTCAGGAAGGAATTTCCTCCAGGATAGATAGGCAGAGATTGGGGGTTGGAATTAGGGGGGGGATGTTTTACTTTCCTCTGCAATATGAGGCATGGATCACTTTCTAGTGGATTCTCTGTACCTTGAAGTCTTTTAAAGCCTTGATTTGAGGATTTTAATAGTTCAGCCATAGGTTAGGCATCTGTTACAGGAGTGGGTGGGTGAGGTTTTATGGCCTTCATTGTGACCTTCAAGAGCTGCACTGAGGCATATAGCCATATACTTTTACCAACTAATCTGATTTGCTGACGTTCTTCCACGAGCCACACTTTTTCATTGAAGAGCCATGTGGCTCCCGAGCCACAGTTTGGGCACACCTGGACTAGATGATCATAAATGGTCCTTTCTAATCTTAAACTCTGCATCTGATTCACACTGTTACTGTTTCTTGCATATGTGCAGATATTGCTTCTCTTTCTATCTTCTGATTCTGGGATCAGTGATATTAAAGCTAGTTAACTTTACAACCCTTGCTCAGATTTTCTTATCCCATCACTTTGGAGCATACTTTTTATGTTGAAGAATGAGTCTCCACCTATCAAATCAGATGTAGTGCACCTGAAACCTTCCTCCCTTTCAATTGCCTCTGAAGGTGTCAAGTTATTGTCTAATGTGACTCTTGAGTGGAATGCTTCCTAACTTCTTTTCCCAGAAAGTGTAAGGGTGTCATCTCTACAATTCTTCTAGTCAAAAAAATTCTTTAGAATTTGGCATTTTTCTTGAACTGATGTCCTATGGGTGTTCCATCTTAGGTGTCATAACATCCCTGTGCTGCTGCATGGAGATTTCTTAGCAGTGACCCCCAAGGCCATGCGTGCACAGAAGCTGTCTTGTGCCAGCTTCAGTGAGGCTTCTGCGTGCATGTCGCTGTCTCCCCTCAGTTCCTTTTCAACCATCTCCAGCTCTGCCTCGGAGTCTCTCCCTCTCTCATCTCCTCACAGGTATTCCTGTTAGACAGATAAAAGACTTCTTCCTTACCTTTTCCTTTCAATTTTTCTTCTTTCTTCATCTCATTTAACTCTTAAAAAATAGTTCATCCCCCTTATTCCCTCTCTTTCTTCTAACCCCTTCATATTCTTTAAGAATGATCTTAAAAAAAAAAAAAAGAGAGAGAGAGAGAGAGAGAGAGAACATATCTATAATGGCATCATCTCCAGGATTTGAGAGGTGCAGTGAATGTAATGAAGCAGTGCCCGCCTCTGATGGTCATTCCCAGTGCATTTGCTGCCTGGGCAAATCTCACATACCGCAAAAATGCAGCCATTGCTTAAATTTAAGTGCTAGGGCATGAAAAGATAGGGAACTCCATTTGAAAGTACATCTAATGGAGAAATCCTTTGGCCCGGCTTCTGACCTGGCTCCAGAGAACTTGAGCGCAAGTCAGTCTGATAATGGCCATGAGAGGTGAATGTCCTCTGCCAAGGACATAGCAAACCTCAGGAACAGGCGTTTGCCACAAAGGAAATCTCCCAATAAGTCCACCACAGAGGCTAGAGGTTCCTTTGGTGGCTGCTGTGCCACGGCAGACCAACATGCAAAAAAAGGAAAGGACGACCCATCATCTCATCCTAAACAATTGGTGCCAGTTAACAGATCGGCACGTGGGAATACTCATTCCCTGGAACGGCAAGAACCACTGACACCTTCCTCAGCATGGACAGTGCCATCAGAACACATGATAACAGCAGAGAAAGCAATAGCTTTGGAATCAACTATACTTGTTACAAACAACCCTAGAAAACTGAATACAAACACACCACAAATGCCAATACCAAGAGCAGCGAATCACAGCACAGACAATGTAATCCGATCCCAAGATGCGCTATTGCATTCCCCACCAAGAAAGAGAACTCGCAAGTGCCACTACATATCGTCTCTGCACTCTTCAGGTATTTATTCCTTACGATCCCGTAGCATGTGTTCTTCAACCTGCTCATCCTACTATACACATAGCAGGCTACAGAGCACTCGTTTTGCTTCTGAGTGGTCATTACCAACTAGAATTTATGATGATATCAGATCGCAATCTCCGCTCTGATGCTCTAAGCATTCTCATTATGAGCCATGGTGCTGTTACCCCAGGCACCACCATCACAGCAGAAGACATGGGAGAAAAGCAAGATCTCATTACTATGGAGGCTTAGAAAAACACAATAACCCTAGACTGGATGTCCCTGGACTATCAGTGGACACACACACATCTGATTCCCCGGGGCAATCAGAAAGGGCCCCTTCCATCTCAGCAACAAGATCACATGAAACACAACCACCAATGTGAGAGTCATCTCCTACAGAAAAGGCAGTTGTACCCTCCACATCCAGCCCTCCAGATGATCGTGAACAATTCAATGATCTTTTTAGACGAGTGGCACAGGAATTGGAAATACCCTTGGACGAGGCTACAGAGTCACAACATAAGCTTTTAAAAATTCTATATACAATGGCTTCATCAAAGATAACGCTTCTGACGGATGAAGCTATAATGGAGCCTGCTAATACGATCTGACAGACACCAGCGTCAGTACCAGCAACCAGTAAACGAATGGCTAGAAAGTACTATATTCCATCCAGAGGAATGGAATTTCTGTTTACTCATCCCTTGCCAAACTCTCTAGTTATTGACACTGCAAATCAAAGAAACCAAAATCCTAATTTTAGATCCCTACCAGCAGATAAGACCTGGAAGCATATAGACCTGATTGGAAGGAAGGTATATTCCTTCTCTACTTTGATGATGAGCATAGCAAACTACATAGCCCTCTTGTCTAATTATAATCACAGCATATTTGAGAAACTAGCAGAACTAATGGCGGACGTCGCAGAGAATAAAAAGGAACAATTTAAATCTCTACTTACAGAAGGTCAACGGGTAGCATGAAGCACTCCTACAAGCATCAATGGACACTGCAGACACAGCAGCTAGAATTACAGCCATGGCGGTGGTACTAAGACAGGCATCCTGGCTCCACACAGCTTCACTTCCACAAGACCTGCAAAATAAAATAGAGGACTTACCTTTTCAAAATAACCATGTTTTCAGAGAAGATAGATCAGGAACTGCAATCTATGAAGGACTCTCTAGGCGTATATACACCTAATTTTAAAAGAAGGTCCTTTAGAAACCAACCATTTTAGTGTCAATATCATCCACAGTATCAGCCCCAATACTAGGCTAAGTCTAATGACCAACGATAGAGGAATAAACAGAAGTCATATAAAAGAAAGCAACCGATGCAAATGTCTGTAAACAACCAGTCCGCACTGCCAAAACCGCAGTTCTGATGGGTTGGTCAAGGGCCTGAGAATCCATAAGCCAGTTTGCAGCACAAATTCCCAAGCTACTAATCTTGATTTCCATCTAAGAAAATTCTGCAATAATTGGGCTATCGCCTCTGATAAGTGGGTCTTAGACATAATCAAACAGGGTTTTACTATCCCTTTTTATCTCAGTTCCGCCACAACATCACCCCTCCCCATCCCTTTTTAGGGACCCCACTCATGTGCAAGCTCTCAGAGACGAGGTCCATCAGCTATTACACATGGGGGCAGGAAGTGTACTGCCCCTTTTGGAAATCAGGATTTTATTCCTTGTACTTTGTCATCCAAAAAGAATGGGAAGCTGGAGACGAATACTGGATTTAAGACCATTTAAATAGATACATTAAAAAAGAGAGAGATAAAATGGTAACTCTTAATGTTATTATACCTATGCTGCAACAGGGCAATTGGTTTTCAGCCCTCGACCTTAAGGACACGTACTTTCATATACCTATTCATTCTTCCACCAGTAAATTCTTAAGATTCGCATTGGTAGGTCATCACTAGCAATATAGAGTCCTTCCCTTCGGCCTCTCTGCAGCCCCTCGGGTATTCTCCAAAGTGTTACCAGTAGGTGCCACATACCTTAGAACCCAAGGGATAACAAGCTATCTGTATCTCAAGGACTGCTTAATCACAGCAAAAATGTCAGAAGACACTGCATCTGCCATAAGACTCACAATGACAATTTTCAAAAACCTAAGACTCAGAATAAACTTAGAAAAGTCCACTTTAACACCATCATAAAACTTAGAGTTTATTGGAGCACTCCTCAACTCCACTTCCAGCAGAGCAGTTCTTCCTGCTTCTCAGGTTACCACCATCAACAGTCTAAAGGCCACATCTCCACTCATTAAACAGGATGCTCATTATACCCTTGAATATCAAGAGCTCCCTCAACTGATGGAAAATGCCACTCAATCTACAACAGGCATTCAATTCATGCAGCCATGACCATCAGTGATGATAACAATGGATGCTTCCTTCACAGGATGGGGAGCGCACACCAAAACAGACAAAATTCAGGGCAAATGGACAAAATTGGAGGCATCACTGCATATAAATGTACTAGAGCTGAGAGCAGTAAGATATGCCTGCTAACACTTCCTACCGACAATTGGAGGCAAAACAGTTACCATCATGAGAGACAACATAGGTGCTATGTTTTTATATAAACAAGCAGGGATGAGCAAGGTTCTCCTCGCTTTGCACAGAGGCAATCAGACTGTGGAACTGGTGCCTGGCCCACTCTGTAACAATATCAGCCTCCTACCTGCCAGAAGTCCAAAATATAATGGCTGATGCACTAAGCAGAAAATTTCCTCTCACTCATGAGTGGCAATTTTGAACAGCAAGGTACTCATGAACATCTTTCGAAGATGGGGTTTCCCATCCATAGACCTATTTGCCACCTTCAGCAACAAAAAAGTGTCCACTTTCCTGCTACATGGTAGGAAACAACCACAGATTCATGGGAGACGCATTTCTCAGATTGGTCAAAGGGCCTTTTATACACCTTTCCTCCAATTCTGCTCATACAAAAGGTCATCCAGAAACTAAATACAGGATTGGGCCAAAATTATTCTTATAGTATCAGTTTGGCCCAGACAGATCTTGTACTCCCACCTACTCAATCTATCAGTACACAAACAATTTCGCCTCCATGAGAGGCCAATGCTGCTCTACCAACAAAAGATCACAAATCAAGATCTGTATATTCACAAACTACATTTAACAACATGGTTCCATAGAATGGAGCTGGACTGCTCCAAAGAAGTGTGTCATGTCTTGAACAGTAGAAAACCTGCTACGAGAAGGTTATACACACTAAAATGGCATAGGTTCCGTTATTGGTGTCTAGACCATCAAATTATACCAACTTCATCATCTATTCCACAGATCCATGACTATCTGTTTGAATTGAAGTCACTGGATCTATCAGATAATTTCGTAAAGGTACATCTTGCTGCAAACTCAGCGTTTCATGATCATGTATTTGGTACTTCTATTTTTTGTCACCCTATACTAAAACATTTTTTATCAGGATTACAGAAGCTGTACCCAGCTGTATGCCCTATGACAATAGCATGGGATCTGAATTTAGTCCTTAAAGCTTTAGTGAAACAATCCTTTGAACCTATGTCATCTTGTTCATTGTACCACCTATCATTGAAAGTAGCATTTCTCATCGCTATTACATCTGCACGAAGAGTGAGTGAAATGAACACTCTCAGAGCTGACCCACCATATGCCACTTTCTATAGAGACAAAGTAACTCTCCAGCCAGATCCTAAATTCTTGCCTAAGACAGTCTTTTGACTTTCTTCTGAATCAGGCCATTCATTCACCTGCCTACGTTTTACCCGAAATCCCTTCACAACCAACAGCAAGCTGCTCTACATACTCTTGACGTTAAACATGCCATCTCATTTTACTTAGATAGAACAAAACAATCAAAAAGCCTGTTTTATCTCCATTGCAGAACGTTCGAAAGGTGCGGCTATTTCCAATCAAAGATTATCAAAATGGATAAAAGACTGCATCTATACTTATGAGTTATCTAATCACTCAGTAGCTTGTGACATATGCTCACACACCACCAGAGCCCTGGCTTCTACCACAGCTTTCCTAAACAATATTCCAATAACAGATATCAGTAGAGTGGCCCCTTGGCCTGCACTGCATGCATTCATATCACATTGTGCACTAGATTTGGACTCTGCGAATGACGCTTGCATGGGCAGAGCGACTGTACATGGAAACCTTCCTCCGACACCGAGGAACTGCTACACAGTCACCTAAGGTGGAGCACCCGCAGGACATCACTCGAAGAAAGAGTAGTTGCTCACCTCTAGTAACTCTGTTCTTCAAGATACGTGTCCAGTGTCTGCTCCACCACCCTCCCGACCTCCCCTCTTTCCAATTAAGTCTATTTCAGATGGCCAGAACATCGAAAAGGAACTGAGGGGAGGCAGTCATGCATGCGCACTGAAGCCTTGTTGAAGCCGGTGCGATACAGCTTCTGTGCATGCGCAGCCTTGAGGACCATAGCTAAGAAATATCTGTGCAGCAGCACAGGGGCGCTATGAAACCTAACGTGGAGTGGCCACAGGACATGCATCTCAAAGAACAGACTTACTACAGGTGAACAACTACTCTTTCCCAAGTGAGAGCCGACAGTGCTTCCAGCTAGGCTACTAGTCTTGTCTTACAAAAAGAATCTGAAAAACCCACCCCACAACACTACACCCCAGAAGGATAGTTGTTTAAAATTTAGGGATCAGTTTGAAATATCACCTGCCTCATGATCTTAGATTGAAGACGTGCACCTTTCTTTTGTTTTCTCTCCTGATTTCACAGGCTAGAAAGCCTGTTGTGGCGTTCTGTCCTATTTTAGTTTTGTTGACAAACTGGTACACTAATGTGCTTTCTTAAATACTGCTCTGAATTATAGCCAGTGGTCTTAAATATAGATGCATTTTATACAAATCTTTGAGCTCTTATCTGTCTGCCAAATCTATAGGCTATTGCAGAATAATTTAATGGTGCATTTTTAATTTCTTTAGGCAATCAGAGTTTTCTTCATGCTCCGTTCACTGTCCCTGCATCTGCGAGATGAGCCAGAAACTCAGTTGCCACTGACCAGGGAGGAGGATCTAATAAAAACAGATGATGTTCTTGATTTGAGTAAGTAACTTCCCTCCACACACATACTCCCATACTTCAATCAGTCTGGTACATGCAATGGAAAATTGTCTTGTCTTTGAGGAACTGACAAACAACCAATAGATTTTTCTCTACATATAGCTGCATAATGAAGACTGATATATTGATACTAACTTTAGCTTCCATTTGAAATCCATTAGATTGGGAACATATCCCACCAGCAATAGGCATTTAAAAAGGGCATTAAAATGTTAATTTAAGGGTCATATATCATTTATTTTTCCTTTCTCTGATACTTCACTAGAATTCCAGCCATTTCAGTACATAAATAGGCTTTTCGTTAGAAACACAGTTAGTCTTAAGTAGCTGTTCCTGAGAAAATGCATGTTGTTGTTGTTTTTCTTGTGCTTTGGTTTTTCAACTCTGTTGCTCCAAAATGTTCATATAAAGAATTTAGAGTGCTAGAGCAGTAATTTTCAAACTTTTTTTTGCTCAGGACCCAGTTGAAAAAACTCATTTATGCTCACAACCCAACAATTACATCTTTCAGCAATGTATCCCAGTCTTTTGGTGGCAGCAGCAAGGGGTGCCACGAACCAGTACCTGAATCTGTCACACAGTACTGGGTCTCGACCCATGGTTCAAAAATTACTGCGCTAGAGAGTAAATTCAGCTACATCTACTTTACCTTTCTGATATCCCACTACTTGTGTCCCTCTTTCATGACATCTCTGTTCTAGCATTTAAAGATGGCTCTATGCTGACGTTTTCTCCAATAGAACAGCACGCCAAGCTGCCTGGCAAGGGAGCTTTTAAATCCATCTCAGTTCAGCATGCCCATGGTACAGTCTCTCAGTCTTAAATGATGCCTGGCTAGAAAGTTGAGAGTCAAGGTAATCTGCATTTGAAATATCATTAGAATGAGACCTTTGGGACACTCTCTCTTTTGAAAGAGCAGAAAACTGGGAAAGATGCAGGATCTGCTTGTGTGCTATTCAGATTTGAAAGTGTGTTCTTTGCAGTTATTTGTGAACTAAACCTGAGGTGGTATTGTGTAATTTGTTCAGAATGATAAATGGGAAAACTCACTGTACTACTAGGTTTAATCAACAGTTTGTACTTACATCTATGCATTTGGGTAAAGTAGGGGTTTCTGTATAAATCAAGCAACCTGTCGTGAGAGTGATTCTGTTGTTAACACACACAAGCATAAACTTCAGTAAACTTACTGCGTAGCGTAAAAAGAAGCGTAGGAAAGGGAAATTTTATCATAGCTTTAGTCTCTCTTTTTTTTTTTTTTTTAATAGTCTGGGTTATGTTTCCATTAAATAAAATGGCAACGTGTATTGGGAAATATAATTTTGTTTTCCCTTCCCCAGAAAGGATAATAGAATAGTTGTGCATTACATTTACTGTAATAAAGGTTTAAAAATAATTTAACCAGCAGTTTAAATTGATTACAGACAGACAGCTGAGAACTTAACTGACAGTGCGCAGGCAGTTACTGTATTAAGAATTACAGACAGTTTAATTAATCCTTAGTTAAACAATTTCAGGTTGTTACATTTATGTTCAGTGTGACTGTCTCATAAGTGCTTAAGAGTATTTTTAAAAGGATTTAATTTTTATTTTTCAAAGCATCTGAAGTGGGATTTTCTCCCTCGAAAGCTCATGCGATAAATACATTTTTAAGCGCCACAGGACTCCTTGGTTGTTAAAAGGAGAGGTTTTTTAGCATGTTTGTTTTTAATGGCAGGCACAGAAACAGATGTATTAATTGTCTGTATGAATCATATTAATCATGTTAAACAGACTGTGTTAATTGTCTTCACATAATCCCAGCATTTGATAGTAGCACTGTGAAGTAGCCATGAGTTTAAAGAGCAGATGGGGAAAAAATATATACAAATGACATCAAATGTTCCATTTTAATCCTTAGAAGCGTTATCAATAACTCACGTAGACCAAGTACCCAATCCTTGAACATGTCCTTTTGGGTTTGGTATATAGGAATTTATAAGATGAAGTGAGATGCTTGGTGTGTTTATTTGGTTATCAATCTCATTTGAATTAAAACTGAGTAGTGAACCCTAGGAGAAGTTCTAGCAATTTTGATGACAGGACAACAACACGAGAGAGCTGATTTATTGCAAAAGGGAAAAATGCTGTCCCAGTAGTTAACTAAACTGGATTACGAATTAAACACAGCAAAATATACTAATTTGCATATTTAGTTGCGCTGCTGGTGTCACAGATATGATATTTTAATAAAACCTTAAAGATGACAAAAATGCTAATTGTGAGTAAGGTAGTACAGTGAGTGTCATAATAAGTGGAGCTCTTTTACCTTGAAGTATATGATGCAGTTTCAACTTGGTAAATTGGTTTGTTTTGCATCGACTGGCTGACCTAGTGAGGAGGGCTTTAAACTAGGTCTGATGGGGGAAGGAGACCAAAGCTCACAGGTAAGTGACAATGTGGGAGGCCAGGGGGAAGGGGTGGAACTTGGGGGGGTGCTGGGGCTGTAACTCCAGGGATAGAAGAGAGGGTAGTTGGAATGTGCAGGGGGAATCAAATAATCATCTTAGCTGCTCTAATGAAGCCCTAACACCTGAGGCAAGTGGGGGAGGTCAATGCCAAGAGAAACTGCAGGGAGGTAGATACAATAGAATTGAAAATCAAAATGGGAAAGTAGGGCAATGGGCCTGGTATCTTAGGTGCCTATACACGAATGCAAGGAGCCTGGGAAACAAGAAGGAAGAATTGGTAGTACTGGCGCAGACAAAGAACTATGATATAATTGGGATAACAGACGTGGTGGGATAGTTTGCATGACTGGAGCTCTGCAATGGATGGGTATAAACTGTTCAGAACGGACAGGCAGGGAAGGAGAGGGGGAGGAGTAGCACTATATGTAAAAGAGGTCTATGACTGCTCAGAGCTTCATTATGAAAGTGGAAACAAGCCAGTTGAAAGTCTGTGGGTTAAGCTTAGAGGAGAGAGCAACAAGGGGGATGTCATGGTGGGTGTCTGCTATAGACCACCAGATCAGAAAGAGGAGGTGGATGAGGCATTCTATGGACAACTGGCAGAAGTTTCCAGATCACAGGCCCTAGTTCTCATGGGGGACTTCAATTACCCTGACATCTACTGGGAGGCTAATACAGTAGTGCACAGGCAATCCAGGGAGTTTTTGGAGAGTGTTGAGGGCAACTTTCTGGTACAAATGCTGGACGAACCAACTAGGGGCCTTGCACCTCTCGACCTGCTGCTCACAAATAGAGAAGAATGGATCAGGGAAGTAAAAGTGAATGGCAACCTGGGTAGCAGTGACCATGAGATGATTGAGTTAAAGATGCTGATTAAAGGAAAGAAGCAAAACGCAGACCTTGGACTTCAGAAAAGCAGATTTTGGCTCCCTCAGGGAACTGATGGGCAGGATCCCTTGGGAGGCTGATCTGAAGGGGAAATGTGTCCAAGAGAGTTGGCTGCATTTTAAAGAAACCCTGCTAAGGGCACAGGTTGATACCATTCCGATAAAGAGAAAGTACAGCAAATGTGGAAGGTGACCAGAGTGGCTTAACAGAGAGCTCTGCACTGAGCTGAAGCATAAAAAGGAAGCTTACAGGAAGTGGAAACTAGGACAGATGACTGAGGAGGCATATAAAGACATTGCTCGGGACTTCAGGGATAAAATCAGAAAGTCCAAAGGACAAATGGAGTTGCGGCTAGCAAGGGACATGAAGGATAACAGGGTAGGTTCTACAAGTATATCAATAACAAGAAGAGGATCAGGGATGGTGTAGGTCCCTTACTGAATGGGGTAGGTATCCTCGTGACAGAGGATGAGGAAAAAGCTGAAGTGCTCAATGCTTTTTTTTACTTCAGTTTTCACAGGCAGGGTCAGCTCCCAGCCCACTACACTAGGAACAGTAGATTGGAGAGAAGAAGAGAGGCCCTTGGTGATGGAAGGCCAGGTTAGGGACTACTTAAAGAAGTTAGATGTGCACAAGTCCATGGGGCTGGATGAACTGCTTCAAAGGGTGCTGAGGGAGCTGGCTGATGAGATAGCAGTACCGTTGGCCATTATCTTTGAAAACTCATGGCGAATGGGGGAGGTGCCAGAGGACTGGAAAAAAGCAAGTATAGTGTTGATCTTCAGGAAAGGGAAAAAGGAAGATTCGGGGAATTACAGACCTGTCATCCTCACCTCAATCCTTGGAAAGATCATAGAGCAGGTGCTCAAAGAATCCATCCTGAAACACTTGGAGGAAAATAGAGTGATCAGGAACAGTCAGCATGGATTCACCAAGGGTAAATCATGCCTGACCAACCTCATCACCTTCCATGATGACTGGATTTGTGGATGCGGGAAGAGCCGTTTATGTGATATACCTCGACTTTAGCAAGGCTTTTGATACAGTTTCCCACAGCATTCTCATTGGCAAATTAAGGAAGTATGGGTTGGATGTGTGGACTATAAGGTGGATAGAAAACTGGCTAGATCAACGGTTTCAACGTGTAGGAATCAATGGCTCTATGTCAAGTTGGCAACCAGTAATAAGTGGTGTGCCCCAGGGGTCGGTCCTGGGGCCAGTTCTGTTCAACATCTTCATTAATGATCTGGATGATGGGATAGATTGCACACTTAGTAAGTTTGCAGATGATACCAAACTGGGGGGAACAGTAGACACCCTGGAGGGCAGGGACAGGATTCAGGGAGACCTAAGCCCTATGAAGAAAGACTGAAGGAACTAGGCTTATTTAGCCTGCAGAAGAGAAGACTGAGGGGGGATTTGATAGCAACCTTCAATTACCTGAAGGGATGCTCCAAGGAGGATGGAGCTCGATTGTTCTCAGTAGTAACAGAGGACAGAACAAGGAGCAATGGCTTCAAGTTACAGCTGGGGAGGTCCAGACTGGATATTAGGAAAAACTTTCTTACTAGGCAAGTGGTGAAGCATTGGAATGAGCTACCTAGGGAGGTGGTGGAATCTCCGTCTTTGGAGGTGTTCAAGGCCCAGCTCGACAAAACCCTTGCTGGGATAATCTAGTGGGAGTGGTCCTGCTCTTTTGGCAGGGGGTTGGACTAGATGACCTTGTGGGGTCCCTTCCAACCCTATGATTCTATGAAATAAAAATTAGTCCCTTCAGTCTTCTTGAGATATTCTGAAAGGACAGCAAAAACTTTACTAGAGTAGTAAGTTAGAACAGCCAACACAACTTACCCTACTTTCTGTTGGATGTTGATGGAATTTGGGGTTAATTTTGTCAACCATAATGAGTGCATTGCAACTTGCCTGCATTTGCTTAGCCAGCTGGCATGAGGGCATAAGTGATGTCAGAGGCCATTTCTATCAGTCTCTATTTTTAAAAGTCCAGATGTATGTATTTAAAACCAATTAGGATTGGATACATTTTGTCTTTCCTTTCCACTGCAACTACTAACCTAAGAAACACTAAAAATATCATCATACAGATTTTGCATAGGTTTTGAGAATAGAATCAGTTATGTTTTAACAAAGTATTGCAGAAATAGGATAGTTCCATGTAGAAACTATCCAAGGCAAGAGGAAGGATTTTCAATTCTGCAACATACCCATGTTTTTTTATTTTTAAAAAAATGTCATTTTGAATTGTGAAAATATAGGGAACATGCCATTAATAGTTGATTGTTAGCCTGAAAAACAGAATCCTATCTGAATACAACTAGTGATTCCCCAAGGAAATGAAAACATAGAACTGGCATAATTTCCTGTGTTTTTATGAATTACACTTTTGTTCTTCTGGGTCAACTGCAAAGTGGAATAATAAAACAGTTTCCCACTAGTGAAATAAATTATATAGTTTATAAACTAACTTGAAATGCAATTACAATGTAGCTGTCAATTTTCTTTTTGTGCTAAAGTAAATCAAACTGCAGTATTCTTTTTCACTTTTAAAGTGAGATGATGTTTCCTGCATATTGATTATTTGATTGGTACCCATGTCCTGCAGTATTTTACTTTCAGTAATGTTCATTGATGTGGTTTAATGTATATTCCTGTAATCTTTTTCTGCTTTTTTATAAAATAATCATAATCAAATTATGGCAGAGTGCATTAGAATTGTTCTAGTGAATTAAAAATAAGGTGTTGAAGAGACTTTTCTCATGGTTTTTATATTCCCAAATTCCCCCAATATTTTTTCTCTTAAATGTCAAGAATTGTATTTTCTCTGCCCTCAGGGGTGTCAATGGAAAGTCAAGTATTTGTTTCTTGGAAATCCTGCTATAGGCCTATTCTGTTTAAATTTTGTTGGTTAATTTATTTGACACCTTTTAGAGACTGCACTGTGCAAAAGTATAACTAAATGTAGCTTAAAACGCACCTTTGAGATAAGTTAAATTAAATATTTCACATTTCTTCTGGAGAGCAGTTATATACTGTACTGGGAAAGAACAGCAATTCTGAGGTAACCCGCTGGATAGAAGACTCCTAATGCAGGGATTTTTATGATGCATAGAAGATGAATCTTCACCTGTTATCTTTGTTTATCTTCTTTCTATGGTTTATGGTTCATTGGTTTATGTAAAAAGAGTAAAAAGGGTTCTGGGTAGCATACCTTATTAGCAAAACTTGGAGCAAAAAGTCAGGAGTCAGACCCAATAAAATCAAGAGATTGGCTTAATCATGAAAGTGAAAAATAACTTGCTTAGCTTAATCATTGACGTGAAACCCTCATCTCAGTTAAACTGTATGTGTGGACACTGATTCATTTCACAGGTTTCCATGTCCTTTACCCAGGTAGCTCTCTCTTCTGTTCCCCTAATCTTAGGTAGGAAGCTGCCATTCTATCACTCCCTTGTTCTTATTAGACATCCCTTTCCATCTGCCAGCCCCTTGTCTCACAGCATCCTGCCTGTCATCTTTCCCCTTCTTGCACCATTATAGCCTTCTGTTAACACAATATTCCTTTCACTCATCCCTCCAACCATTCTTGTCCCCCTCAGTTTTTTTGCATGTGGTACATATTGTGCATGAGAACAAACTGACTCCCATGCCATTGGCAGAAAAGATACTGTCTTTGCTGCGGGCAATTGAACATCTGCCTGTAAAACCTGCAATGAAAATCATAGCTCTCTTAGTGAAAGTAGTCAATTTCAGCAAGGAGATGAGAGAGGACCATTTTTAGCAGTGGCAGATCAGGGGCTGCAGGACTCCTGGGCCCCACACTGCCTGGCCCATCCTCCCCCGCCAGTCTAGGGCCCTGGCACAGGTGGGCTGGCACTGAGGGTGGAGGGCAGCTTGGGGCCAGAGGCTGGCCGCGGCCTGGTCGGTTGTCCCCAGGAGTGGCGGGGCTGACTGGAACGCGCAATGCAGTCCAAAGGCCATGCTGGAGGCTGTAGTGCACCTGGCACTTGGCCCTACCACTACCCCACAGTCCGATCACCATGCTGTGGCTGGCCTGCCCCACCGCTGGTGGTGGAGCAGAGCAGCTGGCTCAGGGGTGGGGAGGGAGCTTAGAGTGTGGCCTCTGGACCAGTCCACTCCACTCCTTTCCCTGTGCTGGCAGGGTAGAGGTGCTACCACATCACAGTGGACCCCCTTGGTATGAGCCCAGTTGTCCTGTGCATTAATCCACCCCTGATTTTGAGTAGAGGGAAAAACAAACAAGCCAGAGTTCTAGTTTCTTTATAGGATGATGAGCAGCTTGAAAATAAGCATCTAAAATCACAAGACTTGACATCTTGAGGGCTGGGCACTCGGTATACCCTCATATAATAATTGCAATAACCAGCAGGTCATCTGAAACTCAGTAAGTACACTGCCAGAATACGTAAAATCTCTTCCCACGCTCTCATTCATTAAGATGAATGGGGAGCACAACAAGCCAAGAAACTTTCTATTCTCAAGCCATTGTGTGGTCCATGCAAATCAATGCTATCAATAAAATCTCTCTGAACAGTTGACTGTGCTGTGAAGGGAGACTATTTGATTGCTCATAGCCTTACACAGCTGAGTTCTTCACAGAGTCAGATTTCCTTCCCAAAAGCACTTTCAGATTGGGCTAAGGGAGGTAGAATTGTGCAGAGATGGTAACTGGCCTCTCTGATGTTATCTTGCACTTTCTTGTGTTCCAGTAAAAGGAGTTCTATTTTTTAACCCCCTGAACAAACTGACTATGATAAGATACAGCTGTTGAAGACTGGAGACTCCCCTGTCAATCAACTCCAGACACAAGCTCTTTGGTCAAACTTGCTGTTTGAAGATTAGAAAAAACAAACCAAAAAAAAAGCTTCAAAGCAAACTTGGCAAACAAGAAGTCCTGTGGCACTTTTAAAGACTAACAGATTTACTTATTGCGTGAGTGTTTGTGAGCAGAGTCCCACTTCATCAGGTGAATTAAATGGAAAACGTAGCATGTTAGCTGTAAACATATACATACAGAGGAGGTTGGGTCACAAGGTCAATTCAAATAGTTCCAGAGGGATGGACTGCTAACCAATCTCTGAAGAGTAAACAAGCTGTTTGGATTCAAATAGTGTTGAAGGGCAGGTCTAAACTTCCTGCCATTTTCAGCGGCAGTTGAAGGGAGATATGCAAGTTCAGGCACGTCCCCTGCACTGAGTCAAAGTGAGGACCCTCCATTTGAATCAGCACTACTCCAGTTGCTGGAGTGGGGTTCAGGGATCGACTTCTCAGTCAACCTGAGTGGGTCTTCACATTGCTGATCAATCAGTCTGGAAGATCGATTGCTGCCGTCAGCAAAGAAGGGGTTGGAGAGGGGAAGCAAGAATCCTAAACACTGTTTAAATCAAAACTACTTGTTTACTTTGCAGAGATAAGCTAGCAATCTATCCCTCTGGAACTGTTTAAATTGACCTTGTGACCCACCCTTTTCTGTATGTATGTATTTACAGCTAACGTGCTACATTTTCCATTTTATTCATCTGATTCTGTCCACAAAAGCTTGTGTGATAAATTTGTCTTTAAAAATCTCACAGGAATCCTTATTTGGTTTTTTGCTGAAACAGATTAAAACAGCTACCTCCCAGAACTAAAACAAGTTTGACGACTTAACAATGCAGTGAATCAATGGCAGTTTTACTCCCCTGTATTTATGTAGCCCCTTTTTATTTACGCTTTGGTTAAATGATGACCACTTACTTTTAAGATTAGTTTTTTTTACTTTGAAGGGTGAATTGAACCTGAGAAATCTTCTCCCTGTAATAATTTATTCTCCCATTTATTTTATAAATATAGTAGGACCTCAGAGTTCTGAACTGACTGGTCAACAACACACTTCAGTTGGAACTATAAGTACACAAGTAGCAAAGACAATGGATTAAATAAATAGAGGCAAATTCATTACAGTACTCTGTCATATGTCAACTATTAAAAAGGGGGAAATTTAAAAGAAAAAATTAAAAACTTAGGATATAGAAACTAAAACCTTGGACTTATGAACACCTCAGGAATAGAGCTTGCTCATAACTCCTGAAATGTTCATAACTGAACAAAATGTTATGGTTGCTCTTTGAAAAGTTTACAGCCTAATGTTGATTTAATACAGCTTTGAAATGTTACTATGCAGAAGAAAAAGGCTACTTTTAAGGATCTTTGCTTAAATGAAACAAGGCAAATTGTTTCCTTACGTTAAAGCTTTTAAAAACTTTTTTAGTAGTTTACATTTAACATGGTACTGCACTGCATTTAGGGGATTTTTGTTTGTTTGGGGGAGGGGGGGGTCTATGCTGTTGCCTAATTCCAGTTCCAGATGAAGAATGTGGTTGACCAGTCAGTTTGTAACTGTGAGGTTCTACTGTAGTGGCTTTTCACACTTCTCCATTTATTAACAGCCTGGTGGTATCCTAAAGATATACTTCAGAGAACTTAAAAAATTGAGCTTGTGCCATTATTTTCTTTCTTAAGGTATAGTGAAGTCCTGATTGGACTCTTTAATTTAAGCATATCTGGAATGTCTATGTTGGTCTCTCTGGTTTTGCTAAGGAGGTCTCAGAAGACTTATATTAGTACTTTAATAGAAACAGCATCACTTTTCATCTGGACATATCTTAAATCATGTAGAAGCTGTGTGACAAATCCTCATCCTAATCTTAATACTTCACCAGGTAGCTAGACTTTACATTTAAGAGTTCTGTAGTGGTCGGTGTGGGAAGTGAAAGAAATGTTTGTCTGGAAGATCACATGGCACAGAGCTCTATAGTTGCTACCAAAACTTCGGTGCTGCATTGGCCCCTCTGATTGCCTTCATGGAAATAATGTATCCAGTACCCTTACTTTATTCAGGAATCCTTCTAAGAGACTCATTTACAGTGTTACACTTTCGTACAGAAAGACCTCATGGAGCACAGCCTTTCAAGATAGGTACCGTTACAGAGTCCCAGACCCTTACTCCTTTTCTCCCCATGATAGAGTGAAATACCACCAGGACTGCAGTCATGGGTTATGGAGGAGGTAGTATCTGATTTGGATCAGAAATAACATATAGAAATTCATTTTCCTATGACTAATTTACTTGATCTCTTCATATTTTCAAAATATATCTACTGCTCATCCAATGATCTGTGTACATATGCTATATATTTAAAATTGCAGAGTAAACCTCTGGAGAAATGTAGCGCTTTAAAACTACCACTCTGTTCTTTTGCACTTTGCTCCCATATCATGTATCTAAATGAAGGGAGAGGACGGTATTTAAGAAGGTTGAATGTATTTAAGCAAGGAACTGAGATGCAAGGTTGAGGCTGAGATCTGTAGTCTTGCAAAGGGCACTTGGGTTCTTTATGAGTTTTGATTTTCAGTGGCATCTTTCATCCAAGGAGGTTAGAGCACTTTATGTACATTATCCTTATCACACTCCTTCAGGGTCAGATTCTCCCCATCTTATGACTGTAGCAAATGAGACACAGAAGCCAGGCTACACTACCACTTGTTAATGTCTCAGCTTTGCCGCCACTCATGCTAGCAACCACTGGAAGCCTAAAACTCAACAAATTGCCTGTGGTTCCAGGCATCCCCACTCTCACTCTGAGTATGGTTGGAGGACACTGGCTAAAATGCTGAAGGCTGCCTGCAATCTCATCTGTGTTAGTATTCCCACCAGAGCTGATAGTAATGGTGGGTAGTTTTTACAAGAGAGGCTAGTGAACACATAGCTGAAAGTTGTAACTTGCTTAAGATAACTGACAAATTTTGTTTCAGAGCTGAGAGTGGAAGATGAGATTTTTCAAAAGTGCTTGAAAGAGTTGGGAATCCAACTGCCATAGGCTTTAATCACTTATGTGCTTTTCAAATTCTTACCCAGAATCCATATATTTTAATGCCTAATTCTTTGCTTTAATTTCTAAGTGATTCTTCCTATCACATAGTAGAAAGTTGGAATTTGTTTCAGATTGTTTTTAAACTACCTACTAATGGAGTTTCTAAATGTTCCTTTCACACTGTAGAAGCTTTTTCTAAATTCAAGATAGTTTAAGGTTAATTCTGATTACAGCTCTGGACACACAATTGATATTGTGGCTTACAAGGGGGGTCTCATCACCAATATTAGAGGGCTTTTTCTCTGTTAACCTGCTGATGAGGCACAATGTAATTGAGCTGAATGAACTGCTGTAGACCAGCATCTCTTAACAGCACATGAATTGTTCAATTGCTCAAAATAATTTTCATCCTTGGTGGAACAGCTGGTGGACTGAATTTTCTCTTCCAGGGAACGTTTCTATTTTCATAAATAGACATTTGTTTTGAATTCAAGTAGGAACGATAAACCAGAGTTGATGTGCTATGGATTCTTATTGACATTGAACTATGCACAGCTATACTGATCTCAGCCACCATTTTTAGTAGTAGCATTATCACCTAATAAAAGTAAGCCACAAGGAGCCACAAACAAAAGAGCGGTTTTAAAGGTGATACTGAACTCTATGAAAAAGTCCGAGCATCTGTGAGAGAAAATCTATAGATAAAGGAATCTCATGCCTGATTTTTGAGCTGCCAAGCAATGCACTGCTCTTATGGCACTTCAGACACCTGACAAATGGGCACAAGGCCCCTAAACTGAGTCTCTAAAAGCTGAGGTACACAAAGCTAAAATCTTGCAAATGTAGCCACATTGGGAAGTGCATGAGTTTCCAGAAAGCACATCCATCGTACTAGTAAAGATCATTTGAATTTGATTTCTGGTTTGAAGGAAAAAAATCCTTTAATCTTAACCCTGTAAATCTCCCAGCTGTGTAAATGAGCCTAGGTGTGGGTTATATAATGCAGGCTCTTTTCTTCAGGTCTTCCACTTCATTTGTAAGGAAACAACTTTTATAAACAGAGTTCTTTCCTTGTAACATCTAATTTAGACCATAGAGATTGTTATACATTCACGGTACTGTACTCATGGTTCATTATCTAGTGACAGAATTGCATGCCTTTTTTTTTGTTTTGTTTTTGTGGACTTGGTATAGTAAGGTACAAAAGTAGTTGAGAGAGAATGTATATGAAGAAGTAATCAAGAAAGTGTTATCTTGCTCTGGTTACTTTTAGTCAAGTTTACTTTACAAGGAAAACTATTCAGTACTTCAGGGACCAGTTTTGTGAGATGATTGTATAAACTGAAATAAATATGGGTGTAGATCATCATTTTTAGATTTAAAAACCTTTTCTCTTCACAAAAATAATTCAAAATTTAGCAACTTTGGTCTTTGTTTGAGATTATTGGTTGAGACAGCTCTAATTTTCAAACTTCCTTTAATTAATCTAGTGTATATTCATTGGTAGTGTTAAAAAAAAAAAAAAAGGTTGCATATCCAACATTTAAAATATTGCCATTGTCTAACAAGTGGATGGTGTAAAACTTGACATATCAGTTTCCCCCATTTTAAAGTGTACATTAAATCTCTTCAAGATTTTGTAGGTGAGTTCTGTTATCTGATATAGAGATTGGAATTCAATCCTGTGCTTCTAAAGCATCAACAGGTTCTAACTGAGGCCTCTCTTCAATCCATAGACTAAGGTGAGAAGGGACCAAAATAATCATTAGTCTGACCTCTTACACAATGCAGGCCATGAAACCTCACCCACCCACTCCTGTAATAAATCCTTAACTTGTGTTAGAAATTAAAGTTCTCAAATCATGACTTCAGGACTCTATGTTCAGTCACTCTCTTATCCAGCAAGTGTGCATTTCTGTGTTGGGCACTGGCAGTCTGTTCTGTCATACACACATAGGTTGTATGCTCATTATAAGACAAGAGGGGTGTACAACTACAGGATTTCACAGTGAATCTATTTGTGTGTACTTACGTGAAGTTAACTGACTTGATTCAGTCACAAAGTGGGATTTTACCCACGAAAGCTCATGTGCTAGATAAATTTGTTAGTCCTTAAAAATGCCACAAGACTCTTTGCAGAGGGGTAGCTGTGTTAGTCTGTATGTGGGGGAGACGGGGCATGAAGTCTTTTGGCACCTTAAAGACTAACAAATTTCACCACGAATAAGCTTTCATGGGCTGCACCTCACTTTGTCAGACGCAGCAGGACTCCTTGTTTGTTTTGTCAATTTACAAATATTCTTGTAATGTGATGACCCAATAGTCTGACTCTGAGGGGAGAATCACTGCCTTTTTCTTTTAATGTCTTAGCTGTTTACATGGTACTTTGAGTTTCACACCTTTTATGTGCTTTATGTTAACCCCAGTAGAGTCCCCTTTGAATCTTAAATACCCCATTACCAAGGATTTTGTATCTTCCCTCTTTCATCTTGTCTAACATGTGCTGGCCTACAGGCTTTCTTCCAGCATATTCAACATGTGGCAGTGTGGGAAACTGTATAGCCTACAATCACTATAGCTGAAACCAGAAATGTTCAGTGATGATATGGAAAAAGGGGTAAATGGACAAGTGGCAAAATTTGCAGATGAAACAAAACTACTCAAGATAGTTAAGTCCAAAGCAGTCTGAAGAAGAGTTACAAAGGAATGTCACAAAACTGGGTGACTGGGCAACAAAATGGCAAATGAAATTCAGTATTGATAAATGCCAACAATGCACACTGGAAAACGTAATCCCAACTATACATATAAAATGATGGGATCCAAATCAGCTGTTACCGTGCAAGAAAGAGATCCTGGAGTCATTGTGGATAGTTATCTTAAAACATCCATTTGGTGATCAGTGGCAGTCAAAAAAGCTAACAGAACACTGAGGAGCAAAATGTTAGGAAAGAGATAAATAATAAGATTACCTCTTTATAAATCCATGGTACATCCACATCTTGAATACTGTGTGTAGATCTGGTTGCCCCATTTCCCAAAAATTACATTGGAATTGAAAAGGGTACAATTTATTGAGTATGTAGAAAAGCTTGTATCTGAGGAGAGATTATTAAGATTCGGACTTTTTAGCATGGGGAAAAGAAGACCGAGGAGGGATTTGAAAGAGGGCTATAAAATCATGACTTGTGAGAAAGTAAATAAGGAAATGTCATTTACTCCTCAAAACACAAAAACCAGGGGGTCACCAAATGAAATTAATAGGCAGCAAGTTTTAAAATGAATAAAAGGAATTATTTCTTCATACAGTGAAGTAAACCTGTGGGACTCTTTTGCCATAGGATATTTGAAGACTGAGGCTATAACGGGGTTTAAAAAAAGAACTAGAAAAATTCGTGGAGGATAGGTCCATCAGTGCCATTTGCGAGTTTGGACAGGGATACAAAACTGTTTGGAAGTGTCCCTAATCTCTGTTTGCCAGAAGCTGAGAATGGGTGCCAGAAGATGACAGAATCATCAAATCACTTGATTAAATGATTTTTCATTCCCTCCATAGGATCTCACACAGGCCACTATACAAAGACAGGCTACTCAGCTAGATGAACCATTGGTCTATTCTGTCTCTCACATCTGCTGGAATGACTCCCTCCACTCTGCCACGCCCCCAAAAAGTCTGACTTTTCCCTTGCAACATGAGTGTTAGTTGAATGCCCTTTTCTCAGTTGTCTCCTGGGACTGGGAGCTTGCTGGGAATCTAAGCACATGTCAGCCATTATATTTGCTTCCTGAACATTGCAATAAATTGTTCTCGGGAAGCAAGTGCTAATTTATAAAAACAAGTAGGAAGAATAATATTTTGGCTATATAGTCTATTCAGGAATCCAAAATGCTCAACTGAGTTGTGTAATACAACTAACTAATAAGCCTACACTTTTCTCAAAATTTTAAGGTCTTGAAAGTAATTGTCAATTTTAAAAGTCTGTCTGGCTTCAGAAGATTATTTTATTAGGTTATAAAACCAGCTTAGTTACATTTTTGTTATGCAAATGGCTTCCAAGAAGCTTCAAACTTTTCTTTTGGTTTCTTGTCCAGTTACTTTACAGTTCTGTGTAGAGTTCATAAGCAATGCCATGAGCTTGCTCAGAAAGGAAGCTTGGTTTGAATGTAGTGTTATGCAAATATTATTAATTTTGATAAATAACTGCTTAGATAACATTGAAGGTGGCTTTTGAAAAATATTTCCTCTTTCCTAGTTCATCAGTCTGTTTCTTCTTAGCTAAGTTTATTATATGTGTTTGTCAATGAGATTTTTAGATTTGGTACTGACTGTTCACTGGATTTTATTTAACTTGTATTTAAGGTGGGTTTTACTATACTTCAACTCACTTGTATGAAACCTAAGTAAAGCAACATAGATACTTGAATCAGTTAAACTTCACTGGACTTGAGACAGAACTAATTTCAGTATCAAATTAACACCCCTTAAACTAAACAAACCCCAAACCCACCATCCTCTCAGTTGTTTGTTCAAAATTCAGAAAGTTTTATGTAAAATTCTCCCTTATATAACAAAGGACCAAAAATTAATAGAAAAATTTATAAGGTAAGGTATCTCCATCCAACTTCAGTAAGGTATGTAAAGGAAGCAAATCCATGAGTGGGGTAGGAAAAATGGTGAATTAGCTGCTTGGGAAGGGGATTGCAAGTACTATTTATGCTCTGTTTGCAGATAGAAATGAAATACTGCTGTCCTTTCTCTTGGTCTCTGACACAGTCCCCAAGACAAGAGTCTCTTGCTGCATGTCTTTCACTGGAAGTGAATCCTGTGAACCTCTGACATAGGGGAGGCCTACATCATAAACTGAGGCATGCCTGCTCTAACTTTAATCCCAACTAGTATTGTCCAGAGGGGTAGCTGTGTTAGCCTGTGTATAACAAAAACAACAAGAGTCCTGCGGCACCTTAAAGGCTAACAAATTTTTTCAGGAATAAGCTTTCATGAGCTGTAACCCACTTCATCAGATGCAACTGACAAAGTGGGTTGGAGCCCACAGAAGCTTCTACACAAAGAAATTTGTTAGTCTTTAAGGTGCCACAGGACCACTTAGTATGGAAAACAGTAGTAGTGAAGTCCAGCCTCCCAGGAGCGAATAAAATAGTTATCAGCATGCACAATGTTGGAAAATGGATATGAAATTTTCTAGTACAGATACAGCCCTTGTTCAATATCTGACAGTAACATGATTTTATAGACAGCCATAAAACATACCACATTAACATGCCAGTATTTACACTTTTCCTGAAGCAAATATTATGCTCGTGCTTTTATAGTTGACACTTTTTCTTTCATTTCACATAACTTATGTTTTCCATCAAATTGGGATTTAAGGGACAAAGTCAAGATAATATATTTTCAGTTAAACAAAGGTAAAACTGAGTTTCAGATTCCACATTAGTGCCAGACCTGCACTACCAATTTTTGTAGCCTTTATTTACTTTGGCACAGAAGAATGGAAAGAAATATTTTAAAAGACCTGCAGAAGTGGCAGAGCATGAAACTGACTTGTTTCCTCAGTGCTATCAAATACATAAAGTAAATAAACTGAAAAAATGTGCATGTTTTTACCTGTAATCACAGGTAATATTCACAAGTGTGATTTCTAGTTTAACTGTCCTTAAAATCTGCCATCCTTTAGAACTTACAGTTTTGATTAGGTCAAAGAATTCATTATCTGTTATATAAAAGGTGTATCTGTAGAGGAGTTAGGTGAAAGAGTACTAAAGATATTGTTCCTTAACTGACTGGTTTAAAATTCCATTTTTATGAGTTATAGTACCTGATTTTGTGTTGCTGAGCTAAGAGAATTAGAGGTGCAGCTGAAAATTGGCCCCAGCATCCTCATTGGTATTCTGAGCATGTACCCCAAGAGTCAAACTGATCCTTGTTTTTATTTTTTGAGATGAGGTGAAATGGTGACTTTTTTTGGTTACTGTATGCTCAGTACTTAAGATTTTGATTCAAAGGCAATTCCACATTTTTAATGTATATTAACAGGTAGTTATTTTTAGCCTTTTTATGTGATTTATGGCTACGTATTTGATGACCTTGCTAGATGTACAAGTAATTTGAAAAAAATTATAGGCTGCAAAATTGCCAGGTATTAAGTCATCAAATAGAGACTGATGTTGGATGCCAAATTAATTAATAAAAAATATGAAATTCTAACTCATTTGACCATGTATGGATTTATATTTAACTTAACCAATATATCAAATATGTAGTGTTACCATTGTCCATAAGACAGTGATACAGAACTCTGAATTTGCAGAGCTTCTAAAGATTTAAGATATGATGCAATGAATTCTTTTAGGGGAAGAAACATGCATACATCTCTGGAAATATTTTTAGCAACAAAGCTCACGCTCAAGCCAAAGCTGGCCTGGACAACTAACACAAAGGCTTTGTGTAGTCCACGCATCGGGATCCCTTCAGCACACTGGCAAAGTCCAAAGAAGAGGAAGACTCAATATATGTGGTATCTGATTTGCTTCAGGAAGTTGCCAGAGATGATAGTGCCTGACCACTTTCAGGGCTTCACTTCAGACTTTCTAAGTTTACTCACACAGCCTTAAGTTCTCCCAAGTCAACCCACAAGGCAGTAGGGCTCTTCTGTCAGGGATTGCTTCCTTAGCTTTTGGTTCTCCCCCTACCCACAAGGCAGTGTGTTTGGTGAGCCCCAGGTAGTATTGTCTACTCTCATCACAGTAAGAGGCTTGACCTGTGTCAATGAAGTACATATTAATCATTAGTAACTGCATTTTTGTTTTTGTACAGAATTATTTTGAATACTTAATTTCAACTGACAGAATGAAAATAAGAAAATCATGCAATTCTTGTGTATCATTTTGTTCAAATGGAGTCTTTAGGCATGTTGGATTTTTGACCACTATTCATGTTAAAAAATTAATGTCACTTATGTGATGTGCAAAGTCTAAAATTAAAACAGACCCCATCTTCCAATAAACAAACTCAATACTTTGAGCAGAAATACTTCTCATGAATATGCTTATTTCTGATTGGTGCCTGATGTATTTCCCATAGAAGAATCTTGAAATCATTTTATATTGGAGTTGGCAGGGAAGGAAATAAAGCTGCTTTTTTTGTTTTTAGGTATATTACATTGGCAAGAACAGTACTAAAGTGTGCTTCTGGAACGAACTATATCTGTGGTAAACATCTTGCTTTTCCTCTTCTGTTATGCTAGCCATATGGACCGTTTAGGAGCACAGATTTGCGTTGCATGAGTATTGGCTGCTTATATTGAATGAAGAAGCCCAAAGTTTATACTTTAATGCAACTCACTGCACACTACTAAACAACAAATGGGATGTAACAAATCCCACTAGTTTTAGAGCTAGTCCAGCATTGGAGCTATGACAATTGTAAGTGCTTCATTTGATCTGGAATATGTCACTCAACCTAGAAGTACTTTCAGCTCATTATATTTGAGTTTGACATACAAGCTTATCGTTCTATGACAGGTTTGTAGCATAGATGAAAATATTCTCAGGTCAGTTCTCTGGAACTGTTTAACCACACTTTTCTCCTTTGATTATTTTTAGTCATCATATACATGATATGGCATTAAAACCTCTAGCTACTGTAAAATAGAAGAAGGTATAACTAGGGTGTGTAAAAGTTTCTTCTGACATAGTTCACTTGTAAATGAGTAATTTTCCTTTCTGCTCCCTGAGTAAATTTACAGTTGTTGTAATGTGACCTGTGTTCCCATCAACTGTAAAATAAAACAACTCTGGTATCTGAGAAATAAGTACATTTTTCTTTCAGTACCTTTACTATGCTGTTAACTTGTAACATCTCAGTTCTAAAATGTCAAGGTTTTGTAACTAGATTTTTCAGTATCTACAGTAAACTCCAATGACATAAATGAATATTCAGAGGTTATGAATTCATACTTTAACTTTGGGTCATGGACCTGATCCACTGACTTAAAAGGGTAAACCAAAGAAACACAAGATCACATGACCATTAACTGGGCTTGTGGTACGATTGAAGGAGAATGAGGAGGGAGCTGAGTGTATACAGTAACCATGCAGTTGGCAGTCCTGCTTGAAAAGCTCCATCCATTATGCAGCTTATGAGGAGAGACTGAGGGAACCAGGCTTTTTAGTCTGTAGAAGAGAAAAGCGAGGGAGGACTTGATAGAAGACTTCAACTACCTGAAGGGGAAAGGAATGCTCCAAAGAGAATGGAGCTAGGCTGTTCTCAGTGGTGGCAGGTGATAGAACAAGGAGCAATGGTCTCAAGTTGCAGCGGTAGAGGTCCAGGCTGGATATTAGGAAAATCTTTTTCACTAGAAGGATGGTGGAGCACTGGAATGGGTTACCTAGGGTTTCCATCCTTACAGGCTTTCAAGGCCTGGCTTTACAAATGCATGGCTGGGATATTTTATTGGAGATTGGTTCTGCTTTGAGCAGGGAATTAGAGTAGAGGTCCCTCCCAACCCTAATGTACTGATTCTGCTATATCAGTAGAGGAACTTCTAGCTCAGGTGTGTCTACCACTATGTTGTCCTGTCTCATTCAGATCAATTCACGATGTCACAGTTGTAACTACAGGCAAGATGATGGCATGATATGTTCCATTACTGCTACCCTCATGGAGTTGCCCTATCAATGTTGCGTATAAAAATTTAAACAGCTGTTCAATATAGACTGTTGTTGAAATACCTGGCTATAAAAAAGAGTTAAACATGTTGTGGCAGTTTGGTGCACATAAACATTTTGTTCCTTTCAAATTAATACAATATGTCTAATGAAAGAATGACATGGTTTAGTAGCATATTATAAAGAGTTGTTCATGACATCTTATTTTTATTTAAATATCAGTTATGGCAGAGGTAGACAAAATTGGCTCACAACTAGGCTTCAGCAATTTTACTTTTGGTCATCAGAGGGCACATCTCCATTACATTTCTGCTGTGGACCTAGGTAACAAGCTACTAAAACTGGTTGCCATAGTGGCCAGAAACATTTGTCAAGTCCTGAGTTATTTATCAGAAGGGTATTTAATGAAATGTTGTTAGATGATGCATTAGAATATGTACAGTTTTAACTTTAGCCAAAGTTAAAAATTAATCCTGAATCTTATAGGCTAAAATTTAGAAATGTTAAGCTATCTGATAATGTTACCTATGTTGAAACTGATCATGGGTATCTGGAAAAAATGGATTGAGGGAGCAAAGGTTCATGGTAGTTACAACAGAGTTGTTGATTTATTTGTGAAGGAGCAGCTCCTGAAAATAGCACCCTACTGTGTCAGAGTGGCTGTGTTTGATAGAAACCCTGGTACCATTTTAGAGGCAGCAAAAGTTGCTGATCTCTTCATAGAGGATAGGAGCCATGAATGGGATCAGCCTCAGGAAAACAGCAACCTCTTTTCATTGCAGGCTGACAGGGAGGATGGGTTCAAGAATAAGATTAGCCCTAACTTGGCTAAGAAATCTTATACAAATCTAGAATTAAAAATCTTTCATTGAGGAGGAAATCCTGCCACATGCCATTTGTGTGGACTTGTTGGACGCACTAAACTAAATTGTCCAAACCATGGGGACAAGAATGCTCCGAGGCCAGCAACCTACTAGCCCACTGTCCATTCAAATGCTGTCACTTTATGTGCGGACTGGCCAAGCACAGGTTGACCCAGCCACCCTGTCTACAGTCATAAACACTGCATGTATTAAAGCCACCACTTTAATATTCCCTGATGGGACAGATGAAAGTAGCCTCCCAAACTGTTAAGGCATGGAGGGGCAATTAAGAATTTATAAAGCATGCCAGGGTCATTGGGGTTGTGCGTACCAGATAGAGGGATTCAGCCTTAGACATTATGCTAGTTTCAAAGGAATTGGTCCTGGAGGAGGTTTATTTGCCGGAAAGAGTGAACCTGGTGGTGTTTTCTGAATATGTGGCAAAGGCACCTTTACTAAAGATCCACTTAGAGTGGGAAGATTTTAGGGGTGACACAGTGGTTGGAGTTCATGAGCTTCTCCTGGTGGACATTTTAATTGCAAACGATATTGTGGTTATGAATAATAGTGTTGATGTCATAACTCCATCCCAGAGAGAGGACAAATGTAAATCTTCTGTGTTACCTATAACCAACAGGGAAATTTGTGAAGTGGGGGGTGCATGACTCCAACCTCTCTGTTTATCCAGAAATGCGATGACAAAGGAAGAGCATGTCTAGCCTTGGGACTGTGGAAAATAGGTGCTTGTCTGTTCAGAAAAGCAGTTTATCTGCTGGAAGAGCATTTGTCTCCAGGGTTCTATCTGTGAAGCAGGCAGAAAGTACTTTTCTGCTTATGGTCCTTGAGGATTTGTCAGTTATAGCAGAGGTGGTTCTGGACTCAACTAAAACCAAGGAAGGATGTGTTCCTAAATCTGCATCTGTTGGGCATAATGACTTGCTCATGGCGAAAGCTACCCCAGTCTCCCAAGTTTGTCTGGGGACAGCCACATGGGCTGGGATAAAGAGAAGGAAATTTCAAATTGTTTGAGTGTTAAGAACAGCACTTTATCTGCTGAGGGAGATTTTGTCCCTAATCTTCTCTCTGAGAAGCAGACAGAATGTGCCTCTCAACTTCTGCTGTGTGAGGATGTGCCAGTTGTCTCAAAATTGCTTCGGGACTTAATTGAAACCCAGAAAGAGTCATTGGTTGTTCAAGGGAATGTTTCTTTAGAGGAACCCCTCTTTGATTAGGGAAAAGGAAACACTTCTGTAGAAAATGATTTGTTGCTTAAAAATGCTCCTGAAAGCATAAAACCTTATCTTGGCTTTTGAAAGTAGTTTGCTGAAGCTTAAGGAGATAGAATGAACTGGGGGAATTAGCTCAAAATGAATCCCTGCCTGTAGCAGCAAGCAGCAGCTTGAATGTTGAGAGACTTGGTTCAGATTCTAGTTGCCAGTTTTTCAAATGTGGATGGATTCACTAACTTTGTTTTAGAAGGATCCAGCCTTGGAAAAGGTTCCAGATGGAATGGAAATTATTGGGAAGCTTAAACAGTCCCGAAACCAGGTGACTGTGCTTGGTGAGTATATCGGGGAGGACAATGAGGTTGGAACATGTCTGTCTCCAAGATAACTCTGTCATGGAACAGATAGTGTCTCAAGCTCAGACAGAGGATTGAGAGCTGGTGCTACAGAGCAGGACAGCTGTGCAGTTGATCTCTTGGGAATGCAGGGGATAGCAGATAAACTTTTATCTCTAAATGCTTGGGATACCTCTTGTGGCCTTAGTGACTCAGGTACATCTGATGCCATGTGGAGAGAGAGATTAGTAATAGAAAACCAGAAACCTGTTCATGAAATGCTAGTGAAAGCAATTAGTATCTCTCTGAAACAGAGTCCAGGCTTGAAATTGGCCATAAATGAAAATTTGAGAGCAACTAAGCAGGCCAGTGTATGGATTAATGTAATTTACTTGACAGACTGGGGTGGAAATGCTTGCCCAGATACCTCACAAGACCCCATAAAACAAGCAGAGATTATGCAACAAGAGCAGATCCAACCCACTATAAATCTAACTGAGCCCTTGCAAATGTTTGCAGAAAATTGAATAGCCTTATTACATCCATAATGAACCTTATGAAGAGGCTGCTCTAATCAAGCATGATTTTGCTGTTAATAGTAATGCTGATGTAAATGCTTATTATTAAATTCCAAGGGGGCAGCCGTGTAGTTATAATTAAGTCGATGATACTGAGATATGTAAAAATATGTACCATGTGCCTGATATTTTGTAAAATCTTTGAAACTTGTCAAAAGCTGTGATGATACAAAACCAGGTATGAAAAATTTTTATGATGCATTCAGCAGTGTCCAGTGATACCCCTTTCTGCATCAGTTTTGTGTAGGGTATGTGATGCTGTCTGAACTGGGAGATCAGAAGCATTTTGCCTGGTTGGAAAAGTCTGACTTTTCTCCCACAAAAACTACGATAAGTAAATTTGTTAGTCTTCAAAAGTGCCACCAGACTCTTTGGATTATTTTTAACCAGCAATATGTTACCTGTCTTTTTTATTTTTTTTAAGCTACTTCATGCAGTTGACTAAATGCATGTCAGAAGTGAAAATAAAATAGTTGTTTTTTTAATTTTGAAAAATAAAACTATTAGTAACACCAGATGTACTCACTCATGCAGTTCTAGTAGTTTTCAAAAGCTGCATATCCTTTAAAGTGGTGGTGTTCTCTAAAGTAAGTTGAGATAAAAAAACATTAGTGGAAAAGAACCACCAGCCCTTTTCACTTCTTTTCAAAAGCAGAAATAGCTCTAGATAGAGGGGAGAATAAAATGACTTGTTTATGCTGCGTTATGTTGGAATCCAGCTGCTGTATGTGTTGGAGATTGCTTAAACTTCATGTCATACTTTCACATTTACCGAAATTTCTTGAATTCCTCGACAGTAGCTGTAAATGTGTTTTGAACAAGTATTGCAGTAATCTTGCAGAGTAAATTTTTCAAAAGCCCCTAAACTCCCTAGATCCCATTTTTCTAAAGTAACGTAGGCTTCCAAGTGGCATAGAAATTTTTGAAAATATTATCCTTTATCTTGACATATCCTGTGTATTGCGTTTGATGTTACAGGTACCTCTATGCCCTAATGTTACATTGGTTTTAAATTGTATGATTAATACATTTATTCACATCAGATATCTACAGTTACATAGCAGTCATTGGTACTCTACAGCCTTCATACCTAGTCATTTTGTCTTGTACTTCTGATTCCATGGACAACCCATAGCATAAACCTGTGCTTGTTAGTATTCCTCTCACTTGTATTTTTCTTGTTGCTGTCATGTTGTTTGTGTCACTAATATGCTAAAAGGATGCAGGATGCTACTTGAGATGTTAGAATGGAGCCATTGATATGCTGTTAACAAAGCTTTGAACTTCACTTTTTATGAATACAATGGCACAAATTGCAAGTATTCCAAATGCAAGGACCTCTGGCATGAGTGATCACCATGTTTGGGGTCAGGAAGGAATTTTTCCTCAGCTCAAATTGGTGGAGACTGTGGAAGGTCTTCACTTTCCTCCTGCAGCATTAGGCATGGGTCACTTGCAGATTTAAACTAGTGTAAAGGATGGGTTTTGTGTAACTTGAAATCTTTAAAGCATGATTTGAATATTTCAGACATTCAGCTAGTGACTAAATATCTATTACAGCACTGGTTAGATGAGGCTCTGGTTAGGTGGGGTCTTGCAGTGTACAGGCGGTCAGACTTAGATGATCATGATGGTCCATCCGGACCTTAGAGTTTGTGAGAATCAGTTCAAGATGCTGCCATAGAATCAAGGGTTAAAGTGTAATTTGGCAGGGCCCCGAACTCTCCTAATTGGGCGGCCTCCCCTCCTGCACGTCCGTGCCCACCTCCTGCACCAGGGATTAAAATATAATTTGGGGGGCCCTGGAACCCTCCTAAATTGGTGGACCCCCACACACACCCCAGATACTGCCCCCCAAAATCCTACCCCCATCAGACCCCTTTCCCCATGTCCTCCTTAGCCCCAATCCCCACTCCCTAAACTCCCTGACCCCATTCTAGTCCTCCTAGCCCCCTAAGCCCTCCCCAGGCTACCATCCTGACCCCTTCTCCTCCCTCTCCACACACTCTCCCTCCCACTCTTTTCCTGCTAGCTGCCTGACCGCCCCAACCCTCCCACAGCTCTCTTACCTGGCTTGAAGAGCTGGGCTGGGGGTGGGAGGCCATGGCACTGGTCAGCCAGCTGGCTGGCAAAAAAGAGCCCAGGCCAGAGCCTGGGGCCTGACCGTGTGCACAGCCAAGCCCCAGCCAGAATAGGTGGAGCTACGCAGGCTCCGGGGAAGGGAGGGAGAGTGGCCAGGCTTTCCCCGGCCCACAGCCCCTCCCTTCCTCTGGCCAAGAAGGGATGCGCTGGAACACTGGTTCCAGTGTGCCCTTCTGTTTTTAGGGGGCCCTGGAACGCAGTGTTCCGGCATGCCCCCCTATTGGGGGATGGAACTCAGCATTCTAGGGCATTCCCCTATTTTTAGGGGGCCCCAGAACGGCATTCTGGGGCATTCCCTCTTACTTTAACCCTGCACAGAACATCAGAGAGCCAAGAAAATCAAAACTTGGACATACTGAATTCTGTGAGGTATTGTAACTATCTTTCAGTAAAAATACCAGTAAATTAGCTACCTAAATTAAAACTAGAGTGTTGTTATGAGATGCTTTTCTTTTGCAGATATAAATCCTGTCCTTGTCAAACCAGTTTCAGCATGTTAGTGACTTATCTGGGGAAGAATTGTTGAGTGTAACAAAATAAACCTAGTAAACTAAAACCAGCGCCAGTCAAATGACCTGCAGTCTGTTTTCCAAGCATTCTTGATGAAAATACATCATCATGTGATATATATCCAGAATTAATTAACAATGAGCACAGTAAAATGACACAATGTGAAGAGCAAATGAGTATCTGAAATGTGCCACAATTGTAATGCAAGAGGAGGTTTCTATTCTTGAAAAATATTGAAATTCCTAACAAAATAAACTATTGCAGAAGTTAACTGCGATGACTACCTACCTCAACTATTTCTTTTCTCTTTAGATAACAGCGATTTAATTGCTTGTACAGTGATTACGAAAGATGGAGGTCAAGTTCAGAGATTTCTGGCTGTAGATATTTACCAGATGAGTTTGGTTGAGCCAGATGTTGCCAGACTGGGCTGGGGTGTAGTTAAATTTGCAGGCCTTTTACAGGTAAGATATGTTAACTGTTTTTGCTTTGCAGCTAAAAAGTCTGCTAATATAGGAAACGGCATGATCAAATTTAGTATTGGTTTTACCACCATATGTTTTAGATCAAAAACATACCTCTCTATTTTCTCTGTATATAGTATTGTTTCTAGTTCTATCTTCTGTTAAATTGCTTTGTGCAATTTCCAAGTTTCCAAAGAAGTTCTTAAAAAGTTCAGTGACTGGACACATGCAAATGAAATGACTTTCTCATTCAGGCCCTGTTCAAGGAAAGCCTTGTTATGGAACTCTGAAATACTTAAACCCTACTTCCAGTTTCTGCTATATTAATTATACATAAAAGAGAGACCGTGTACAATATATCTGGTTATACATAGTGTGTCCCTGTGGAAGGTATTTATTTACCATTTATTAGGATTCGATGTGGAACATTATGAAATCTGGTTCTTTGAATTGTTCCCTGAGTTAAAAACAAGATTTCTGCACCTTTCAGTCTAGTTTTATTGTAATCCTTCCTTTAGTCCAAATGTTTTACTATTTCATTCAAATTTCTTGACAGTCCAGCTTCAGAATGGAAAAAAAAAAGTTGGCGAGCAGTAGTATCTATTTATTATATTAGGCCAACCTCAATAGTCATGTCTCTAAAAAAAAAAATTTAGAGAGGCTACAACTGTTTCACAGTCAGACCACTTAATTGAATTTTTGCTTGACTTAGCTCTGTTGGGTTTAGTTCTCAAGAAATTTGTACCAATATACTACAACTCTGGGGGTTTTTTTGGTTTTGTTTTTCAAACCGTTATTCCAGTCTCTCCAAGCTGTCTGTTGTAATGATGTATTGTTTATATTCCATTTAAATATTATCACTGAACAACTCAGCTTCTTTCACAGCCAGTGGTATTCCTTTTTTTGTAGGATATGCAGGTTACAGGAGTAGAAGATGACAGTAGAGCACTGAATATAACAATTCACAAACCTGCATCTAGTCCCCATTCAAAACCCTTCCCGATTCTCCAAGCCACTTTTATTTTTTCTGATCATATTCGCTGTATCATTGCAAAGCAGCGTTTGGCAAAGGGCCGCATTCAGGCTCGACGTATGAAAATGCAAAGAATAGCAGGTAAGTAGGTGCATTCACATGTTCCTTTTTGAAGTGGGAAACATGTCTTGTGGCAATTCAATAGACGATGAGACATTATTTTTCCTCTGAGGCATCTGAAATACTGTGTCCCTGGAGAGGAATCTCGAAGCCAGGGTCCGGTTTTTTAAACAAACAGATCTTTACTGTAATAGAAAGATACTGTAAAATGCATCTTTATATATGATGTATGCCTCATGAGGAGGGAGAGAGGGTGAATGAACCACATTAGTCATAATGCTCAATTTGGGGAATTCAGGAACTACGGTGATGAGGCCTGTATAAGAAATTCCATAGAACAGAATGTTAGCAATTACATTTTCTGAGTTCAGCTGAGTGAATGGATGAGAGGTAATTGAGTGGAAGAGGGTGAGAGAGAAAAACTCAGAAGAAAAAGGGAGGGGCAAATGGGAAAGGGGGTTGAAAGTATTAGCTGTTTGACTGTCAGAGAACATCTGTCACTGTTTGAAATACCTGCTAATAAGAAAAAGCATATTAAAAAAAAAAACCAGATGTGATGTTAAAATAAGTGACTCAACTGCAACTGAGAATTATTCAGTCAAACATTTTAAAACCAATTTCTCATGTTTCAACGTTATTGGAATTTGATGTTTAATGTTCTTATGTTTTGGTTCTGTGAATTACAGCTCTTCAGTCTATTTCTTTGATCTTGATTTCTGGTATCTAAATTAAGATTAAGTTCAGAGTTAAGATCTTACATAGAAATAGACCTAAAATAGTGTGGGTGTTCATATAAAGTGCATGAGCTTGCTTACCTAGACCACATCACCTGTCTCCAAATGGCCAGGCACAAAAATAACTAATAAATGACCTTGTTCATGGATTTCTTTATTACGATACCAGTGTTTGAAATGGCTCTCAACCACTGTGTACGTAATGTTGACTTGCTGCAAAAGAACTGTTTCCTCTTTTAATAAATATGGGGGTTTCCCTACTATACACATAAAAGGGAGTGGGGTTTGCAACAACTTGTTGCCACCCCCCCCCACACACACCCCTATAATATAAGGACAAAATAAGCAATAAGCTATTTGTGTTCAGAAGATGCATGCATGAGCACACTGTGTAGGTTGATCTGTAAACTAAGTATGGTCCCAAGGGTAAAGACAAGTTGTCAGTGTAATTCTCACATTAGATCTTTTTTTTTTTTGTAGATTTGATTAACAAAAAATCAATTTGCTTCAATGTAGCTCTCCTGGATCTTCCTGTCCAGCCTTCAACAGAGGTGATGGGCTTTGGACACAGCTCAGCATCCCAGCACCTACCATTTAGATTTTATGACCAGTCGCGGCGTGGCAGCTGTGACCCTGCTGTACAGCGCTCTGTTTTTGCGTCTGTTGACAAAGTCCCAGGTAAGACAGCATCTCAAAAAAGGAAGCTGTTGCTCCACCTCAGTCAAATATATGAAACACATGGGTACAGCCTTTGCCTCTTAGAACTTTCTGAGCAAAACCTCAGTTTTGTTTTTATTTCAGTATTTTTTTAAAATGATCTTGTTCTGTTATGTGTAACTTATCAAGAAGTAGAAACACTCTGTTTTCAGATTTTAAATAGAGGTAAGTTGTTTCTCTGAACCTAAGTCATTGTGTCTTCTTAAATAAGATGCGTCTAAGGACTGGTATTTTGCCGTCTGTCTTGTTTTCAAATTCTTAGAATTACAACCTTGAAACTTCTTAGAAACACTCAAAATGTTACTAATCAAGTTGTGGTAGTTTCATCAGTAGTGCAAAATGACTAGTTCAGCAAGATGTGGTTACCCAAAAACAGTGATTCTAAGGAAAAGATGACTACACATTTTAATGCTTATATTCTGTGTTGTAATCTGAAGATGGGTAAGATCAAGGCCTTTTGTAGCTCAGTTTCTAAAAATTAAATAGCTGATTTACAAACTCAAGGCTGACTGGCCTGGCATTAGTAAATATTTTGTAGAAAATATTTTTGTAATGGCAGGGAAGCACAAGTTTACCTTATAAGTCTCTCCATCTCCAACTTGTGATGTGATGGTGCTTGTGCAAATTGGTAGGTAGCATCTATCTGAATAGTTAGTGATATCTGGTGCATGTTTGCACACTTGTTATATAGACTATGATAGTAGCATATGGTCCTAAATTAGTTGCTTTTTCATAATGTGGTAGGTAAAATCAGAAAGGCCAAAGGGCAATTGGAGTTGCAGCTAGCAAGAGGTATGAAGGATAATAGGAAGGGGTTCTTCAGGTATGTCAGTAACAAGAAGAGGATAAGGTGTGGCATAGGTTCCTTACTGAGTGGGGCAGGTATCCTCCTGGTGGAAGATGAGGAAAAGGCTGAAGTACTCAATGTTGTTTTTTGTTTTTTTTTAACCTCAGACTTCACAGGTGGGGTCACCTTCCAGGCTGCTACACTGGGTAACACAGAATGGAGAGAAGGAAAGCAGCCCTTGGTGACAGAAGGTCGGGTTAGGGACTACTTAAAACAGTTGGATGTGCATAAATCTATGGGGCCAGATGAACTGCATCCAAGGGTGCTGAGGGAATTGGCTGATGTGACTACACAACTGCTAGCCATTATCTTTGAAAACTCGTGGCGAACAGGGCAGGTCCCAGGTGATTGGAACAAGGCAAATATAGTGCCTATCTTCAAGAACAGGGAAAAAAGAGGACCTGGGGAACTACAGACCAATCAGCCTAACCTCAAGTCCTGGAAAAATCATGGAGCAGGTCCTCAAAAAATCCATTCTGAAAAACTGCAGGCAAATAAAGTGGTCAGGAACAGTCAGTGTGATTCACCAAGGGCAGATTATGCCTGACTAACCTGATCACCTTCTGTGATGAGATGACTGGACATGTGGATGCAGGAATAACTGTTGATGTGATATACTTTGACTTTAGAAAAACTTTTGATATGCTTTCCCACAGCATTCTTGCCAGCAAGTTAAGGAAGTATAGTTTGGATGAATGGGCTGAAAAGTGGATAGAAAACTGGCTAGATCATTGGGCTCAGTGGGTAGGGATCAATGGCTCCTTGGCAACTAGTGGAGTGCCCCAGGGATCAGTCCTGGGGCCAGTTCTGTTTAGCTTCTTTATTAATGATCTGGATGATGGGATAGACTGCACACTCAGTAAAGTTGCTGACAGCACCAGGCTGGGGGAATGGTAAACACTGGAGGGCAGGGATAGAGTTCAGGGAGACCTAGACAAATTGGAGCAGTGGACCAAACAAAATCTCATGAGATTCAGGAAGAACATGTACCAAGTTCTGTACTTCGGGTAGAAAAATCCCATATACTACTATAGATTGTGGACCGATTGGTTAAGTAGCAGCACTGTAGAAAAAGACGTGAGAGGTTGTGGTGGATGGGAAGCTGGATATGAGTAGTCTACCCACCTGGAGTAGTCTTTAGGAGAAGCTGTTTAGCTGAGCAATAAGTCATAACAGGATTTGCATAAGTACCTTGTTGGTGCATGCCTCCAGTAATGTTATGAACAAGATGCCAAAGATCATGTCTTCAAGTTCCAAAGCAGCATCTTCTAGTGCACACCCTGTTGGAGATGAGTCAATTTCACGTCTTTTAGAAAGTTTGTACAACATACCTGTCCAATCTGAATAGCTCCATGTGATACAGAGGTTATAAGTAGCTTTTCTCAGCTATTGTGTGAAGTCAGGCTATTGCAAAAGAATGTCTTAAGGCTGGAAATAGCAATCTGTAAAGCCAGGTTTGAAATATATTTCAAGGGCTTCAGGGATACAGAGTGTACCTGTGCTCTGTTTTCTGTAATTGAAAAGATGGGCAACTATCCAGAAGATGTTCAGTGGTTTGGAGGGCTCTACATTTGTGCTGTGGTGAATCTTTGATTCACCTTTTGTACATCTGGTGTTCAATGTTGGGCTCATCAGGAGAGTCCTTTCTGTTTACGTTAAAGCCTGCCCTTGCATCCACCAGGTGTCTTCTGGGTGGAAATTGGATAATAGAAGAGTTCTCTTCAGCTTGTTGTTGGCACTTTAAAGGGCAAGGTGAATGAGCAAAGTTGTCATGGAGCAGGAGTGTTTGGTTAGCAAGAGCTTTCTAGTAACCATACAATATAGCCATCTCTTGACAGATGGTTGGACAAAAGACGTTTATGAGGACTGGAAAACAAGGTGGTAGAGAGAACTTCAGTCTCATAGCTGCATATCAGTGAGATCCACGTGTGACCTTCTTCCCTAAACAAGTGTATAGTATTTGGCTGTGGAATAAACTAAAGCCATGTTTGTCATTTGTAGCTCATGAGCATCTTACCAACCAGTTAGAACCTGCTAGCTTTTGGATGATATTTGTGCAATGGAGAACTGAAATCATTAAACTTTATCAAGCTTCTGGTGACAGGTTTTCACAGTTCCAGTGAGGGTGTGACCAGTGCAGTTTATGGATCTGGATTATTATTTCTATCTCACAGCTGACGTAAGACTTTCATAGGAAACATATAATCAGAAAACATGACAAGATTCTGAAGGGAGTACTTCTCAGAGTAGGTTCATTGAGAAAGATCATTTTTGGGAGTTATCTTACCAAGTAATCAGTGGTAATTGATAGAAGGTGATCCATCAAATGACTCACAGTATTGTCAGTTGTTCTTAATAAATAGCCCTAACTGGTATGAACTGGAAACTTTCATTGTATACATCTGATGAAGTGGGTTGGAGCCAATGAAAGCTTATGCCCAGAGAAATTTGTTAGTCCTTAAGGTGCCACAGAACTCTGGTTGGTTTGTCTATACACAGACTGACATGGCTACTTCTGGAATTTTCATTGTGTGCATGCAGAAAAGTTGATAAAGCATTAACTTTTAATATGGTGTCAAATATGCAAAATCAAACACCCAAGACAGGAAATCTTTTCAAAAAACAGTGGATGTAACAAAGTATAAAAATATACCAGTATGTGCAGTGTGGCCATGTTAACATTTTTGGAATGCATGCATTTCTTTGGGTCTTAAGAATTTCAGCTTCATCTGACTTTTTAGTGGAGACAAGCATCCATGGCTCCCATTAACATCACCAGGAAGTGTGAGCTCTCATCATTAGTCACTGAAATGGAGTTTAAAAGTAAAGCTCAGGCACTTCTAAAACTTATCTGACAAGTTGCAGTTAAATTTCATTGCTACTCTCCTAGTTGTTTTCCACTGCTATATGCTTCAGTGGTATTAGAAATGGTGAGTTACTTACCAGTAACCGTCCTTCTTTGAGATGGGCTGCTCGGATCCATTCAGTAATGGGTGTCTCTGTGCCTGAGTGCCGGATTGGTTGGAAAAAACTTGTCCCAGCCTGTCAGAAGAGGGGAGGTGGCCACCGTGCCTCGCACCACCCATGGCTATATATATGGCCACCTCCCCGCCCCCTTCTCAGTTCCTTAGAGTCGCCAACTCCAGAAGCAGGGACAGAGGGGAGGGACCTGAAAGGATCTGAGCAGCCCATCTCAAACAAGGACAGTTACTGGTGAGTACCCCACTGTTCTTCTTCGAGTGCTGCTTGGATGCATTCAGTAATAGGTGACTACTAGCCATGCTGATGGATAGCGGGTGGAGTTGGTTCTTCTGCCTTCAGCACAGCAACAAGCCCCCATAAGGTAGAGGCCCCGCAGCAAGATGCTCGCCGGGGTTAAGAGGCAAGCAGGCCTTGACGGGCCCAGAAGAAGCAAGAGCTGAGGGCCAACCCAGGACGGGGCAAGACCAGACCCACCGAGGCAGAACGCATAAGCAGGTCGGACAAGGTCATCATAGTTGGAGAAAAGAACGCAACCTAACATAACAGGTTGCGTGTGTGCTCTGCATGGGAGGAAAACATTGAGTATAACCAGCTGACTGTAATGTCTGGGCATAGGTCATGTCGCATGGACTCGAAGGAGAACACTAAAGCTAGCAAGTGAGACTAGCCATATTGGGCATGTCTCGCATGAGGATGAAGAAAGAGTAGGCATTGATCACCCGAAGGCTTAGCAGGAGCCACGTGGTTATGGACTGATCTGGCGACTACTAGGTACACTGGAAAAAGTAAGGGAATGACTATGCCCCTTATCTAGGGTGCGACTAAGCAAGCCATCTTGTTAAAAAGAGAGAAAATGAGGATACAAGGTTGTAAGATGGGTTCGAGGGCGATTGAGAAGACCACGAGACACTAAACCGCAGCATACAGAGTTGAGCCAAATAGGATGGAGGCCTATGGTATGCTAGCTAACAACCTGGTAACGCAGAAGTGCACGTTTTCAGCCGAGCAGGCACCACAACCGGGTTCTCGCAGGAGAGAGGTTCCGGTGAGGTCACTAACAGCAAGATGGCCTGAGGCAGTGCTGATGAGTTGGTCCTCCTAGGGCCCGCAAGGCACTGGAATACAGAGGAGGACCCCGCTGGGCTTAAGCTTGCAGGGTTTGCTTTGTGAAGCTCTCACTAACGCGTGAGAGAGGGAGAAGGGAGCGGGAGAGAACTCTTCTTACCGCCTAGTCACCCCCCCCCCATGACCGAAAGATTCGAAGGAGAGCCATGTAAGGCCACAGTCTCAGTACCTGTAGTGCTTGCTGGAGGGATAATGCTATCACTCTGCCATGCCAGGGTGCCAAGGAGAAACTCTTCAATACATGGATATTTGAAGAACTCTGCTGCCAAGGGAAGTTCCTCCTTAAGCTAGGGAGTGAGACCGTTCCAGGGTGGCAGCTGCCGCATCTCAAGGACACCCAGGGATCAGAGAACCCAATGAAGTTTTCTCTATGGAGGGAACCAGAGGGCAAATAAAAGGGGAGTACAACCCCAAACTGTTATATGTTGTAGAGAAAGAAATAGGCTCTCTGTCTATCACGCCATCGGGCAGGCAGTGGGTGTGAACAGGTCCTTGAAAACTGGAAGGAAAAAAAAAGGGAAGCACAGAACTACCAGGTGCCACCAAAGCACATGGGAAGAACCCGCGGTAGCACTAAAGGACTTGTGCGCAGCTTAGTGAGATGGTCCTGTGGAAAAACAGGGCGGAGGGGAGTTCATGTCCTGTCAGGGAATAGGACCATAGAGCAACAAAGTTTATGCAAGTGCCCTGGAAGTAGGGGGACCTTCTGTCTGACACAGACAGCTGTCCAAAAGGCAGTGGATACTGAGGCAAGAAATATAGGTGGGAGAACACTTGAACGGATGGACCCCTCACAGTTTCCCAACATAGGATTGTAACTAGGTGTTCCCTCTTAGGGTTTGAAGGGGTGCCCCCGGCCGTGCTTTGGCGAGGTCGGGGGAGAATAGGCTACCTTAAAGGGGGGTAGACAAAAGTTGAGGGTTCCTAAGGTGGACCCCTGGTTCCCACTAGATCACCAGAAGGTGGAGACAAGGAATCGTAGTCCTGCAAGGGAGGGAAAAGGAGGAATGGGCCATATCTTGGGCCCGTGGAGAGGTAAAGATCCGCTCTAAAAGATACTTTCCTGATTAACTGAGCTATCCGGGTAACTTTACTGGCTACACGGATGTGTCCCCTTCAGTGAGCAGGAGATATTCCTGTCGAATTGGGGTTGGGGTTGCAGCGCGGAAACTATGGTGCGACCTGGGTTGTCCCCTCCCCTTCCCCTGACCCGGACACAAGGGGGCCTACCTGGGACATGCATCATGGCCACAGGCACAGTCATGTTGTAGGTAGGCTTTGGGTGTGTGCATCTCGGAGCCCCCGCAGCAGCTGAGGCTACAACGAGACGCACCTCCATTCCTCAGCAAGGTGTTGGGGTGGGGAGCGCGGTGGGAAAAATCTGGAAAGGAAGGGCTGCTAGGAGGAGAAGAGGGGCGGTTTCCATCTTCAGGGAAGTCACTGCTTAAGGGTGGGGGTAGGGTAACTACAGTACTGTACGTCACCGTAGGTGGGCGTCATTGTATTGTTGGCCCCTGGCATCCCGATCTAAGTCCTGCTCCCACAATTTGAGAAGGGGAAGAAACAAAGAAGGATTGGGGGTGATTCCCACTGGACCTCCCTTCCCTAGAGAAGTGGGGGCAGGAGTGGCCATCTGTGACAGTGGCTCCCTAGGGCCCCCTTGCACCCAAAGGTCAAAAGAGGGGTGGCAGTGAGCAGAGGGGCCCTTCCCTGTGAAAAGGGGAGGGCAAAAGCCCACTTCCCGCAATGGATAAGGCAGGGAGGAAAGACTCCCCCTGCCAGGGGGAGTGGGGAGCTAAGTCGGGGGGTGGGTCTGGGAGGGCAGAGGCCAAAGTATTTGGCCTCTCCTCGAGGATCCTGGCCTGTGCCCACCACGGAGAGGGTTTCAGGGGGAAACAAGACACCCCCCTCAAAGGGCAGGTCGAGAACTGCCTGTTGTGTGTTAGGAGGCACTCTAGCCTCCTTAAGCCATGCCACCCTGCACAGGGTAACCGCCGAGGCCATGGTGTGAGCAGCGGTGTCTACCGCATCGCTTGCCAAAAGGAGGAGGTCTTACGACATTGTGTTGCCTTGCTCCAGGAAAGCATCATACTCTTCCCTGGCCTCAGGTGGAAGCAGACTTCTAAATTTTTCGAGTGACTCCCAGACATCCAGCAAGTATCTGCTGGTTATAGCCTGGTTGTTTGCCACTTGTGATTGGAAGGCCGATGAGGAATAAACCTTATGGCCTAGCAGATCCAGCTCCCTAGTTTCCCTGGAGGGTGGGAGGGAGGTCCCTGGGGGTTTCCCCGGTTTCCATTGCCATCTGGACCATGTCCCTGGGGGGAACTGGGTGGCCAGCGAGGGAGGGATAGCCTGACTTGGATACCCGATACTTCACACTCGCCGTATCTGAAACCGGGGAAACGGAACTTGGGCTCTGCCACTGGGAGCATGCGAGGTCCCATATGCTTGTGTAGGGCGGGACTGCTAAGGGCGCCATCGAGGCGAAGGCTGGCCTGAAGAGGGTACTGGGGGGAAGACTCAAGGGCTCTACCTCCATACCTAAGTGGGCCATAACCCGGGACAATAACTCAAAATGCGCCGAAAGGTTCCCTGTAAAAGACTTCGGTGCCAGGGACAGCGCACCACTGGGAGCCTGTCGTGGAGGAGAGGGAGTTCCCTGGGGGAACCATTCTTGTGGCCGAAACCGGAAAGGTGGTGGGGCCGATGTGTGGCACCGAGACCGTTTGGAGCCCCTCGAAGGTCCCTTCTCTGGGCTGGAGATGGGAGAGGGGGATCAGGATTCTCGGCCTGGTGCCAGCGGTGGAGTGGTGTTGGCCCCCGCCAGAGTGGAAGGCGGGGGGGGTGAAAGGTGAGGGCGAGCGTCCCGAGTGGACCCAGGCCTTCAAGATGAAGGCCGGTCTGCCCCTTCTGGTTGGAAGTGGGGTAGGGGGTGTTGGGAGAAGCAGCAGGGCTCGTGCTGCCTCCACTGCTTCTGGGGTGGACGGAACAAGAAACAACTCTACTTGAGTTGCAGGCAAGTCCTTGCTGGGGGAGGGAGGGCTGCTCTGGGGTGCCAAGGGTGGAGTCAGCTGGTGCCGGGGTGGGCTCGGCAGCGGCAAGGCCAGGCTGTACCATGCCGTCAGTGCTGGAGATGACACGGCGCGGTGCCGGGCTAACTGAAGGCGACCTCGATCGACACCAAGGTGCCAGGGCACTGGATAGGTGCTGCAGTGCTGGAGTCGGCACCAGGGTGGTGCGGCGGCGGCAGCTACTGGTTGCACGGTGCCGCGTAGGCTCTGGTGCTGAGCTGGGTCTCAGTGCTAGGCGTGAACCTGAAGCCTCAGGTGAAGGCAGCTGAGCCTCCTCCGAGGCTAGGGCGCGGTGTCACTGTTCCCTCTCCTTGATTGTTCTGGGTTTGAAGGAGAGACAGATGGAACAAGCCGAGACCATGTGGTCCTTGCCCAGGCACCTAAGGCACTTCCTGTGGGGGTTGTCCTGGGGGGAGGCCTTGCCGCATTCAGTGTAGGGTTTAAACCCTGGCATCGTCGACGCGATGTTGTTAAATCCACGAAGAGATGCTCCCAGCCAGACAGTGAGTCGAAGACAAAGGGACGGGCTGCTTGCGATTTGCAAGGAGCAGATGTTCCAATTCCGAAGCGCAAGGCGGAAGAAATGAAACTGATGAGGGGGCGGAGACGCAGCCACATATATAGCCGCGGGTGGCGTGAGAGGCGGTGGCTGCCTCCCCTCTTCTGACAGGCTGGGACAAGTTTTTTCCGACCAATCTGGCGCTCCGGCACGGAGACACCCGTTACTGAATGCGTCTGAGCAGCGCTTGAAGAAGAACCAGTATTCAGTACATGTATGCTGGGGGAGGATGCACGGTTTTCTTTGTAGAGAGCATGAGATTTGCCGCCTCTTTCACTGACGTATTCCTAGAGCAGTGATTCCCAGCCAGTGTGCCGTGAGAATCTGGGAGAGCTAGAGTTAGAGCTCCCTGCCTGCTCAGTCCAGCCACGTGGGCTGTACAGAGCTGGCAAAAAGCAGTGGCAGCTTTTGGGGTAGGCAAAGCAGGCAGCCGCCTAGGGCCCCAAGCAATAAGGGGTCCTGTCCTCAATGTGGTGGACAGAAATGAAAACAGAAAAATTGTTCCCATCTAGCAGAGCTAGTAGGGCGGGAAGCCTAAGCACCTTTCACTCTTGGCTCATCAAGGCAAACGATCATTAGGATCTGTGCTTTGTCTGAATTGCAGATTTTACCATTATCTGCCCATCACCTTCACATTGACATGCTAAAAAGCAGGAGCAGACAACAGACAGCACAATAGTAAGAACTTTTCCCTTGGGATCAGCTTTTAATTCCTCAGTGTGGCCATTTATTCTGCCATTTTTAAATTTTGTGAAATATAGCCTTTTCCTTTTCTTTTTTACCTGTTCTTTTACCTTTTCCTTTGACTTTGTGACCATTTTTAGTTTGGCTTTGGTTAGATTAAAAAAAAAAAACCCACAAAAGCAAGGATTCGTGCGGCACTTTAGGACTAACATTGATTTTTCGCATGAGCTTTCAAACAGTTTACCAGGTAGGTCCATATAGGCTGCTAGATATAAATACACTGCTGCCTTCTTAGACAATCATTACAGCTGTGTGTGATGTCTGTGCTGTATCTTT
>ML682016.1:15322802-15492330 GCA_007922195.1 Podocnemis expansa | reverse complement strand
CCCCCCACTCCTGACATCACCCCCCCACTCCCACTCACCCCCCCCACCCTAGTTGTTTGTGGACCCTGGTCAATGGTGGAAGGCTGAATGTGGACCGGCTCGCAAAAAGTTTGAGTACCCCTGCCCTAGACCTTCATTCTGATTCCCACTTATTTTCTTAAGGGTGCTCTCAAGGTTGATTTTCACAGTAGTTTTAAAATTTTTTAGTTTGGATATCAGATAAGTGTTCTTACTTTTCAAGTGCACTGAGGCAATTTATTCAAGAAAATACAGAACAGCAAGCAGTAGTTTGATATCATCTGAAGTGCTGTTTGCATTTAAGAGATTGTAGTGCTTTATTTTTTTCTTCCCGTTTCAAAATAGACATTAATGCCTCTGCAGAATGAATGCTTAAAGGTGTTGCTTTTTGTTTAATCAAAATGAACAGCTGATTTCAAAACGATACCTTATTTAACATAAAATCCCTGTTTCTTAAATGTACACAATGGAGTTGTGAGAAAAATCAAAATACGGATGAGTTCAAATTTGAGAAATGACTAAATTGTACCTTCTTTATCCACAGTTCACCAAATAACACAGTATGTTGCAGACACCATAGGCAAGTTTAAACAATAAGTAGCTCCCATTCTTTGAAAAAGAACGTGCAAGGACTAGCTCAACCTGCTATGGAAATAATCATTAAAAATGGTATAGAGGCTTTTACTCTCAAATGCAATTCTGATTTGAAGACTGACATTTTCACACATGCTTACTCCATGGAGCTGTGCTGTGTGTGAACTGAGTCAAACCTCATTATTTTAATTGAGACATTACTGCTTTTTACTCCAGTTAACACTGCAGGGCCAGCACAGCAATGGGGAATGGACTGGATTCTATTCTATTCTATTCTATTGTTTGCCATCAACAGAAGTGTTTTGAAACTTTATCAGTTACATCTGTGGAAACTTATGAAAGGCTGAGGGTAACCTACAGTTTGAAGGTAATAAGATTGCACAAGTGCTGCTGCTGAAGTTGGCCTGCACAACATTAATCCATATTAATGTGAGAAAATGAAAGATATCCTCTGAACTCAAATGAGTTGAATTTCTAGCATTGAAGTTGCAAGAGTAGCAATTAGAAAAAATATAGTTTGGTAAGAAACTTGAATGTATTTGAGATGGAAATAATGGATTGCCATAATGACATGACATACTCTGAGGGATCACTTTTTAAAAAGAATTGCGCTTCTAAGTAACAGATTGAGGGAAAGGGCAAGAAAGTAGTTTTTAAGTGAAGTGAAACTTGGGTATATTCAACATAAATCATACTCCTGAAAGGAGCACAGCAGTTAAGAAAGATGGAGAGACACTGGTCTAAAATCTACATAGTTATTTGGATCACTTTGAAATTTGGTGTACCTCAAAAGGACATGGGGTTCTGTTAATGATCCAGATTTGGGGCCACTTGGCCAAGGCAGATCTGAGGTTAAAATCAAGGTGTACATCATTGGACTGTAGTCTCCATCACTTGAGGGTTACACCACCAGAGTGCCTGACATCCTTCTGTTGCTGGGGGGGGAGTGGGAGGGGCAAAATGGACTAATTAAAAAGTTGCCATTTTCCAGTGTGCCAATATCACAAGACTCACCGGCTTATTCTTGCTCCTAATAGATATCACTGAGTATGCAGAGACAGCTGTTACCAGCAGTGATGTGCTGATACTTTTAGTAAGGTATGCAGTTCACAGGCATTAGGTCAGTGGTTCCCAACATTTTCTCTGTGGTGACACACCTTGCTACCTTTAATAAATTTGAGGCACATCACTGTGTAGTTTCCAAATGAATTCATGAATATTCGTGAGCCAATCCAGAGCTCTGAGTAGTTTTTCAAAAAATTTTGTGTCTCACTTGCTCAGACCTGACGGCACACCGGTTGGGAAACACTGTATTAGGTGAACCAATACGGCATCCTTTCTACCTTTGCATATATGGTATGTTCAGGGTCAAACTGAGTGGGGAACACCATTTAGTTCTACAAAATGGCATCCTCCACACATGTTTGGGGGCCAGATAGAATTGTTCTAGGTCCAGACCAAAAGGTGTACAATGCTTGCTTTGCCCGCATAGCCAGCATGCAGTTGGTTAGCAGGATGTTAGCCATTGCAGTTTCTTGCCACCTGGCTACTTTAGGGGATAAGCAGTAGATCTTTGAATCTGACTGACCCTGTTAGTATCAGTTCAGGTTCCATTTTGGGCAGGAAAAAACTGGGAAGCATATTGCTAAAATCTTTGTCTGTCAAGGTAACTTTCTATTTTGGCAGAAGTAATCAAAAGTATTTTGTTTAAAAAGAAAGAAAAAGATATCTGGATTCTTGCTGCACTGAAAAGGAAGGGGATAGACAGAAATGGATAATAAGGGAGTTGAGAGTGCTTGGGGCTCAGGAGGAAGGTGTAGGTCACTGGAACTGAGGAGACTGGGGTGGGTAACCTATTAGTCTCACGTTCTCCTCTTTGTGTGCCAGGATCTGGGAGGTATCTGTCTATGCTCAGGTTACTGGAACTGGGGAACTTCTGCTCCCCCCTCACCATTCAGTGCACCATAATCTGGGGGATCTCCACCATCTACAACAGTCATATTCCCCTCCCCCATGTTCCCCTCATGTGAACCAGGTTCTGTGAGCCTTTTGTTTCTGGAGTGGGGTGTTGCCTTGAGTCTTTGAGCAATGCCGAAAGATATACTGTGTTTTCCGTTGATAGGCAGTGAGCTGCCTGTTCTTCCCCTACACTCAGAATTGGAGCCCAGGCCCCCAGGAGAGCACCATACCTGTATCATTAACAATCACATCAGACCTTCTTACAACTTGTTCCCGTCAGCACCCAGAATACCACTTCAACTTATACTTCCCCCGCCTGTCTTCAAACTGCTCCCAAATCCGACCTCACTGCTAAGTAGTGCCCAAGTCAACAAGACTCCAATGTCTTGCCTCTGAAACAACCTACACAATTCTGTATTGAGATGTTGTAGATTGGAACCACCTCAAAGTATCTGTGCTTCTCTTTCCTCGGATAACACATATGGGAGGATGGAGAGTCAGATCATCTCATATCATAATCACATTTCTTCCAAACTGCTGCAACTTATTCCTCCACTATTCAATATAGCTGACTCTCACACAGTGAATACTTCTGTGGTGCTTGCAGTTAATTCCCAGTGGAGCTTCAGGGAGTCAGTTAAGTTTTTGTTGGCATCTATATGAACTCTGAATTTCTAAATTTTCATAAGTTTGAGTTTTCTTAATTCAGCATTGTGGAAGAGAATGAACTATCAAAGGACAACCTAAACTCTGCATATGAGGGGTTTTTGATTTGTGTTTTTTGCCATTTAATCTTTTCTGCTTTTGTTCACTTTGAATAGCTCTTTAATGGATTTAATTGCAGTAAATAAGTTAAGTGAAATAATAGTGCTAGGTAATTTTTTCTAATGTATACTTTTTTGAATACTATTTTATGTACTTTAAAGTATTATACACAAAGGGTGGCACTTTCAAAGTCATCCAAGGAACTTAGGAACTCAAGTCCCATTGACTCTGGTAGGACTTGGGCCCCTTAGTTCTTCATTGAGACGAAACACCAGACTTTAGCAAATGAGCACATCCAGTACTTCCATGCCTTTTTATATTTTTAGACACTGATAGGAGTTAATCATGTGTGGATCTCACTTTGTCTCATCTTTAATTTTTCTCTGATTTTTGTGAAGCATTTAAAATACAAGATCATCACTTATGTGATTTAGGTTCTTATGTTTATCCACCATTTTAGTTAATAAAACATATGTAGGATTGACTAAAGGTTATGGCCCAAGTTCAATAGAGGATTTAAGCATGTGCTTTACTGAATAGAGAAGCAATATTACAAATCTGAACTGCTCAAAAATTGAGTCAGACCACACAAACCATGAGATTTTAAAAATTCTTTATTTGCCTTCTGGTTTTTGAGCACTTGTCACATTTTTAGGCTTTTCTCCACACCCATGAAGGCTAGAAAGCTTTTTTAAATTAAAGCAGAAATTGTTCTCATTGCAAGACTCCACGTGTTCATGGGAAATACCTGATGTCATGAGACTTGTAGAATTTCAACAGTTGGGAGCACAGGTATGGGATTACATATCTGTGTTAAGTGCCTTATTTAATCAGGAGCTATATCCTTGGGGGTGTCATTAAAAATCAGCCACAACTGGCTAATAGTTCCACTAAATTATTTGGAAAGCTAAACTTTGGTTGGAATTGAAGTAGACTGCAGCTTCATACGTACTGGGTACATTTTTCTCTTCAGTGAATTTGTTTACCTTGTGTTCAAGTGGTTATGTCCACATTTTGATTGCAGACTGAGCCAGAGCCTCTTTTTAATGCACACGGAAGATCTAAGGTACTGGAGCAGTGCAACAGATATTGCAAAGGAAAAAGAAAGGAAGTTGGAGAGAACTGGCAAGTTAATGGAAAGAAAAAAGCGAGTGAGGCTGACAAAAGATGAAAAACCCAAATCAAGGATTAGAAAAAATGTGGGTGGGGTTTTTAACTAAAAAATGTTTTAACTAAAAGCTGGTGTAAAGCTATGGACTACAATGTAGGAGAAAGGTAGCAGGAAAGAGTGGGGATAAGATATACTTAAATAGTGTAGTGGCTAGCACCTCTGCTTAACATGCAGAAGGTCCTGGGTTCAGTTCCCAGGGGGTTGGACTCGATGATCTCACAAGGTCCCTTCCAGCCCTATGATATGATGTGATTATAGTAAGGGAACACTGAAAAAGCATGCACTGAATCAATGGCTTTCAAGCTACAGGGTCAGGACCCAGTACTGGATTGCAGATCCTCCAGATACTGGGTTGTGGATCCCCTGCTGCTGCCACTGAAAGACTGGAATGCATTGCTCAAAGGTGTAATTGCTGGGTTGTAAGCATAAATATTTTTTTTCAATTAGATCCCAAGAGAAAAAGTTTGAAAACTGCTGTGCTAAATGGCAAAATGTTGAGACTCAAAGTAGAGCCTGTCTGTCATGCAGTTCATTTTTCAGTAGTGAGTGTTTTGCAAGCTGCTGGCAAGGAAAACCTCAAAGCACCTGAAGCTCGTCAGGTTTTGGGTTTCTGTAGCAAACCTGAGTTGTTTTCCATTTACAATATTTGTGAACACGGATGGATCATTTTGAATCAAAATAGTGCAGAATTTGCAGTTTTGCAAGGTTGGCAGTTTCTTTGAAATTTTGAGCTAAACCCTATGCAAGTTGAAACTTGAAGAGAATGTTTGGAGTTATGAGAAGGAAAGTTCCAAAGGGGCGGCTGTGTTAGTCTAGTCCAGCCCCCCCCCCCCCCCCCCAAATCTGTGGCACTTAAAGACTAGCAGATTTATTTTCATTTTATGAAAAGGAAAAATGCAACTTTCTGGCAAAGATGTGAAAAATAAACTTCAGTGAAAATTTGAATTTCAAACAGATTTTTACTTCCTGTACATGCCCAGAGAAGCCTGACTTGTGGATTGTTTGGTTTATCTTGTAAAGTTCAGAATGACAGTCAAAGGGAAACAGTACAGTACTTTTAAAATACTGTTAAAGTAAAACTTACAAGCTTTAGCAACTTCTTGTCTGCACTGAAACATCAGTGGCATCTTATAAAGCATTTCTTGGCAGTTCTGTTAATACATATTTGAGAATAAGTCTTGCCCATTTTCAGCATGCAGAAAAGGCATTCTTTTGTAGCAGCTTAGGGAAATGCATCCTTCCTGGATAATAAATTAGGTATCAAGCATTAAATCTCAAGGGAATATGTTGAAGGATACAGAAAGAGCATGGTTATTGGAATGGAAATGGGATGTGTCCACATTTCTATATTTTACTTTTACCATCACAGAGCAGTTACAGGTGAAAGAACCTTTAGTACCTCTTTAGGTCTCCTTTCACTTCCAATAGCCATGACTAACTATGCTTACTGTTTTCTTTACAGATTGTTCCTGAAGAAGTCTCATGGTTGAAATATCTTTCTTTATCAAGGCTCTCAAGATGAGACATTTTAGATAATTACAATTTCCTTTTAAAGTGAGAATTTTAACATGCCAGTGCAGCACATTTAAAACTCTTCATCAGTAAATAAAGTACTTAACATGAATTATTTTTATTCCCCATTGATGTGACTTGGTGTTGGTAATCTTTTTCCATTTTCAGTGTGCATTCTCACTAAATCTGTTTTCTGTTCTCTTGAGAGAGAACAGCCACATGATGCACTGTTTCTTTTATCTCTTTTTATCAATATAGCATTAAAATACCCTTTTGTATTAATTTCTCAAACTAGTAGTTCTGAAAATTTTCTGTACTTCTAGTTCAGGCCCTGCAAGGAGGAAAATGTTTTGTACATTTTTGTTACAAAATAGTTGGCAAATTTTGATTACTATTTTGTTCCAAATAAGTTTATATTAACTTGTATTAACTAGTTGTGGTCACAATTTAATAAAACATGCATCATTCTAACACAAAGTTCCTGGGGCAGGGGCAGGGGGTAGTTTGTGTTTTCACTTGGAAAAGTGAATGTCTGTAGCAAAAAGTAAATAGCTATTTGGTAGATAAATCACATTTTTTACTATGTGAAAAGTTCATGTTTTGGAGTATGCTCTCATCTGAGCTCATCTCACTTATTTCCTACTCACTGAGATAAATAATCCTCCAATGTATGCAATTTGTGTGGACCCTCCTTTGCTCATTTATAAACATTAACCGTAATGTAAATCACTATCTTCTGTTCATGTCAAACAATTTGAGGCACATTAAGCACTTTTGTTGGGTACATTCTCTGATTGTATGTTTGTAGAAGGCTCAAAGCAGCAAATCTGAGCAAACTGCAGGAGTGAAATAAACTGTCACTTTCGAATATTTCTGCTGGCAAGAAACTAGAATTTGTTAAAGTCAAAATAAAGAATTTAACACTGAAGAATTACTGTTTTTATCTGAATGCAAAGAGGAATTTCTGCTAGGCTTAATTATTACAGAAGATGTGTGAGATAATATCTTAGGGAAGTTGGTCCAATGAGAGAGATCTTCATCCACTTTGTCTCTAATAGCCTGAGACTGACACAGTGCATTGGTTTAATTATTAGTGTTTTGGGGAAGTTTTAAACTCTCGTCTGAAAACATGCCCCCCCCCCCCCTTTGTCTTCCTCTGTAACACACACAAGATCAGGCCGGGGGAGGAACTTCTTCAGAAAAAATGTGATGCATGTTCTTCACATGCTTCCTGTATCTGTCATAGAAAATATATCTAGGACTATAAAACTGCAGATGTGTATGTAGTTAAGTCATTTAAATAAAAGGTGAGGCCGCCGTCAGTGTGCTTTAATTTCTGTTTTGGACATTTTTCATCTGCTTTTGAATTTATTTAACTTAGTAGCCTAATGTCTGCCTAATTCTACTTAGACTGATAACAAAGTATCTGACATGAAATAATAAATCTCAACCTATTAAGTAGAAAGATATTTTGCATACAGTACGTTAAACGATGCCTTGTTAATTGTTCCCTCACTTGTTATTCTAACAGTAAACTTTAGGTATTCTATTAATGATGTTCAAATATCCACTTGTTCAGCTAATAATGTGTCTATTGTTAATGGATCTCTAGATACATTATGTTCTGAAAAATGATACCCAAGATTTCTTCTGAGTTGTGGCATAATTTCTTAAATGTTGTGTCTGAGGGAGTAATATTTTAATCTTTCTTTGTAAGTGGCTTTTTAAAGATTCTTTTCAGCTAGGTATTGTCTTCAATTTTTTTTCCTTTTTCATTTGATACAGTAAATAGACGTAATTTGGGGAAGGGAAGTGTTGTTTGGAGCATATCTTCTGCCACTAATTTATAACCTTGAGCAACCCACTTAACTTCTCTGTGCTTCAGTTTACTCATTCATAAAAAGTAAGATACTTGCTTATCTCATAGGCATGTTGGAAGACTCTATTTATGTTTATAAACTGCTTTGAGATCTTTGCATAAAAGTTCTATTTAAAAATCTCCCTCTTTGTTCCCTCTTGCCTCAGAAAAACCATATCTCTTCCTCTTCCAGAGGAATATGTTTTTGAAATCAACCAGCCTAACAGATCTCAAAAGTTTTTGTATGCATTTTTAAATAACATTTGTAGTTAATTTTCGTTGCTCCTTTGGGCGTCTTGAGTTACTTACCAACAAGTACAGAGTTACCATAAAGATAGCCGTGGCAATGGCTATTAGAATATTTAGAGCTGTATTCCATACCAGCACCAGAAGGAGAATAGTTTGACTCCTTTACAGATGGTCTTCTCTAATTTAAAAAGGTTGATATCACAGTAACCTCCGCCCTTGGAAGGCTTACATTTTTCAGAGTGCCAGCCAAATGAAGTATGAGATGGCTGCATCCGCTCTGCTCTGAGGGTTAAAAGCGTTTTAAGTCCTAACATGCTTTGTACTGCAAAGCAGCAGTGTGTCTCTTTGATGTTTTAGTCACATACTTTTCTTGTCCCCATCCCCCCCCCCGCTTTTTTGACAAGTGATCACATTCTAGGATATGAGAAAACCCAGGAACATGATGGATTTTGGAAAGATTGCCTATAAAAAGCAGCATTTGGAGAATAGCAGGCTCCCAAATGGCGGTTCAGTTCCTTTGGAAGATTTCAATTTATTGGACAGTTCAGTGCAGAGGGATTATTAAACTTTCTTTCTGAATGATAACATTGAAAAGCACATAGTTACAAGTGCCTTTTATGGAAATAAGTTGAGCAGTTAGTATTTTCAATAAGATGAGGCTTGTTTGATTCCTCAAACACATAGCATTCTTACTTCATAGAATCCTAGGGTTGGAAGGGATCTCCTAGGTCATCTAGTCCAACCCCCTGCCAGAGGCAGAACCACTCCCACTAACCATCCCAGTCATGGTTTTGTCCAGCCGGGACTTAAACACCTCCAAAGATGGAGATTTCACCACCTCCTTCGGCAGCTCATTCCAAGGCTTCACCACTCTCCTAGTAAAAAAAGGTTTTTCTAATATCCAGCCTCGACCTCCCTAACCACAACTTGAGACCATTGCTCCTCGTTCTGTCCTCTGTTATTACCGAGAACAGTTGAGCTCCATCTTCCTTAGAGCATCCCTTCAAGTAGCTGAAGGTTGCTATCAAATCTCCCCTCAATCTTCTCTTCTGCAGACTAAATAAGCCTAATGCTTTCAGTCTTTCCTCATAGGGCTTGTGCTCCAGCCCTTTAATCATTTTGGTTGCCCTCCTCTGAACTCTCTCTAGCATAGAATCATAGAATCATAGGGTTGGAAGGGACCCCACAAGGTCATCTAGTCCAACCCCCTGCCAAAAAATGCAGGACCACTCCCATTAGATCATCCCAGTCAGTGTTTTGTCCAGCTGGGACTTGAACACCTCCAGAGATGGAGATTCCACCACCTCCCTAGGCAGCTTATTCCAATGCTTCACCACTCGCCTAGTAAGGAAGTTTTTCCTAATATCCAGCCTGGACCGCCCCAGCTGTAACTTGAAGCCATTGCTTCTCGTTCTGCCCTCTGTTACTACCGAGAACAGTCGAGCTCCCTCCTCCTTGGAGCAACCCTTCAAGTAGTTGAAGGTTGCTATCAAATCCCCCCTCAGTCTTCTCTTCTGCAGGCTAAATAAGCCTAGTTCCTTCAGTCTTTCTTCATAGGGCTTGTGCTCCAGCCCTTTGATCATTTTGGTTGCCCTCCTCTGGACTCTCTCTAATTTGTCCATGTCCTTTTTGTAGTGGGGAGCCCAAAACTGGACACAGTATTCCAGATGTGGCCTCACTAGTGCAGAATAGAGGGGAATGATCACATCCCTCGATCTGCTGGTAACACTTCTTCTGATGCAGCCCAGTATGCCATTGGCCTTTTTGGCAGCAAGAGCACACTGCTGACTCATATCCAGCTTCCCATCCACCATGACTCCCAGGTCCTTTTCTCCAGTGCTGCTATTTAGCTGATCACTCCCCAGCCTGTAGCAGTACATGGGGTTTTTTCGTCCCAAGTGCAGGATTTTACACTTATCCTTGTTGAACCTCATGAGATTCCTCTTGGCCCACTGCTCCAGTTTGTCTAGGTCTCCCTGAATCCTGTCTCTGCCCTCTAGGGTGTCTACCGTTCCCCCCAGTTTGGTATCATCTGCAAACTTACTAAGTGTGCAATCTATCCCATCATCCAGATCATTAATGAAAACATTGAACAGAACTGGCCCCAGGACCGACCCCTGGGGCACACCACTTGTTACTGCCCGCCAACTTGACATGGAGCCATTGATTCCTACACGCTGAAACCGTTGTTCTAGCCAGTTTTCTATCCACCTTACAGTCCATGCATCTAACCCATACTTCCTTAATTTGCCAATGAGAATGCTGTGGGAAACCGTATCAAAAGCCTTGCTAAAGTCAAGGTATATGACATCAACGGCTCTTCCCGCATCCACAAATCCAGTCATCTCATCATAGAAGGCGATGAGGTTGGTCAGACATGATTTACCCTTGGTAAATCCATGCTGACTGTTCCTGATTACTCTACGTTCCTCCAAGTGTTTCAGGATGGATTCTTTGAGAAGCTGCTCCATGATTTTTCCAGGGATTGAGGTGAGGCTGACAGGTCTGTAATTCCCTGGATCCTCCTTTTTGCCTTTCTTGAAGATAGGTACTATATTTGCTTTTTTCCAGTCCTCTGGCACCTCCCCTGTTCGCCACGAGTTTTCAAAGATAATGGCCAACGGTACTGCTATCTCATCAGCCAGCTCCCTCAGCACCCTCGGATGCAGTTCATCCGGCCCCATGGACTTGTGCACATCTAGTTTCTTTAAGCAGTCCCTAACCTGACCTTCTGTCACCAAGGGCCTCTCTTCTTCTCCCCAGTCCCCCGTACCTAGTGTAGTGGGCTGGGAGCTGACCTTGCTTGTGAAAACTGAACTAAAAAAAGCATTGAGCACTTCAGCTTTTTCCTCATCCTCTGTCACGAGGATGCCTGCCCCATTCAGTAAGGGACCTACACCATCCCTGATCCTCTTCTTGTTATTGATATACTTGTAGAACCCCTTCCTGTTATCCTTCACATCCCTTGCTAGTTGCAACTCCATTTGTCCTTTGGCCTTTCTGATTTTATCCCTGCAGTCCCGAGCAATGTCTTTATATGCCTCCTTAGTCATCTGTCCTAGCTTCCACTTCCTGTAAGCGTCCTTTTTATGCTTCAGCTCAGTGCAGAGCTCTCTGTTAAGCCACAGTGGGCGCCTTCCACGTTTGCTGTGCTTTCTCCTTATCGGAATTGTATCTTCCTGTGCCCTTAGCAGGGTTTCTTTAAAATGCACCCAACTCTCTTGGACACCTTTCCCCTTCAGATCAGCCTCCCAAGGGATCCTGCCCATCAGTTCCCTGAGGGAGACAAAATCTGCTTTTCTGAAGTCCAGGGTCTGTGTTTTGCTTCTTTCCTTCTTTCCTTTAATCATCAACTTGAACTCAATCATTTCATGGTCACTGCTACCCAGGCTGCCATTGACCTCTACTTCCCTGATAAATTCTTCTCTATTTGTGAGCAGCAGATCGAGAGGCGCAAGGCCCCTCGTTGGTTGCTCCAGCATTTGTACCAGGAAGTTGTCCTCAACACTCTCCAGAAACTTCCTGGATTGCCTGTGCACTGCTGTATTGGCCTTCCAGCAGATGTCAGGGTAATTGAAGTCCCCCATGAGAACCAGGGCCTGTGCTCTAGAAACTTCTGTTAGTTGTACACAGAATGCCTCATCCACTTCCTCCTTCTGATCTGGTGGTCTGTAGCAGACACCTACCACAACATCCCCCTTGTTGCTCTCCCCTCTAAACTTAACCCACAGACTTTCAACTGGCTTGTTTCCACTTTCATAATGGAGCTCTGAGCAGTCATAGAGCTCCTTTACATATAGTGCTACTCCTCCCCCTTTCCTTCCCTGCCTGTCCTTCCTGAACAGTCTATACCCATCTATTGCAGAGCTCCAGTCATGCAAACTATTCCACCACGTCTCTGTTATCCCAATCATGTCATAGTTCTTTGTCTGCGCTAGTGCTACCAATTCCTCCTGCTTGTTTCCCAGGCTCCTTGCATTTGTGTATAGGCACCTAAGATACCCTGCCCTTTTTGTAGTAGGGAGCCCAAAACTGAACACAGTATTGTAGATGTGGTCTTACCAGTGCAGAACAGAGGGGAATGATCACATCCCTTGATCTGCTGGTAATACTTCTTTTGATGCAGCCCAGTATGCCATTGGCCTTTTGGCCGCAAGAGCACACTGCTGACTCATATCTAGCTTCCCATCCACCATGACCCCCAGGTCCTTTTCTACACTGCTGCTACTTAGCTGAATGTTTCCCAGCCTGTAGCAGTGCATGGGGTTTTTCCGTCCCACGTGCAGGATTTTACACTTGACCTTACTGAAGCTCATAAGATTTCTATTGGCCCACCATTCTAATTTATCTAGGTCTCCCTGAATCCTGTCCTTGCCCTCCAACATGTCTACCGGTCCCCCCAGCTTGGTGTCATCCACAAACTTACTGAGAATGCAGTCTGTTCCATCATCCAGATCATTGATGAAAATGTTGAACAGAACCGGCCCCAGGACCGACCCCCGGGGCACACCACTCGTGACTGGCTGCCAGCTAGACATGGAACCATTGATTCCTACACGCTGAAACCGTTGATCTAGCCAGTTTTCTATTCACCCTATAGTCCACCTATCCAACCCATACTTCCTTAATTTGCCAATGAGAGTGCTGTGGGAAACTGTATCAAAAACCTTGCTAAAATCAAGGTATATCACATCAATGGTTCTTCGTGCATCCAGAAAACCAGTCATCTGATCATGGAAGGAGATGAGATTGGTCAGGCATGATTTACCCTTGGTAAATCCATGCTGACTGTTCCTGATCACTTTAGTTTCCTCTAAGTGTTTGAGGATGGATTCTTTGAGAATCTGCTCCATAATTTTTCCAGGGATGAGGCTGACTGGTCTATAATTCCCCGGATCCTCCTTTTTCCCTTTCTTGAAAATAAGCACTATATTTGCTTTTTTCCAATCCTCTGGCACCTCCCCCGTTCTCCATGAGTTTTGAAAGATAATGGCCAGCGGTGCTGCTATCTCATCGGCCAGTTCCCTTAGCACCCTTGGATGCAGTTCGTCTGGCCCCATGGACTTGTGCACATCCAGCTTCTTTAAGCAGTCCCTAACCTGACCTTCCGTCACCAAGGGCCTGTCGTCTTCTACAATGCATGGTAGTGGGCTGGGAGCTGACCCTGCCTGTGAAAACTGAAGCAAAAAATGCATTGAGCACTTCAGCTTTTTCCTCATCCTCTGTCACAAGGATGCCTGCCCTATACAGCAAGGGGTCTACACCATCCCTGATCCTCTTCTTGTTGTTAACATACTTGTACAACCCCTTCTTGTTATCCTTTACATCCCTCGCTAGCCGCAACTCTTATTTGTCCTTTGGCCTTTCTGATTTTATCTCTGCAGTCCCTAGCAATATCTTTGTATGCCTCCTTGGTCATCTGACCAAGCTTCCACTTCCTGTAAGCTTCCTTTTTATGTTTAAGCTCAGAGCAGAGTTCCCTGCTAAGCCATTCTGGCTGTCTCACATGTTTGTTCTTTCTCCTAATTGGAATGGCAACTTCCTGTGCCCTTAGCAGGGTTTCTTTAAAATATAACCAACTCTCTTGGACTCCTTTCCCCTTCAGATTAGCTTCCCAAGGGATCCTGCCCATCAGTTCCCTGAGGGAGCCAAAATCTGCTCTTTTGAAGTCCAGGGTTTGTGTTTTGCTTCTTTCCTTCCTTCCTTTAATCAGGATCCTGAACTCAACCATGTCATGGTCACTACTGCCTAGCTTGCCATTTACCTCTATGTCCCTGATCAATTCTTCCCTGTTTGTGAGCAGCAGGTCGAGCGGTGCAAGGTCCCTAGTTGGTTCCTCTAGCATTTGTACTAGAAAATTGTCCCCAACACTCTCTCTCAATTTCCTGGATTGCCCATGCACTGCTGTATTGGCCTCCCAGCAGATGTCAGGGTAATTGAAGTCCCCCATGAGCACCAGGGCCTGTGATCTAGAAGCTGCCGCTAGTTGTCCACAGAACACCTCATCCACCTCCTGCTTCTGGTCTGGTGGTCTATAGCAGACACCCACCCCAACATCCCCCTTGTTGCTTTCCCCTCTCAATGTAACCCACAGACTTTCTACTGGCACGCTTCCACTTCTATAATGGAGCTCTGAGCAGTCACAGAGCTCTTTTACATATAACGCTACTCCTCCCCCTCTTCTTCCCTGCCTGTCTTTCCTGAACAGTTTATACCCATCCATGGCAGAGCTCCAGTCGTGCAGACTATCCCACCACGTCTCTGTTATTCCTATAATATCATAGTTACTAGCGCAGAGAAGGATTACCAATTCTTCTTGCTTATTTCCCAGGCTCCTCGCATTAGTGTATAGGCACCTAAGATACCCGGCCAATTGCCCTACTTTGTCATGTTGATTTCCAATTCTATTACATAAACCTCCTTGCATTTTTTCTTGGAGTTCTCCTCCCCCACTCTCCTCACATATTGGGGCTTCAGTAGAGCCCTTAAGACATTTATTTGATTTTCCCCCCCCCCATGTTCCAAGTGGCGTCTCTTTTATTTGGTGGGGGAGAGGGCCAGTGCCCCCCCCCCCCCAGTTCCATCCCTTCCCCCAGATCACCCACATTGTTACTTACCTGTGGGCTTTGGTCTCCTTCCCCTGTTGAACCTAGTTTAAAGCCCTCCTCACTAGGTCAGCCAGTCTGTGCCCAAACACGCTCTTCCCCTTCCTGGACAGGTGAAGGCCATCTCTGCCTTCAATCCTCTGTCCTGAAACAGGACTCCATGGTCAAGGAAGCCAAATCCCTCCTGGCCACACCATCTTCGCAGCCAGGCATTCACCTCTAGGATGCATCTGTCTCTCCTCAGGCCTCTAGCCTTGACTGGAAGGATCGAGGAGAACACCACCTGTGGTCCAAACTCCTTCACCCTCGCTCCCAGAGCCCTGAAGTCACCTTTGATCTGCTGAGGATCACCTCTCGCAGTATCATTGGTACCCACATGGATAAAAAGCATGGGGTAGTAGTCTGAGGGGCGGATGATTTTAGACAATCCCTCCATTACATCTCGGATACGGGCACCTGGCAGGCAGCATGCCTCTCTAGAGGCCTTGTCAGGGCGACAGATGGGTGCCTCCGTTCCTCTCAGGAGTGAGTCCCCAATCACCACAGCCCTACGTTTTCTCTTAGGTGAGGTGGCTGTGATCTGCCCAGCCTTTGGGGTGGATGGCATCTCCTCTACCTCCTTTAGTGTGTCCAGCACCGCATAATGGATCCTCACCACAATGGATGGTGAGATGTGAGCAGGCGTGGAGCACTGTCTACTGCCAGAAGTGACCAGCTGCCAGTGTCCTTCCTCTGTCATAGGCATCCCATCCATTTCCAGAGCTGTGGCAGTAGCCCTTGGCATTGGGATAGGGACCTCCTCCTTGCAGGTCTCATCGTGGACACTGTCAAGGAACTTTTCCAGGGCATAGATACCCCTGAGTCGTGACACCTCCTCCTGTAACTCTCCTACCTGTTTCCGAAGAGATGCCGCCAGAAGGCACCTATCACATAGGCTCATCTCCCTAGCCTGATCATCAATGGCAGGAAAATGAAGGCCACACTCCCTGCAATTCCACACCAGGGTATGGGGGGAGATATCCACGGAGGTTATCAATCACTAAAGAGCCTCGAAGCCACATGTGGATCTTGAATGAAAAATTGAGGCTCCTGGAAGAACATCAGCAAATCAATTTAGGAAAGCAGCCCCAGCCTAGGAGTTCAGGAGGGGGTTGGGACGGTGGGGAGAAGGGCAGCATGGTCAGGAATGTTGGGGAGAAGTGCAGCATAGTCACGATTTTAAAAAACTTGCCACTATCCTGCAGTCCTCTACATTAAGTGGCAGCTAAGTTTTTACTTTATAGGCCTAACTTTCATGGTCACCTTAAGTAATTATTAGAATCTGACATTAGTAGGATCGATATTTGTCCTCTTTTTACAATAAAATTAGGTGTGCAATGAATTTTAAACCTAGTAATTTAGAGTAGGTAAAAGTATATGGCTATAGGCCTCAGTGTGGCTCTTGAAGGTTTAATAATCAACTTGTGTGGCTCATGAGTTCCATAAGTTTGGCCACCCCTGATATATAATAACGAGGAGCATCCTCTTTTTCAGTAGTCTCCTGCAGCCTGACTGAAGCTACAATTGTTTGACTAGAATTGAATGAGTTACTTTGAATTGTTTGAGGGACTCAGATGATATGAAAATTAGAAATTAACCAAGCAGTGTTGGGAGAAAACCTATAACCCCTGCAATTTCCTGGTCAAATTGGAACAGGTGGTACTGAATTTTTTAAGGTGCTTTGATACTCACTCAAAACTTTCTCATCTATGTGATCTTGTGCAGATGCATTTGTGGGCCAATACAGGGAATAGATTGGATGTTCAACATTAACTTGAGATTTAGAAAAAGTTCTTAAGTTCTAGAAAGTCTCTGACAGAACATCCTCTTCCTGTTGGCAATCTAAAAAACTGAATAACCTTTTTTGCTACACCTACCCTATGCCTCTTTGCTAACCAAAAACATTTCCTATTGCTGGTTCTTCAAGATGCTGGATGGGGCTAGTCTACACTTCAAACTTATAGCAGCCTAGCTGTATAAGTAGAGCTGTTATGCTGAAAGAGCACATGTGTAGCCACATTATGTCAATTGGAGAGAGGTCTGCCAACATAATGAAGCCACCTAACTGAGCACCAGTATCTTATGTCGGTGGGAGAGACAAAAAGCATAAGTACTAGTGTAGAAGTGTCTAAGTTTACTAACACAGGTACATTCCACGCTAAATAAATTGTACAATTTGAACAAAGCAAGTTGTATAATAGATTCACAAAATCACAGATAAATACAAACACTGTTTCATATTTGAGAAACTCTAAGCCATGTTCTCTGCAGTAAAATGTGGACTTTTTCTCCCAACGTCCAGTATGTTTGTTGATTGAGATTTACCTGTCCAAGGAACCCTTGTTGATTTCCAGAAAATGTTATGTGCTTAAAATTTATGAGAGCTAATATTTTATGCTAAAAATGTAAGCATGGTTGTAAAAATAGCTGCAACACATTAGTTATTGGTAACATTGAGGAATTCCAAATTCAAGACCAGTGAATGGGACTTCAGTTTAAAGTAGCAGTTGACAGGATAACTGAGAGATAGGATTCCAGGTTTCTGTTCCCAGCTTTGTTCCTGGTTTAGACCATGACTGACTGGTGGCAAGTTTCTTATTTACTGTTTCCATCACATGTAACCTTCCTACCTGACAGGTGAGATTTGAGCATGAATGGGTATAAAGTTTTTTGAGATCCTTGGCTGAAAGTTGCTATAGAAGCATTGTTTACCATGAAAATCAGCAGAGCAGTACACTTTTAGGTCTTATTAGGTGGAACAAGTAATTAATGCAAAGGGTGACTGGAGCTCAACTTCCTTCTTGCCTATATCTCTTGAAAATGAGTCCATCTCCTAAGTAACTGAGAGTGACTTACTGAGCCATGTTTTTAAAACTTAGGGCTTGTCTGCACTGGGGGTAGGGTTGTATTTCAATCTTAGGCTGTCGAATCACAGATGGTGAAGGTGAATGATCACTGCAGGTTCTTTGCTCGGGTTCTCGTATCCTGAGTGCTCACATCATTTCCTGAAATGCATTGCACTGTGGATAGTAGGTGTGGGGGCTTGTGGGAAGGCAGTTACTTTCTGCTCACTACCCCTCCCCTCTTCTCTAAAGAGAAAAAAAAATTGTAAAGTCTTTGCTTTCTGTTTCTCTGCCACAGGCAGAACATGGAGGCACAATGCCATGTGGAAAGAGAGGAATTAAGTAAGAACTTTTCAGGGCTGCAGGCAGGGGAGAAGCTATGTACTCTCCAACTACAGAGACCTAAATTCAAATTGTGATTTCAACATCAGTGCTACACCACTTGCCAGGGGTGGGATTGGGGGTGTTAGCAGGTCAAATTACAGCCCAATGTTTTCCTAATTTACTGCTGTGACAGTGGAGACACAGGCTGCAGAAGGTCAAGGAGAGCAACATTATGTTCAACTTCAATGTCAGCATAGACCAGGGCTTAGATATTGTCCCCTGGATTCTATCTTTATAATGAAAAGCAGCCTTTATCTCACATTGATTCAATATATATTTTTATTTAAATATTATAGGAGATTATAATAAATTTAGTCCTTAATATATTTTGTATTAAATTCATATTTCATTTTAAACCAGTTTAGTTTAAAAAGAAACATTTATTAAAATGTATATAGCAAAATCTAAAAATCCAATAATTGTTTTAAAGTTAAACAAAGAAAAAACAAAAAATTTTTCTCCTGATGGAAAGGCTTGTCTCAGCTGAGTCAAGTACAGATGTTCCTGGAAGGCCTGCTTACGTTCTGAAAACATACCCTACATGTGCCTCTGTGCACCCAAACCATGCCTCCTCGCCATTTATGCTGCTAATTTTGGCAGTGCAGTGTCCCGCAGCTTTCCTGTTCTTGGATCCCTTCCTTGGCACAGTGAAAGGCTGAGAGAGTCTCTGCCAGGTCCCATTTCTGGAGCATTTTCCTGCTGCCTCCTCTCTAGCACCCTTCATTGACACATGTAGCTACACATCAGTGTGAAGAAGCACCTTGCATTTCACTGGCATCTAGCTTTACGTACACTGCACGCTGCTGCCAAGTAATGTATATTGTTGATGTAGCAACTTGTAGCCTATGATGCCAAAATGTGGTAGCTAAAATTTAATGGGACTTAAGCCTTCCAAAACACCAGAGAAATGATCTTTTAGCTCAATGCCATTCATCAGAGAGAAGTTGATCATTGTAAACTAGTTTTAAAAAGTACAAATTTTTTCCACTTCAGGCAGAGACAATAGTTCAAAAGTAAAACCATCTGGATGTATTGTTTGGAGGTAATTCAACAGATACCAACAACTTATACTGAAACCTAAAGCAGTGGTTTTCAAACCATAGGTCAGGACCCAGTACTGGGTTGCAGATCTTCAGGTGTCGCATTGTGGTACCCCTTCCTGGCACCGCCAAAAACTGGAATGCATTGCTCAAATATGTAATTGTTGGGTTGCAGGGATTTTTTTTTCAGCTGGGTCCCATGGAAAAAAAAAGTTTAAAAACCACTGACCTAAAGGAAACAGTCTTAGTTATTTTGAAGGCAATGGTCACTAGTCAGTCTCAGAGAAGAGCAACAAGTTTGGGAATCAAAATAGTGTTGAGGATTTGATAGACCTCTCTAGTTGGTCTTTTTCCTTGTGTGTTAAACAATTGATTTTTCAGATGTTCTTCAGTATTTGTCCAGGTGAGTCACTGAAAGTTTGGTAATGAGTTTACCATGCTCTGTTGACTATACATTTCCCATGTGCTGTAACATAATTTGCTTACTGTAGTATTTTTCCACCTAATGTTTGGGGAAATCAGAATGTATTTAAAGTTGATTATTTTGGAAACAAGTTTAACAATCCTGTGACTGATAATGTGTATGTGATGACATATCTTGTTAAATTGGCAGACATGCGGCCTTAAAATTCTCTGTGGGCACATATCATGGCTTTAAAGCGAGGTGTATATATAGCACAGCTTAACTAGGTCTGGTTTGCTGGTGTCAAGGGAGAGATCCCAAGTAGTTTTTCAGATCCAAGATATATTTGCCGAATGGCCAGTTGAGATTGAGTAGAAATCCTGCATAACATTGATCGGACCATCACTGAATTACCAAACTATAGGCAACCCTTGCAGTGACACTTTCAGTCACTTTTCAGAGTAGACCTTTTTTTTTTTTTTTAAGGAGTTATTACAATTTCAAGCTATGGAGGCCTTGCCACCTTAGGCTTCCTGTCTAAAAAAGGATTTTGCTGAGCATTCTCCTCACATCTGACTCTTTTTCCCAGATAAGTGTAATCCCCAAGCTAGCAAGCATCACATGATTTTTCACCACCAATAACCTAAAGTCTGAGAGAGAAATGAAAACCCTATCCTTGTTCCTTAGTGACTTGGCAGAACTGGATACGCATAAAAATGTGTGTGTTCTGCGTTGTACTTCCTGTTCCTTAAGCTATTAATCTCTTCTCTGATTCTTGTTTTTAAGCACTGTACTATTACTGGTAACGTGTAGTCTAATTGTTCCCATTTCCTTCCTGCAACTTATTAGATAAATTTTCATTTTACACTTTTCCAGAAATGTTTTGGGTTATGGCCTGACCTCAGAATCATGAGTTATGGGAAGGAAAGGCATTCTTCAAAATATTTTCTTCTACATTTATTGGAAGTGTTCTGCAGAACTTTGACAAGCTGAGAGGAGATGTTTGTGAAAATATCTGAGAACTTGTGGATGGGCAAACATTGAATACAGTCTTGGCCCATGCCCATTTAAAGTAATAAAAATCTCCTTTGATGTGCTGGTACTCCTATCTTTCACAGAGCGATGCTGGCTGGCTGTAGCTAGTGGGATCAAATTAATTACTGCTTAACCTAGCCAGAAACATCATAAATTGTCATATCTATTTAAGAGAACCACTAGTAATCCTAGTGAGGAAAACGCGGTATATTGCCAGACACATTATGGAATGCCCAGCTCACTTTATCTAATAGCACAGGTTATGCCACGATGGCAGTAAAAAGATGTGGAACCTTTGTGGGATTTTTTGGAGCAGTTCTTCAAGTCTGAGAGTCAGGAAGGTACTTAGCTTCAATCATACAATTCAGAGAAGTGGTTTTTTGAACTTAGGGATGGGACCCAGTACTGGGTCCCAGACCCCCCAGGCACTGGGTGATAGTGCCCCCGATGCCACCACCAAAAGACTGGAGTGCATAGCCCAAAGATGTAGTTGTTTGGGTCATGGGCATAATTTTTTTTTTTCAACTAGATCCTGAGGAAAAAGATTTGAAAACCACTGATTTAGAGGAAAGAATAATATTTTTCTAGGAATGAACACATTTTAGACAAGCAAAAATTATTAAACTTGATGTGTAGAAATAAAAAGCTAACAAGCTAGACTGCATTAAAAGTTAAGGAAAAAAATTAATCAAGCTGAGTAATATAATACAAGAAGAGAGAAGCTGTTTTAATTTAGATCTAAGCTATATGAAATAGGATGCAATTGACACTGATCTAATTCAGTCAAAGCATTATAGATCATGCTGGCAGCAGTGTTTATAGTTACAGTTACAGTTTCAGAAAACTTTCCATTACTGTTTCCATTTCCAGACTGTGTTTAGTTGTTTATAACTTGGACAGAGTTTAACCATTTGAGCTGAAATTTCTATGCCAGGTGTCTATCTCTCACTGACTTTTTTTGTTTGTTTAAGCAAAAAGCAAGTTTTTGTTTTCCAAGAATGAAATTAGGCGAACATGTTTGGCTGATAATTCAAAAAATAAAGTGCTAACTGCTAAGAAGGTTCTAGTATCTCCATGCTTTGAAGCAGGGACTTGAAATTTGGCAGAGAGATTGCTCTAGATACAGAGGTCCCTGTCTCAGTGAATATCCACCCAAATTTGTAGGCCTCTGAAAATTACTATTTTCTTGTTTTTAATACAGGTATATTAGAGGCTGGCAGCAAAATTCTACAACATTCCTTCTCCACTGTAGGACTTTTTTCTGCAGTTACTCATCCCATATGCCGCTGTGGTACTGGACACCACAACGGATCAGGGACATGTTCTGCTGTCCTCTTGGCACTTCCACTTCTGCCAGCCAAGGAGAAGGAAAATATACCTGACTCTACTGCAAGCAACTGACTAACAAAGGGAGGGATATGGTGTGTGGAGGAAGGGCACAATGGTGGAAACAGAAACAGATGGCGAATGGTACTGACAGGAAGGGACAGGAGTAGAAGGGTTTGTAACTACTAAAGAATATTCTCCTTTGGGCCTTTGAATAGAATCCAAGATTCCTGAGTCACAGAATTCCTCTGTTGCCAGCAAATATTTGTGAATCCCACTGTCAAAATGTCTCATTCCTTCGGTTGTCTGGAGGATCTTTATGTTGCCTGTTTCAGATGCTGGAACACATGAAGTGAATGAGGCTTAGGGTTGCAGAAAGAGGGAATGGTCTTGTGGTTAAGACAGTTGAATAGCACCCTGGAGAACTGGACTGTGCCCTGCCCTGCCGCAGAGTTTGTATGTGATAGTGGGCAAGTAATGTAAAACAGTTTTTTTCACATCGGGCCTTTGTATGTTCCTTATTTGCTGGGTACCCAACTTGAGACCAACAGCCTGATCTGTAAAACTGCTGAGCTCACATAAGTTCAAGCAAAGTCAATAGGAGTTGCATCAAGTATGTATAAAGTGCTGTCAAATTCTGAGTATTTGGATGGGGTGCAGTAAATAAGGTGCAAGACTGCACGCTGATGAGGATAAAAAGAAGTAATGAATACCTGAATCGCATTGCATTGAAACAAACATTAATATTGCACCTGTTTCCTTCCAAATACCATAAATGACAAATGTACTTATGGTGGATCCCCATTCCTCCCCTCAGTATCTAGAAAGCTGTAGCCCATGGCCATCAAGCTGCAAAGATAGCCCTGCAAAACTAAGAGGAGAATCCTTTATCTCCTCAGAGTCTAAATGAAGTCAGTGGACAGATTTGTGTAATGTAGGCCTGGTCTACACATGCACGTTTTTACCAGCATAACTATTTGGGCTGGGATTTGATTTTCTTTTTACCAAAATAGTTATACCACTTTAGTCCCTAGTGTGGGTGCAGTTTGGCTGGTGGAAAGATGACTTTTAGCGCTGTAGCTCATCCCTGTCCTCCTTGAAGCAAAGAGAACACCTACAGGGTGAACAAGGTCATAAGAAAAGATAAGGTTTTTTTTTTTTTTTTTTAATTAAATGCAAGTAAGTTAGAGGTAAGGAGAAGCAACATGAACTTTAATTTATAAAAGTGGCAGAAAAGAAGGCCGGCAGTGATATGGAGCAAGAGGCTATGGCTCTTAACAAATGAGTCCTGACTACTTTGCCACATGTCCTTTGTAATAACCTGGTTGAGAAGCAGCTGCCAGTTCTGTTTAATGTACACCTTTCTGAATCCCTGGGTCATCAGCTAGTTCAATGTAGCTGGGGGGGGAGCATACAGTTATTGCAAAATGGGGTTGAGGTGCCATTGTCAAACCTCTGTAGCAAAGGCTATGCACTGCCTACTCACACTACTCCTACAGTAACTCTAGCCTATTATCAGGCCAACTCTACAAGGAGGGGAAAAAAAACTGAGCAAGAATTTTCTGGTGTCTTGCTCATTAGCAGAGATTGACTGAAATGAAAAAGTGGAACTGAAACTTTTGTGATTGTTCAGAAAGCAATTTCACTCATTCTAACAATGCTTATGTTTTGCCTATGTGGTCTGAAGGCCATTGATTGTTCCGTTTCCCAGCATAACTGGTCTTCCAAAATGTGAGGTATATACCAGAACCTTAATGTGCATTTACTTATGAAAAAATAAACTTCAGTGGCTATGAGTGCTACAGAACTCCTTCAAATTTGAGGTAGTTCAGTTTGTGGTTCCCATCACATAAACCATCAGGCGCCATTGTGTGCAGCCTTCAGTTTAATTCATCTAAGTGATTGTGGAAGATCAATCACTTTGGTTTCTGAAACAAACATCAATTCATGTGTTTTAAAGCATAAATGGCTACATACTGAACTGTTCTATTTTTTTCTGAAATAGACCTATTCTACCATGGCTATGGGTACATTTTAAAACAAACTTTGATCTGAGACTTAAACATTGACTTAAAATATCAGATAATCCTAGAATGTCACTGTAGTTATTTGACCAGGGGGTTAACGTATAATTTGGTGGGCCCTGGAACCCTCCCAATCGGGTGGGCCCACCTCCTGCACGAGTGGCCCCCCCCAAAAGCTAACCCCCCACCCTCTCTCCTTCCCCCAATGTCCGTTCCTCCGTCCCTAAAATCCACTCCCTGCTCCCAATACCCATCCCCAGCTCAGGTGCCCCTAATACTCCTGCCAGTGCAAGCCGGGCGCCCCAGTACTCACCGGCAGCGCATGGGGCCTGGAAACTGTGCAACCTGCACATGTGCAGAGGAGCCCGCCCCCTCCTCTGCCTGCTGGAACGCAGGGGAATGCCATTCTGGGGCCTGCTATTTTTAGAGGTACAGTGTTCAGGCTCCTAAAAATAGAAAATACTGCCAGAAAGCTGCATTCTGGGTCCCGCTATTTTTCAATGGTGGGCCCTGGAAAGCAGTGTTCCAACACCATTTTCTATTTAGAGGGCCTGGAACACTCAGCCCCTAAAAATAGTAGGCCCAGGAACTGTGTTCCAGGCCGTTCCGCCCCACTTCATCCCCTGTATTTGACAATGGACAGGACAGAACAATGAGGAAGCATGGAACTCTGTGAGTACAGATAAAGCTTTTAACTGCATACCTCATATTAGTTACTATTCCTACATTCTCTCCATAGATTCTTTAAATGGAGTCAGGAAAGGTGCTATATCTGAAAATGAAGGACTAAGGTTAAGTAGAAGATTTTACTGGAAATTATGGGACAAAGTGACAGGGGGTAGTGTAGAGCATCGTGGCCTGTGATAAGAAACTTTATGGTGTTTTTATGTATTATTGTAACAGTGGAATTTAGAATTACAGCAAATGAAATTAAAAAATGTATACAAATGGAAAGCAGTGAGCACAATCTCCAGGGCCAACTAAGAACAAAGCTCCAATCTTGCAACCAGCTCCATGAAGGTCTAAACAGCATGTTGACATTATAGGTATAACTTTCTCATGACATTACTTAGCAGCAGATATCTTAATAGATGTATATTGTTTGTTTTCATGTCTGCACTTCAGTGTTTCCCTAGGACCTTAATAAAAAGTTGCTTCCATTTCAAGTGCCAGACCACTATTTAAGTTCACATATTCATGTAAGCAGAGCTAATTAAAAAGCTCATGCACTATAAAAACTTGAGTGATTTTTTTTTTTTTAATTTTTCATCTCATTACAATGGATGTAATCTTAAAAACTAAGATTTCCAAAAAAGTCTGAGAGAATCAGGCACTCTTTCTGTTGAAAATCAATGGGATTAGGGGACCTTAATTCCCTTTAAAATAGTCTGAAAATTAAGGCCTAAATGCATTGGGCTAAATGCTGGCCCTGTAGAAGTCAATGGAAGTTTTTCAATTCACTCCAGAAGAGCCAGGATTTAAGCTATAGTGTACCATGTGGACTTAGCTATAGTATCTCCTATAACTAACAGGTAATTATGGCAGCAAAGCTTTTGTACAACAGTAAATGCTTGCTTTGAGCAACAGCCGTTGAATTTATTATGGTATATAAAATTACTGGAAACAAATGAAGCACTTAATATGTCAGTATATTTTTGCATACAGTTGGAACTGTTAATTTGGTATCTTACCTTTTGATTCTCCAACTAAGATACTAATAAAATGTTTAGTGAGGGAACCACTAGTTATTTCATATTCTGTTTGTGGGCTAATTAAAAACAAAACAAGAAATTCAGTTCTCAAAGTGTCGTTTGCCTATAGGAAACTGGAACATCAAATTACTTAATCTATGTTTTATACAGAATTAGTTTCCAGATCATAAATGCAGAAATCATGCAAGAAACACAAACATAGGAGCTAAATGGGCAAATGATGCTGCTAAGAAACAGGCATGAGAGTTACTAAACTCTACTTTAGAAGTGAAGGCCAGACCTTACATTAAGCGTATGTACAGAGAGATGATAAAGCTTATGTAGACATGGGTGAGCTACCTTTAATCTGGTATGAACCTCCATCACCATGGACTCCTGTGCCAGCTAGCTGCCTGAGACGGTGTCTAGAAGCCCACTTGTACAACTCATGATGAAACCCTTAGTGCTGCAGCTTCATCACTGTTGGTACCTAGCTAGCTTGGTAAAGGAGTTGCAGTTATAACTATGATTGCAGTCCAGTTTTATCCTTAGAGAACCCACCATCCTCTTTTATGTAAGACTTAACCAAAAGGAGCACACCTTACACTAGACCGTTATGCCTCCTGTGCTGCTGGCACACCAGGCATTCCAGTTCCTAACTATGATACTTCTGCCCAGGTGATGTCACTACATTCAATATCCTCTGTAATTATCTTCTTCCAGTTCCTTCTTGGCCTTCCTTGCATGACAGCTGCAACACACTGGTAATTATGAAATTTATGTTTCTAATTTTAGTTTCAAGTCACTTAAAGAGCTCTAAATATTCAAGCAGGTTTCCAATTTGGTTTGCGAAGTATTATACACTTTCAAACTTCCTTATAAATAATGTTTGTATGATCTATACTTATTAGAAGGAATCCCTCCCAGGCTGTACATCAGTATTTATTTTTTTAGGTGCTGTCATCAGAATTTGAAGTCCTTTGTTTTTCAATACATGTTTTTAAAATATATGTGAATAAAGACTGTGTTTTATTTTAGCTGTGTAAAAAAGTGTGAGAAACCAGTACAGAAAAGATACTTAGAAGGTTTATGATCTGCAAAAATCAAAGTCCAGTAGTTCCGCCTTTCTAATTTTTGCAGGAACTAGCATTGCTCTGTGTGGGGAAAAAAATAAAATACTGTTTACACTAGTGAGTAACCTTTGTATCATAGACTTTCTGATTCATTTCTGTTTTGCTTTAAAGGGATACAATTCTGTATCATCTTTCCAATTTTCTTGTTGTTCATTACCTTTTAAGTATATGTAAAATGGAAAATAAGTGATTTATACATTTCAGAGACGATACAAGGTGATTAACTTTTGGAATAGAATTCTTACTCTGTAAAGATCTGATTTTTATTGATATCATATTTACTTGAAAATCTTACAAATGGTTAAAGTGTATACCTTCCCTATGAAGGGCCACAGGCTTACTGTATAAAAATACATGTAAGGCCTAGAAAACTTCTGGTTTCCATTCTGTCATCAGTGTAAGTAATCTGATCTATCGCATGTTTTTATAAGGCACTTCTTGCTGTGGTATTAAAGAGCAGGAAGTTGTTCCACATTCACTCCCCCACACATGCCACCAAAATGGTAGGCGATTTGTGTCCCAAACCAAAAGATGCTGAGTCACCTTCAGATGAGCAAATACATAGTCCCAGTGAGCTTCCTCTTTCCTCATAGTCATAAATCTCCAAGAACTAAGCTGTTAACTGGAAATGGCTCATGGGTAAATACAGAAAAAATTAGCTCCTGTCTTCCCCAACTTGAAGGCTCTTTTCGTGATGGTCACAAAAGTAAACTAAAGCAACCAAAACAAAACCAAAAAGAGTTCTTTTCCCATAAAGTTTGGTCTTCTGCATTGTCTTAGTCTTCTGTCTAGTACCATATCAAGCACTTTTGCAGTGTTTTTAATAAATAATAATCCTTCTGAAATATTAAGTTTAACATTGTTCAGGAAGTTAAAATTGTTCTGGAGCCAGTTACAGAGGGGAGACTCAATGTGGTATACTAGAGGGAGATGGGAAAAGAAGGGTACTAGAGTGGAGGCATACTGAGTTGTAGCAGTGTAATTTCTACCATTTATGGTTTCTACCCTGCCCTATTATGTGGGACTATATACAGAACAGCAAGTTGAAATACCTGTACCTTTATTTGCTAATGGCCAGAGTTTATTAATTGCTGAAAATTTGGAAATCCCAATGTCATCCATAGGAACAGGAAATATTCAGCACATTGGAAAACCAGTCCATAATCACTTGGTGTTAATTGGTATGTTACCTAGACCTGGTGCTTTAAAAAAAAAAAATTCACACTTCAGCTGTAGGACATTGTGTGCCACTTCACTGGATCTTTATGAAACTAGGCTAGAAAATGACATTAATTAGTGTTTAAAATATCACATGATGTTTTAGAAAATAATTTAAGGGATCCAAATTCTAATGATTTTTCAGAATAATTTGCAGTGGGTTCTTACTACACTTAGCATTATTTATTGTGAACAGTATTTTAGTATGCGTACTTTATTAATGCTTTTAACTGGGCTGTAGTGTAGCAAAAACATCATATATTCAGCTTCCCATCTTTTGAATAAAAACATTTACTTACTTGATATTTTCCTAATTCATTACAGATGCATGGCATAGGAGCTTTGGAGACTTAAGCCCTTTGTGCCATTAAATTAAATTGGTGCAGCCACACCTCTCAAGTGATGCACGTGGTGCAGGGCATCCCATATCTGGCCTCAATTTTTAATTTGTCCCACACTGCCATTTCAAACTCTTCTATTCATCTGGTTTGTAGGTATTCCTGGTTCTGTGCCGTGCATCACTGCTGCACTCACACAAGCAGGTAAACCACGGCCAATTTGTGAATTTACACAACTAAGTACCAGTCACTAATGTGACAAGAGCTTGCATAATTTTCATAGCATCGCAAGAGAAGCATGATTGGGAATACAGGTGGAAAGATCATCTGCAAGTTGCAAGATTACTGGCATTTCTGGAGTTCTGTGGCACTGAACTAATTTTCTCCGTTTTGGATATTTTCATACTGTTGTTTTAGCATAGGCCTGAATTGCAATGCAAGCTCTCAAGTGACCACAGCAGAGAAGAGTAAAAAGAGATGCAGAAGATGTCAATGGAGGTACTCTAGAGAAAGCATGGGAGAGGCATTCCACATTGCAGAACAGCTGATACAGAGTATTTGCCTGAGTCACTGGTTATTTCTTTTTGCAGTATTTTTGCAAATGTGACATTACTGTGATCCAGGAGAATATCCTGATGTTATGTGGCATGAAAATTCAAGAAATATCAGAAGGATGCTAGTATACCACTGGAAAAAGATTAACAAATTGTTCCTTTATGCTGAGTACATTCAAGGGAAAAGAAGCAAAAGTCAAGTAGGCTGGCAGTCCTAAAATTAATATTTTCTTGTGGAGACCACCTCATAAAATTTATCAAGAAATTCTGCAAGCACTCTGGAATTATAAATTAGATAAGGTGCAGAAATATAAAAGCCGGTTATATTACCTGGATGTCTTGGGTCGCAAGCATCAGAATACTGTTGCAAAGATGTGTCAGGAGGTTCCATTCTGTGAGTGCTTGGAGCACGGACATTGGTGATGTGAAACCACTGATAATTTTGATGGGCTACTTCGAAGCAAGCTTACAAAAGAGTGGGATTCAATTTTTGGACATGCCCAAATGTTTATCAGGCACTGGATGATCAATATTCAACTGTATCACGGACTCTGTAGAGATTCCAGAGACCTCATGAAAATAGTGTTGCCCATATATCAGATAGTGTGGCATCAATGATTGGGAGAAATAACTTAGTGCTGTCCAGGCTGAACCAAACCAGACAAAACCTAGTTAACATGTGCCGTCTCTGCGATGTAGCAAATATATGCAGCAAATTCAGAATAAAACTTGCAGCACCTGTTGAGGAACTAATGTATACTGTCACTTCCCCTTACAAGATCAGCTGTTAAAAAATTCAGCCGAGGCTATCTCTGACCTGCAAGCTGCATTACAAATAGTTTGCAGCCATTTACAAATAGCACCAGCCATCTGATGGATCAGTTTTCAAAGTATCAGTTCCAAGATATAGCTGACCTTCTGCAAGAACCAGTGGAGACAGGCCAAGTCTGGGGTGCTGTGCTTAGAAGAGGAAGAAAAAAAACTGTTCAGACACATGTAATGACTGGTTTGAGTTTTGTCCTGCTCAGATAGCGAGCCTGAACATGCTTTCAGCACTGTGACAAACTAAAACCTGACCTGAGGCAGAGCCTCAGCTTAAATTGCTTAATTCAGTGGTTTCTGTTCAAATGAGTGAACTCATGCATGCTTTCAGGCATAGAACCTGAAACAAGTGCTGGACTTGGAGGGAGGAGGAGAAGCAACCCAAAAGTACACTAACAGTTAGTATTAGGGCAACATGAATTTTTATTTTAATGACTTTCTATTAAAAATACCTTTAGTGCACAGAATTATTATTTAATTTCATTTCTTTTAAGTTCCCAGCTATTTGTGTGCTTTTACTGGCCATGCTGTTTTACTAAACAGTGTGTTCAAAAAAATTCATCTTGCATCGTGTCCCTCATTTCAAAGGGTCTTGTCCTTAATACTGGAGGTCTTTGTCTCATTTCGGAGTCCAGGCTTTGAGGTATGGGTACAGCTGGTTATACCAAATGGCCTTTGGGGGATTTCTGGGAGTACAGTAATCTCTTGGGGATTTCTTAGAAATCATAGCTAATCCTGACTATTGCTTGGCAGTTCCTGTGAATCGTATTTCAAAGTAAATATTGCTGGAAAAGAGTATACATCATATTTTCTTAATAATAATACAAAAAATTCCTAAAGTCTCTTGAATAAGGAAGTATTGGAGCCTCATTGGTTGTCATTCAGATCTGGGCTGGACAAAATATTTGATAACATACTTTACAAAGCAATTGGCATAAGATGGATTGGGTATTTGGATGGGAGCTGTGCAGTATGGAATTTCAGACAGATTGTTGTGTGGCTTTAGGGATTAGAAATGAACTAGGCAGCAGTATTTCGATACTCAGTTGGCATGAAGATTGGATAAGCTTTTGTTAAATAATGAGAATATACTTATCCCTTGAAAAAACCATACAGTATAATTATCTGCTTTGACTGAAATCTTTTACAGCACCCTACAGAATAGGATTCTTCTTTCTTCTGGCCTATTTAGCAGAAGTTGGCTGTTACATAGAACTATTTCATGGTCAGTTTTTTGCAAGTCATGCTGAAGAGCTGGAAGAAAGTGGAGAAGCATTATGTTTTCCACCTCCTTCGCACAGCACAGGGTGACCTGTTTCAGAATACAATGCCAGTGTTCCTTTGCATAATAGCAGAGGACATATATTATTGGTGCAATGCTGTTGCATGATTTGTGCAGGAAGTCGTACAATCCTTTCTGTGCTTAAAATGGATAAATCCCTCTTAATTATATGTGCCTGAGCCAAGGAAACAATGCCATTAAGAAAACACCTTACACTTTACACCTGTAAATAACAGCAAATGCTGTCTGTCTTTGAAGAAAAAGGGGCTCTTATAGTTTTACAGGGGTTAACCAATGTTAGAGCAGCTATTTCTGCACTCACCTTGTGAGTTTGCAGAATACCAGCATCACATAAGGGCATTCATTCAAACAGGCCCTTTTGAACATACCTGAACAGCTGCTCTTACGGCAGCATTCTAAACTAGCCTATTTAGGTGATATTCCTCTCTCCTGTGCATCGCTGCAAGTGATTCACCACTGCTCTCAATTCCAGCTCAAGCATATAATGGCATTAAATTATGTAATGGTATCTGAAATATTTGCATAAGACATCTAAACTTCTGCTGACCTAAGCTACTAATTTGTATACTTTTTTTAATGACCTTTGGAAATTTTTGGTAGTAAAATTCTAACCTCAATGTAGCATCAGTCTGCTTTGACTATCAGGTTTGAGTTGGAATTGGATGGCTGCGTTTTAACAAAGAGAATCACTAAGTTTAACTTTCCATAAACAAGACCACGCACAGTATTTCAGTGTATATACAATCAGTGATAGCCACTAACAGTTCACAGCAAAATACCTATCCAACAGTTGTCATAATAAAAACTTGTCTTAACCAAGGGATCCAGAAATTGTTAAATTGTTTGTAGTGAGAGTGAATCATACCCGAAGTTTATGAATATTGGTAGGCTCAGAGGTGACTTATTGTGCCACGTTCCTGGGCTCAAGTAGCAAGCTTTCCATTGACCTGTGTCCAAATGTGGTTATGGAAATAATCCACTAAATAGACAATATGCTTCAGATTTAATGTAAAATTCTATTACTGTCTGAAAGTTCAGTGATCTAGAGGTTTCAAGGTGTTAAAGTTTACAAAAACATCTTGTCAAATTGGGAGGTTCAATTAGTTTAACCAAAAGGTTGAAAGTTTATTGTACTTCAGTTCACAGCACTAATTCTATATATAAAAATGAAACTCTGTGTTAGTATTATGCATGCTTCTACATACATGAACATTTTTTCTTTCTGATCTAGAGGAATTAACATAGGACTTGAGGTCTTATGAACTCAATTTCTAATCTGAGTTGACTGCTGATTTGCTTTGTGGCCTTGGGCAAATCATTCAGGCTAAAATTTTCAAAAGTGACCACACATTATGTTGCAGTGTTGGGAGGAAGGTATCTGCGGGTTATTGCATTGTTCGTTGGTGTGTTGGAAATATTCCTTGAGTCTGAGACAGCGAAAGTAGGCTTCAACATAGAATTGTATCTTATGTGTGAGCGCTGTGGGGCAGGAGAGTCACATTATGTTGTTACCTCCATCTTTGGATGCCCAGTTTGAGACACCAGAGATCTGATCTGTTGGATGTCAGTACATGCTGCCGGGAGTCGGGGTGTCTGCAAATAGGATTTGAGGTGTCAAAAGTTGGGTACCCAAAAAGTAATGGTCTGTTTTCAAAATGTTGGCCTAGACTTCTGTTTCTCCATCATTAACATGGTCATACTGAAACCTGGCTTTAGAAGAGCTTTCCACATTTTCCTTCATCACCATTAGTCCTGCTGCAACTAGCTGCTGAAAATGACTCTTGTAGTGATGTAGGAGGCAACCCCTCCCCCCCCCCCCAAAAGCACAGTGATTGCTACAGTACCCACTAGTAGAAAAATCTTCCTAAGTGCCTGAGAAGAACTTCAGCTCCCTGTGCCCTGTCTCTTGTAAAGAGCCACAAAACATTGCATGTTTTTCACAGAAGGAAAAATGAGAGATTGTCGGTCTGGTTATACTGAAAGTCATAGGAATGGCCAGACTAGTGGTCCCCCGAGCCTAGCATCCTGTCTTCCAACAGTGGCTGATGGCAGATGCTTCAGAGGGAATGAACAGAACAGGGTAATTATCAAGTGATCCGTCTCCTATCTTCCAGTCCCAGCTTTTGGCAGTTAGTGGCTTGGAGATGCCCAGGGCATGGGGTTGCATCCCATACCATCCTGTCTAATAGCCACTGAGACCGATCTTCTATGAATTTATCTAATATTTTTTGGAACCTGCTTATATTTCTGGCCTACACAACATTCTCGAGTAATGAATTCCACATGTTAACTGTGCATTGTGTGAGGAAGTACTTCTTATGTTGTTTTTTTTTTCTTAAACCTACTGCCTATAAACTTTGTTGGGTGTCTCATGGTTCTTTATTATGTGAGGGGGGTGAATAATGCTTCCTTAGTCTATTTCTCCACACCATTTATGATTTTATAGAGTTCTGTCGTATCCCCAATTAGCTGTCTCTTTTCTAAGATGAACAGACCCTTTCTTTTTAATCTCTTTTTAAGCTCTTTTTTGGCAGGTTGTCTTTGAATTTGTTGAAGCCAGTATTTACTGAAAATTGACAATAGCTTTCAAGTGTATGTTTGATCATTGTTCATCATTTATGCCTCTTGCTAAGCACCTCTTCTCAGTCCACCTGCATATTTTAAGTGGCACTTCTCAGCTGTCCTGACTGCAAGTGACTTTTAGGTAGCTCCTATTGAGCAGAGAATTAAATCAAAGCTAACATGAACTGCTGTTGTGCCTCTCACCCTTTCCCAATCTGCCACCCAACCATACTGTCCTATTTGAATTATTCCTCTTTTTAAAATAAATTGTCTTATCTTGCAGGTTTTGCAGTAGCTCAGTGTATAAACCAGCACAATCCATCCCCTCTTTCGTCACCATCTCCTTCTTCGAGTGGAAGTACCGGACGCTGTGATTCAGGTACTACCAGCTCAACCTCCACTCCTTCTGCAGCACAGAGTCCATCAGGTAAATCACTGTTTGCAGTCCAGGCCTCAGGGTACACACTAGTTTCTTCTTGGATTTAATTTCAAGTCGCGTTTCAGAGCTTTTTACAGTGCCTGAAGTTTTTGCAACAGTGTCTGAGAAAAAGCAAATCAGGACACAGGTCCTAAAGATCATTTCTGCTTTCTGGTCTCCTTTAGCCTATGAATCCTTTACTTCTGTCACTGTTTCTTTGAATGCTGGTTCAAAGATGTACCTTTGCCTGTTTTTGGTTTATCTGCAAGCAGGCTGTCCATTCCACTTTGTTTTAAAGTGAAATTATTATAATATTTATAGTTCCACATCTGGTTCGCTGGAGTCTGAGTGAGATTTCATGCTCAGCATAATTTTACACAGCTGAATGTTTCCATTGGCACCTGTGACTTTTATTTTTAAAAATAAAATGACTCACTTTTGTGTATTCAAATCTGACAGTTATTTTTGTATTGTAAACTCTAGGGCAAACATGATCTATTTCAGGACAAGTATTGTACCTAGGTTGTTACATGGTAAAATTTGGTCTATGACTTTGTGGAGCTTTGATTAAATAGGCATTTGAGGAGACTTAAATATATACATTCGACTGGTGGAGAGGAAGTTGGCACATATGCTGACAATAGAAACTTGCTTTCGAAGGCTTAACATAGCAAACCAGAGTGGTGCCATCTTTCAGAAGTGCCTAATGTGACTATTTACAATGAGACTTCTTGTTTCATCCCAGTTAGCACATTCTTTTCCATTCATCTTCTAGCTGTAAAGTATTTGTAGAGCATCACATAATGGCATTTTTCTTGAACATTCCTTCTATTGATCCATTCATTGACAAACATGAGTCAGAGAGCTGCTGAGATACAGAAGTAGGGGCAAGGCAGAGAGGTCATTTTAAAGCAGATCTTTCTTGAAATGCTTCCATTGTGCACCTGCCCAAGTCTAACCAGTTTTGATTTTGAAAATTGAGATGACTTCATTTTTAAGTTGGGCAGTGGTTCCTAGGCTTGAAATAGGGATAATCACCAGCAGTTCTGGTTACCATTCTGAATGGCTATTCCATTTTCTGATTAAGCGTTCTGTTGGTAGCATTATTAGGGAGCCTGAGAGAGAGAGGTTTTTTTTTGTTTTTTGTTTTTTCAGGATTCTCTGTACTAAAAACGAGTGTTTTTTAAGGTTATGACAAGCATTCTATGGTCCACTCATAGGAAATTCTAAACCAAACAGTAAACACTAAATAATGAGGTAACATCAACCTTATTTCAACATTTCAGAAGTAGGAGTTAGATTGCATAAAGGACTATTTACCCTGTTATCAATAAAGTCACAATAAAAACATCTTAAGATGTATAAATTTAAAGAGTATATATTGTTTGTTTACATAGTTGGTCCCTGGTGAGGTATAAATGTTGCATATTTAACCTTAAACCACATCTAAAATTTTGCTTAATTTTCCACTTATCCTTAATTACTGCTTGGTCAGAAAGTGAAGGTCCATTCCATTGTCATTCTAAGAAAAAATGAACACAAAAAAAAGGCTTGGTTTTCAGATAACTAGTTTAGACTAAAATCACTTCTCAAGATTCTGGGTAGTTATAATATACCATCAGGTGTGTTTTATTAAAATCCAAAAGAGGGTGTCTCAATCTTGCCATAAATAAAATCTCTGGGAAAATTCATAATTCTTGCTTATTAACTGATCGGACTCCACTCTGTCAAGGAGGGAGATGAGTTAGAGCCCAAGATCCCTTATGAGAATCATAGAAACTGAAATTGAACCATAAGAGTTCATAGAGTCCAGTCCCCTGCACTCATAGCAGGACCAGGTACCCTCTTAAACCATCCCTGACAGGTGATTGTCTAACCTGCTCTTAAACACTTCCAGTGGAGATTCCACACCCTGCCGAGGCAACTTAATCCAGTGGTTAATCACCCTGACCGTTAAGAATTTTTTCCTAATAACCAACCTAAACCTCCCTTGCCATAATTTAAGACCATTGCTTCTTGTCCTGTCATCAGTGGTTAAAAAGAACAATTTTTCTCCCTCTTCATAACAGACTTTTAGGTACTTGAAAACTGTTATCATGTCCCCTCTCAGCCTCTTTTCCAGACTAAACAAACCCAACTCTTTCAAAGTGGGGCAGCCATGTTAGTCTAGTAAAGCAAAAAAAGCAAGGAGTCTTGTGGCACTTAAAGACTAACAGATTTATTTATTGCATGAGCTTTTGTGGGAGAAAATCCCACTTTGTCAGATGCTTTCAATCTTCCATCATAAGTCGAGTGTTCTAGACTTTTACTCATTCTTGTTGCCCTTCTCTGGACTTTCTCCAGTTTGTCCACATCTTTCCTGAACTGCTGAGGTGCCCAGAACTGGACACAATATTTCATTTGAGGCCTAATCAGGGCTGAATAGCAAGGAAGAATTATGTCTCATTTCTTACTTAAAATACTTACTTACAAACTGCCTGCTACCAGCTGTAATCCACAAAGCTGTAAACACCAGTGCCTCTGATGATTACACCTGGTAAGTGATGCTGTCTCTAATGTCTCCAGGGTCCCAAGCATTGAAGACTTTTTAGATCAAAATACAAACACAAAATGTAAACTTTACCCAGAAACAGCCTGATGGTCAGTACAGATCATGTAGCACAGGTGGTTCTCCTTGCAAGAAGTACCACTTAAGTGAGCTGCAGCAATTTACATCAGCTAAAGATTGTGTGGGTGTAATCCCATGTAAAAAACACTGAGTCCTCCTTACTGGAAGTTAAAGCATACATCATTTTAAAAAGGACTTCTCTGAAAGACTGAGGACATAAGCTTCTTGCCATGCACAGAAGAAAATCCTTGGCTATTAGTCACAAGAGATCATTGTCTGTCATGATCCTTTGCCTTACTCTATATATAACATTTAGAGGAACACGGCATCACCATTTCAATATAAAGTAAAAGATGAAATTCTAAGTGCTGGATTAAAACTCATCTTTTACTAACTTGCTCAAAGTTTTGAAATGACCTTGTAGACCAGGCTTGTCCAATGTGTGGCCTGGAGGCCAGAATCCAGCACACCAAGGGCTTTTATCTGGCCCACCAAGTGCTGCCACAAGAGCCTGAGAGCTGGGGCTGGCTGGGTCTATCTGGAATACTCGTATTGCTATATCAAGTATGCAGGCAGATGCTGACAATTTATGTAAGCAAAGGCAATGCCAAATATCACACTAATCATTATTTTATTAAAGTTTATTAATAAAGATCAATTTGTATGTGTTATCTATCAAAAATTTTCTTACCGGCCCCACGAATGAGAAAAGAATTGCACTGTGGCCCCTCACCCAAAAAGGTTGGACACCCCTCTTGGACAATTCAAAAATGATAAAGGTCTACAGTTAGCTCGTGATCACTGAAATGAGATCCATCAAAAGAGAAAGAAGTATGTGGGAATCAAGCGGATGGAGAGATGGTAGGGTTTTCGAAGCCTGGCCTCGTCCAGGATTTATATAACTGAGGAGAATGCTATAAAAACAACCACCATCTAATCATGGAATCATAGGGTTGGAAGGGATCTCATGAGGCCATCTAGTCCAAACCCCTACTAAAAGCAGGACCACTCCCACTAAATCATCCCAGCCAGGGTTTTGTCTAACCAGGCCTTAAATGTTTCCAAAGATGGAGATTCCTCTACCTCTGTAGGTAACCTATTCCAGTGCTTCACTACCCTCCTAGTCAGAAAGATTTACCTAATATCCAACCTTGACCTCCCTAGCTGCAACCTGAAACCATTCCTCTTTGTTCTGTCCTCTGTTACTCCTGAGAACAGCCTAGCTCCCTCCTCTCAGGAGTTACCCCTTCAAGTAGTTGAAGGTTGCTATCAAATCCCTCCTCAGTCTTCTCTTCTGCAGACTAGATGAGCCTAGTTCCTTCAGTCTCTCCCCGTAAGCCATGTGCACCAAACCCCTAATAATTTTTGTTGCTCTCCCCTGGACTCTCTCTAGTTTGTCAACATCCTTTCTGTAGTGCAGAGCCCAAAACTGGACACTGTATTCCAGATGTGGCCTCACCAGTGCTGATTAGAGGGGAATAATCACATCCTTCTGTTTGCTGGCAGCACTCCTACTGATGCAGCCCAGTATGCCATTGGCCTTTTTGCAACAAGAGCACATTGTTGACTCTTCCCATCCACCATAACCCCCCAGGTCCTTTTCTACAGTGTTGCTACTTATCCCATCAGTCCCCAATCTGTTGCTGTACCTGGGATTTTTCTGTCCTAGGTGCAGACTTTGCACTTCTCCTTTGTCAAACCTTGGGAGATTCCATTTGGCCTAATGTGCCAATTTCTCTAGGTCTCCCTGAATCCTGTCCTTGCCCTGCAGCATGTTTACCATTCTCTCCAGCTTGGTGTCATCCACAAATTTACTTAAGGTACAATCTTGCCTATCATCCAGATCATTAATGAATAAGTTAAACAGAACCAGTACCAGCCCCTGGGGCACTCCACTAGTTACTGATTGCCAACTAGCCATTGAGCCATTGTTCCCTGCCCACTGAGCCCAACAGTCTAATGCCCACATGCTATACTTGAATCTTCTGTGCGGTCATGAGTTGGAGTAAGTATGCAACCTGACTCTTGCCAGTGATGATTGAGATAAAAAAATAAGACAAAATATATCTTCATTATACACAGTATTGCCCAGAGGTCCCCATCAGGAACCATGACCTTGTTGTTCTGTGTGCTATACAAGTAAAAAGCTAAAACCCAACAAGCCTATGATTTAGGTCTGCCATATTGTCAGAGAGAATCCTCCTACATCAAAACAACTATTCTTCATTCATATAGTACTTCCTCATTTTGTACTAGCAAACAGCGTTTTCTGGTTATATATGGCCACCCCAAACTCAAATATCTGAACTCCTGTTATATTACTTATTGTAGGCAGCAGTCTTTATTTGTGACCAGCCATGAAATCCATGAACAACTCAGTTTTTCTAAAGAAGGTATTTCCTTCTGTAATGATATGGAAAGATGATATAGTATAGCCAAAGGCATAATTCACAATCTTCCAAAGTCTACTTATTCAATATATTGTTCCTAGTTTCCAGTAAACATCTTATTTACTTATTTTAATCCTATAATTAAAGTGCCCTGTCAAGTGGGGCTTTACATTGTTGGCTACAGATATCAGACTATGGCTTTGAAATGTTTTTCAGTGTTCTGGTGGATGTGGTAATATCTCATACGACCAACTTCTGTTGATGAAAGAGACAAACTTTCAGGCCCACAGATAGCTTTAGGCTGAAAAGATACTGCTTCACCCACCTCATGTCTCTGACGTCCTGTGACCAACATGGTTACAACTCCAGTCTTTTTCAGTGTCTGCATGTGGAATTTTGCTAAACCAGTTAGATTGAATGAGCTGCTGATATTAACTATAACCAATGTTCTTATTAGTTCACAGGTACAATCTTAAAATTCTGCTACTCTTCAGGAAGGAATATTGAAATAATAATAATAATAGGATCTCATTGAATTTCCCTGAATAACCTTTCAGGGAAGAAAAAGATTCTAAAGCTCCACGGTTCTGGATGTAGGGTATTTTGGCTCTTAACCTTTCCAAGAAATAGCTTTATGAAACCATTTTCCATGCCTCTCACTTTTGAAAGTGCTGTCTCTGAAATCTGTACTCCTAAAAGCAATGTAATTGTATTGACTTACCCTGAGCTCTAGAAATAATAGCATCCTGCCAGAAAGTACCACTTCTAGGAGCATCCATTCCAGGAGTAAGATCACTACAACTATGTTTTCTTAAAACTGATTCACATGAGATACTTGCAGTCTGCTTACATTGCATCTGGCATATCTCTATTGCAGACAGTGATCTTTAATAAATTTATTCTATACCTCTTTGTAAAGGCTGCTATAAAATATTTAAAATAAGGGGTTAGATGAAAATGTGGTGACATGCATCTAATTTTTTGTACTGTTTTTAAAACTAAGTTGAAAGGCCATTGATTTTTTTTCCATAATCATTCACAAACAGAACAGTCCAAGTTTTTTTTCTAATTGTCTGAACTATAGATGCTGACTCTTTTGGTATCTAATCTTCATTTCAGATGCATTGTATTGAAAATTGATTCCATTGAATAGCTGTTAAAAGGCATTTTCCAACAGGATGCTTGTGTAATGCACCCAAATTATTGAAAGTTGCGTAATAATCCAAAAATGCCACACCTGCCTAGTTAGAGCACTCATCTAAAATTGCAGTGTAAGAAATGAAACTTGCAGTTATGCTTCCAAACTGTTCTCATTGCTAGAGGCAAAGATTTTTAAAAACATGAATCTGATTGGCATGCTCTGGAGAACCAAATAGACTTTTGACATTACAATAGCATGTAAATGTATAACAAAGACAACTTTAAAAAATACATTTAATACCAAAACATTCTTTGCAGAAATTATCACACAGAGGAATGAGTTCTTACACATTTGTGTGCTTTTTAACAGTGGTTCCCAAAATTTTCTCTGCCATAGCACACCTTGCTGCCTTTAATTAATTTGAGGCACACCACCATATAGTTTTTAGATGAGCTCATGAATATTCATGAGCCAATGAGCCGATCCAAAGCTCTTTGAGTAGTTTTTCAAAAAATTCCATGACATGCCTGCTCAGGCCTGATGGCACACCTGTGTGCTGTGGCACACTGTTTGGGAAACACTGCTTTTTACTTTTCATATACAGTGAAAATTATTTGCTATCACTTCCGCTTACCTCAGACAGGACCATGATATTTTCCTTCATGAAGGAGGTCACTAAATGTTTTGTATGACAGATGCCTACTACATGTATTTCAGTCACTGGGAGAGGACAGTGGTTATTTAACCTGTTTTTTTGTGAATAAATAAAACATTTTCTAACTCTTAATGCTACTGGTCAAACTGATAGCTAACATTATATTCTATGACATAGACTTTTAAAGTTATAGAAACCTTTAAATGCTTGTGTAGAAAGTCGTGGGGTTAAATGTAGCTCTTGCAAAACTCTGGATTGTTCCTTAGAAGTGAAAAAGCAGAAGTTGCCTGTTGGAATAAAGGAAAGTCCCTAGAGGGAAAGAGAGAGAGTACCGTCAGACAAGTTACATACATTAACAGGTTTTTTTTACTTGTTATACTTGTGATCTTCCTTGAAGTGACATGTCTATGTAAACAGTTGTATAAGATGACGATGTTCTGCAGCTAGCTGTGCATTTTGAACTTTGTGCTATAATCTCTTTGGCTTAGGTACTGAAAAAAGGTATTATTCAGTGTGCTTGTGTGTGAAGTTGCATGGGGAAGCTTTATATTTCTGTAAAATTTATATGCTAGACTACAGTGTATATTCATTGTTGCACCGTTTTTAACTCAGGATTTTCAAAATGCTGTCAAGTCAAAATACAACTGGTTTTGATCTTCACTTAAAATATTTAGGAGATAACAGGAACTGATGATATATAAGCTAGCACATAAGTTATGAATACTGAGGACTTCAGAAGGTTTATGCTTTTTGTATGGTATTTGGAGGATATGATCACAATTCAAAATTATTTGGACAAACTGGTGAAATGGTCTAAGGTAAACAAAATGATATTCTATAAAAACAAGTGTGAAGTACTCCACTTAGGAAAGAACCATCCATTACACACATACAAAAAGGGCATTGACTGTGTAGGAAGGAGTACTGGGGAAAGGGATCTGGGTATCATGGCGGACCACAAGCTAAATATAAGTCAACAGAGTAATGCTATTGTGACAAAAGGAAACACTTTCTGGGATGTACTAACAGGAGTATTACAAGACCATGTAAAGTAATTCTTCCACTCTACTCCACGTTGATTAGTCATCAGCTGGGGAATTGTGACGTTCTGGGTACCACATTTCAGGGCCGATGTAGACAAACTGGAGAAAGTCCAGAGACGAGCAACAAGAATAATTAAAGGTCTGGAACACTTGACTTATGAGGAAAGATTGAGAGAACTGGGTTTGTTTAGTCTGCAAAAGAGGAGACTAAGAGAGGGACATAACAGTTTTCAAGTTGTTACGAGGAGGAGGGAGAAAAATTCTTCTCCATAACTGCTGATGATAGGACAAGAAGCAGTGGGCTTAAATTTACAGCAAGGGAGGTTTAGGTTGGACATTAGAAAAAAACTCTTAACTGTCAGGATGATTAACCACTGGAATAAGTTACCTAGGGAGGTTGTGGAATCTCCATGATTGGAAGTGTTTAAGAGCAAGTTGGACAAACACCTGTCAGGGATGGTTTCAGAGGGTACTTCGTCCTGCCATGAGTTCAGGAGACTCAACTCAATGACCTCTCATGGTTCCTTCCAGTTTCTATGATTTACAGCACAGTGTGCTCCTAGTTGTGACAGATATTGCTTGGGAAGTGAATGGATTAAAACAGAAAGGATAGTCCCTTGTTGCTGAGTTACAGTAATTTGCATTCTGATTTGTAGAGGAGATGTATTAAAATGTTCCAAAATTCTGAGTACTGGGATCCTGTAGAAAAGCAATGCATGCCATCTTGCTGACACTTCCCTGTCCCCTCCATTTGTGATTCAGTAACCTACTGTGGTGGTGTTTCAATTCTGTTATGCTAGTGTTCCTGTCTATTAACGAGGTACAAAAAATACTTTTGTTTAACTGAAGTTTCTTTTCCAGAACTCTACCTATGTGCTAAGCAATCATTCTCTTTTCTTAACTGCTGGTTGTCACTTGATGATCTGTTTAAAATACTGCCCTTGGCATTGATAAAATCCAAGTGCAATATTTCAGTTTCCTGTCTTAGAGTAGAAATATTGGATGGTCCAAAATATTATCATTTTGGCAAGACTGTACAGGCTATCATATAATTTATTGCCATTGAGGGACCAGATTATTACTGTCACACCAACATTTCTAAGATTGCTTCTGCTTAATATTTTTGAAAGTGTCTTGTCATATTACAGTGTGAGCCTACCAATTCTGTCTCAGTGTGACACCTCTGGTGTCAGAATTGCAGGAACTGACCCTAAATACCATAAGTAAACCTCCAGATACACAGGTACCAAAATAACAAGATTTAAATTGGTTTGTAAGGAACATTACGCACAACCACATTAACTTCAGAAGATTTTTCGTTATTTACAAGACTTAATGCAATTTAAGATGCAACTCAGAATACCAGCAGTTATGAATAAGCCCCTGTCACTTATTCATGTTGATGCTCTAATATTTATCCTTTGTGTCCATTCCAGTTTCCCTCCTCTGTTTCGTTGTTAAAGCCTTTGTATGATATATCACTGTGTTTCCCTCTAGTAAGGTCTGGCAGGAAAGGACGACGGCGGGTGTTTAGTCTGTCGGAGGCTGACAGTCACGGTGGACACTGGGTTTAGGTCTTCAAGCAGCAGCTGCAACCGCAACTCGTGCAAAATCTCCGCAGGCAGGTTCCTCCATAAGATTTCAAAAGCCCACAACATTTAATAGCGCATAGCCATTATCTATTTCTGTACTAGCAGAATGACTGTCTACTATTATAGGCATGATATATAAATTAAAATAGTATCCACTTGTATTTGGTTATTCTACTCAAGAGCATCATATGTAGATGTAACAATTGATTTCTGAAGGTTTTAACTGGTTTCTCGTGTTTTTTTATTTTTGGTTAATTTTCTAAAAGAGCTAAAATTCCTCTTGCGTGAAAGAGGCACCTCAAGCCTCCAGCCTTAAAGAAGCCATGTCTTCACTCATAGACGGGTGGCTTTGGCTCCAGTAAAATTCAGTAAGCAGAGGTTTCTCATTTGGCATAAATACAACCAACCAGCCATCAAGAGCTCTAGCCTGTAACTCAAGTGAAAAAGAGAAACAGTCAGCTAATGATTGTCCAGAGTTTGAGCAGTCATGTTTTCTACTCCTACAAAACTCCTGAGAACCCTGTCAAATGTTACGGTGGAATTATTTTTTCTGGCTTTGCTTCAACCAGGCACTTAAACATTGGATATGAGAAATGGGGAAATTTAACCTCAGCATATTACTGAAAATTGCAAAAGAGTAATTGTTTTTAATCAGATCAAACTAGTCTCTTTTTGTATTCTTTATAGTAGTGGTATGAGAGTAGGAAAAAATTGCCTGTCTTGTTGGATGATGATATATAAACAACTTCTCTCATTTTTGTAGATTTATTAATACTCTTCTCACTTCGTTTCCTAGTTACATTTTAGTTGTTTATACTTTATTCTTTTGTAGTGTTGTTGCATGGTTTAATTAAGAGACTTTTGGCAATGTCTGACTTTCTCTTGCTCTGCTCCTTTCTGCCTCCTTTTTCCAAGTTGCCCCCCTTAGCACTCTTTAATTTCTGTAAAATTTAATATAAGCTTTATCCTGCAAGTGCTGAGCAGATCTTGGGGGATGTTGCAAATCCTTATCACTGAAGCTAGTGGGAATTAAGGTCACTCTCTATCTTGTGCGGTCAAACCTTTATTTTGCAAACTCTAATCACAAATTACTTAACTGCATAAGAAAAAAAATGCCCTGGTATCTTTCAAAGGTTAGTTCCCCACATCAGCCAGCAAACAAGGAGCTCCTGCACAGCTCTGGAATTAGAAAATTGGTTAAGATAAAAATAAACCCCTCCTTTCTTTATTGTGCAAATGTGGACCTCAACTGGACCCATATGTGCCACATTTGGGAATACTCTTATTTATGTCTTACAATTGATCAGAGATGGAGCTGCCTGAATAACACGGGAGGATTCTGTTATCTCAAGATACCATGTGCTTTGATACTCCGTCTTGTGTCTTGGCACCACATTGATTTGATGAAGGCTTGAGATGCAAGAAGGAGACTCTTGAGAGATCTTCAAAGAAAAAATTATTTACTCTTTAAGGCATTTTCAGCTGGGCCCAGAGCAGGAAATATTGTACAGAGATCTTGGGAGAGTGTGTATTCTTGCCAAACATTCAGCCAATATGCTGGATCAGAGATAAATTGACAGTCAGTCCTGCCGATGCTTTCATGAACTGAACTCAGATTCCAAACATTTTATAGTTGGTGGCTAGTATAGTCTCTCCTTGATAGACTGATGTTGAAGGACAGTTTCTCAGCTAGCACTTCTGGAGGCTGCACGTAGAAATCCTCTTGCATCAAGGCAATACGTTGATATTCACCCTGCATGGTTTTTTACAGTACATATTTTCAATGTCATTTGGTCCCTTGACTTTGTTCTCTCAGGTCCTTATTAATTCTGTTGTCTGATAATGAAAGATCTTGTGATCTTTTTTCCTAGACTGTAAAATATTGTATACCTTGTAAGGTGGAGCATTTTAAAGTAGACATAGCTCTTACCTTTTAAACTGATGTAAGCTACTGACATCTACTAGACAAATCAAAACTTTTGTCATCCTAGTACTAGTTACTCCTCAGATGGCATTCATTGTCTACCCTTAGTGGGGGGGGGGGGCGCTAATTTTTCACTAATCTCTAGTTAACGTTTGCAGGTCCCTTGCTGGGATGCAGCAAACGTCTCACCACTACCCTTATATAGCAATATGCTAAATAAAATGGAGTTCAGGGGGCTACTAATGGGTTATGGAAATAAATGTTGAAAGAAAGATTACAGTCATTAATAATATATATAACCTGGAGGAAAAAGTACAGTACAGATCTCTATTTCTGTACTTTCTATTTATAAATACTACAGCTGAAATATTTCAAGGGCAAGTCAAATTTGTTCTGTTCTGCTGATATTTATGAGGTCATTTTCTAATCGTTCCTCTGAGATTATTTTACAGTGTGTTGAATAGAAAATTGCATTTCTTGGCCCTGGAAATGTTCCACAGATGCATATTTTCCAACCATTTATTTTTCATTACACATAAAAACTAGAAGACTTTTGAGCATTCATTTAGGTATTGTATAGGATTGGAATAGCACAATGCAGTAAAAAGAGAAAAAGAAAAAAAAAGAAAATGCAGCTTACTTGTTCTCTGTAAGATTTTATAAAAGCATTAGCATTATACCAAAATATCTATTTAAGGAAAAATGGCTGAAGTTATAGCAATCAGGCATAAAATTAAAAGGTGATAGATTTTTGAAGAGCTGCAGTAGAAATACATGCATTATATCAGTGGTTCTCAACCTTTTGCGGGTCGCAACACGCTTGGTGGCATATTGCGACCCTGCAGGACACACCAGTTCACCTACCCCAAGCCAAATCCAGCCATTGCCCAAGCTCTCTGTGACACACTTCACTGTGTGGCGACACAGTAATGTGTCCCGACACAGCAGTTAGTTGAGAACCACTGCTTTACAGTACCATATTTGCGTCCATTGTTTACTGCATTTACCACCATTACTAATGTGTCTGAATAATACTTATTAGTGGGTGTTTTCATTCTATTCAAAAGCCCAGGTTAGGAGTACAAAACAATGTAAATTTAAAATTTAGTGAGTAGTGGATATTTTTTCTTTTAATTATCATAATAAATACTGCAGACATTTAAATGACTACACTACTTTAAAAAGACTCACTGTTTGATCTTTACTTGAAGTGTTAGTAATTGCCTTGGAATTCAGAGAAAAATTCATGTTCAATATTTTCTTAGCAATTCTTCATCTTTCATGCAAGTCTTTCATCATTTCCTCTATTATCATTTATCACATTCTCCCCAAAGCTTGCTGCTTTTTTTTTTCTTGTTTCAGCTGCTAAGAAAAATCTACAGGGTTATTTTTGTATCAGCCTGTCTTTCAAAAGGCAGATAGTGATGACACTTTAAAAAAAGAAAGAAAGGAAAAGTGTGAGCCAAGATTTTGCTATAATTTATGAATCTTATTTTTCTTTAAAAAAAAAATGCAGTAGCTCACAAACTGTCCATAAAAATGAAAATAAGTGGTTAAATAAGTGGTTTCTGAAGTGAAAATATACATTTGTTAAGAGACTTGTTAGCAGAAAGATGAGAATTCTACAATGGAAGGAATAAAATTGTCTTTCACCTGCCCTCAAACTACTCATTTTCCTCCCTTTTGGGTGACTATTCTTAACCTTTCATTCCATTCTAAGCTCTTAGTATGTGTGTGTATGGTTTGTTTTATGTTCATATTTTCTGTTCTTACAGGATTAACTGGAATTAATATTGAAATTGATATGTCTTTGAAGGTCATTCTGGGATTTAAAAAAAAAATCTAATCCTCTCAACTTTCTCTCTGCTCACTAGAATGTCTTGTAGAATTTTCTGCAGCCGTTGTGTGCACTTAGACATGATGTCTCTGAAATGAAGAAATTATCTGTCTGGTAGCTGGTTACCTGTGTTACTTTATTTGTGTTAATTACTGTAATCTGAAATGATCCATCTCCGAGATTGCTAAATAAGGACAAAATCTGTAAACCAGATTGGGTTTTTTCACCTCTGCAATATCTATTAAAGTCAAGTTAGCAATTTTTCTGTCACTTATCTGTGATTTTTAAGGAAGAAGTGAAACGGAATGATAGCTTTTATAATAGCTTCTCATTGTATGTAATTAATCATTCCTGGCCACCTTCATGTTGTTTGCTCAGCACCTTTAAGCACAAAAGTCCAAGAGGAATAAACTGTTCTCTGTATCTGCATTAACCGAAAGGCCGGGGTATCAGACATATGGCCCAGGCCCACAACCCTCTTCCATCTGGCCCACGACTGCACTCTACGAGATAACACTCGCTCCCTCACATAGAACAAGAGAGCGTGGTCTCATGATACTACAGTCTCTTATACCCAGTGTTCCACAATGCCACAAGAGGGTACAGGTCTTGCAGCATTGCTGGGTATGCAAAACTGTGCTCTGCAAGACAATGCTCTCTCCCCAACAGAGAGAACGTGTGTGGTGTCACAGGATCAGAGAATGCAGTCTCACATGCACAGTGATCAGCAATGCTGCAAGAGTCTCGGCCCTAATATTTTGACTTATGATATGTACAGCCCACTTCAAGTGCATTTAAATCAAACCTGGCCAACCACAGCAAATGTGTTTTGACACCCCTGTAATTATTCTGTTTATTCTTCCATGGGTCTGTCTCACATGGTTGAGTTGTCACTCATGCTATCATTTGATACTAGACAACACACAGGTTTGATTGTTTTACACGTTCACTAGAACCAGGATTTTTTCATGGGAAAATGAATTCTATAATTTTCTGTTTCCAAAGAACTTTCTGAGGTGGGGTTATTGTCTTTTGCTCAATTCTGCGCTAAGTTCTAGGAAACTCTTCTTCACTGCTCTTATCCAGTTCATTCCTGCAGAAACGGTAATAATGTTACATGGTCACATTTCTAAGGAATTACTTACACATTCAGTATTTAATAGCTGTTCTTAAATCAAGAAGTTTATGGTCTGCATTTCATATCTCTTCAGAGTATTTTCTGCATTTTATTATTTATATCACCAAAGGATATGTGTGTAAACATATTGCTTCACAGATCTTTGCTTTCCTCCTGAGTTTTTTTTAAGTATTGAGTAAAGAACTTTATACAGTTGATGTCTGTCGTGCACTGAGCATAACTCAAATGCTAACTGCTACCTAATGTTCTCTTTACTAGATGACTCTTCAGCTCCTTTAGAGCCTCAGATGACCTTCCCCAGCCAGGTGATTTTGGTCGATGAAACCCCCTCAAAATCTGGCAAGAACCCTTTAAAGAACACTGAAGTAGAAACAGCGAACCTATCCCCTAGCCTGATACCTGCACAACAGCCCACTCTGTCTCTAATCTCTGATGACAATACAGATGCACTAAGTGTAGAGTCACTTACACTGGTCCCACCAGTTGATCCACAAAGCATTCATACTTTCAGCTGCATTCCTCCAACTTCCTTGCAATCTGGAGTTTGCAAAGCAACAGAAGGAGAGGATTCTGATCAGAGTCAATCAGCAGACTGCGATGAACAGTGAAGAAAATGCAACTGAGTTCTCTGTATTTACTTTGTGAGGTGTCGCCGGACATTAATAAAGCCACAAGGCCAGATGATTCACAAGAAAGAGGCGACTTGTTCAGCAACTCAGCATATGGGCAGCTCTTTAAAATAAACGTCATACCTTCAGGATTTTTGAAGGAGAGCCGCTTTGAATCTGGGCTTGATATTTCACATTAACATTTAAAAGGGAGAGAAATTGCCTCTGGAAGGTATTTCAGCAGGAGGACCCAGTTTCTTCACACTACTGTACCATGCCACTTGCTTGAACCACGTTGTCTGCAAAAACTCTATTGAAATATGAGAACGTGAAGAACCCTTGTTTAGATACTTTGGCTTCATGAAGTTTTACTTCTCTGAATATGGCGACATAGCATTTGCCAGAATAAAGGAGACATTTTAGGATATTATAGTACGGAGATGCTACCATTTGAAATAGTTTTTCTATTCTATTGGGCTCATTCACCTTTTAGAGGTATGGTGGGTCTGCTTAAAAACGGACATGGCCACTTTTAGTATTGAATTCATAAGGCTGTAGGTGTTAATATTGTATCCTTGGTGTAATATTTATTTCAGCGTTTGATTCAAGGCGACATGACTATCTAGCAAAGAATTTTTTATTAAAATGAAACAAATCTCAGATGTTATAACAATCAAAGGCTTATTCAGGTTGATATAAGAGGGATTTTTGGGAGGCATGTTATGTACTTCTTTGCATAACCAGCTACAAAGAAATGTGAAGTAGTTTGAGACTGCAGTTCTACATTTTCTTAAGTGATTGCTTTAGCCTGCTTGTTCACTTCTGACAGTCAGATTGCTACATCAGAGGGATGATGAAATCCCTTCTTTAGAAGGACACTGTCCCTTCTTTAGAGGCAACCAAATGAGGTCACGCTACACACAATTTTTTTTTATATTTCCATCTCCAGTGTGGCAGGAAAAGCACCGTACTCGGCTCATGATATCTCACTTTGGAAGGGTGGAACTCAAAAGGGAATATAATGATTTTATTTTCCCCCTGTCTGTAACCATCTCACTCTGGTGTTAACAAGTCTAAACTGCTTAGTGAATGTGAGTCTGATCTGAAGCCTACCTTATTTTTCTCCCTGGGTTTAAAACTTGGTGGTAGTTTAGCATTTTCTTTGCACTCATTTCAAGTGGGGATTAAAACTTGCAAGGAATAATTATAGCTCCATAATAGATGATCTAAAGTATTTCTGGTTCTCAAAAGTTTCTAAACACTTCTTTTTACTTATGCTTTGATTTTAGTTAGCAACACAGTCTGTTTATCTGATTCTGTCCCCATTGAAATCAGTTGCATTCAATGGTAACATAGGTGGATATATTTGAAAAGCTTGTACCTGTCTTTGCTTCATCCTACCATGGTTACACAATTGTTTGGTCCTCAATAAGGGAATACTGGAGCAAGGTATTTTACAGATTGTATTTGTACATATGATACGCTTCTGACTTTGGATCTAACTTTATTGTGGCTTACTTCATTTGGGTTGGTCCTTTGGGAAGTAACTTACCCTTAGGAAAATACACATTACACAATGTCAGAAATGGTGATGGAACCAAGTACATGTTCATTCCTGTGGTCATTATTACATGTGTTACACTGTTTGATTGGCTCCTGTTGGCTCTTGTGGACTTCAGTAGGCATTTAACCAGTCCAGCTGAGAGTCTGAGCCTGCAACTGTGATGGCTGCAAGCCCCAAAGGAAGTTTGAGAATTGAGGTCCTCAGCACCGCTCAGGAGAATGCTGAGCAACCTATGAAACCAAACTCTGATCAGAATTTGTTCTTTGGGTGGAATGGAAGCTCATATTTCTTTTGGACCATTCTTAGACCTAATAGTCTTAAAGACCATCTCAAAAATGATAGCCTTCTTTTGTGCTAGATGTGCCATCTCACTTAACCCAAAACAGAGAAAAAGCCATAGTGCAAATTGAATTGTTCTATCTTTTAAATAGTAATTTAAATGGCAATTTGGGGTCTTTTCTAAAAGAAGCACATTTACTTAATTTAAAATTATATTCTAGTTGAATTAAGTCAGCAGGCGCAAAATAGACAACTTAGCAAGCAGTGCATCTTTTTAAGCCTCTAAGCCACAATGCACAACGCGAGATGAGACAAAAACATTTTTAATAGTCTTACAGAAAAATAAGACTTGAAAGGCAAGTGTCTTAGTCTCTGCTTCCTGATGCATTGTGGTAGCTTTGAAAGCCAACGATCAACTTGAATAGTCTGCTGGAAGCTTTAAAGGGAAGGGCAAGGTGAAGAAATTGATTGATAAAAAGAAACTATTATGTCATGCAAACAACTAATTGCTCAGACTTGTTCGTTTCTAATCTTAAAACACGTATATAAGAATTGACAGCGCTTAGTGCTACATTAGGAGGGTTCACAATATCAAAACCCCAGTAGATTCAGAAATGTGTCTTCTGGAAATCTTTGATCTGTTTACAAATATAGGGTATTACTCATCTGCTATTCTTCGAAGAGTATCATATCTATTGCTTATCAGAAGAGCTCAAGATCTGCTTCCTTAGTGCCCTTTCACTGTAGAAAGGAAGTACAAACAAAAAAGCATTAGCACACAGCCACAGTATTTTTTCTCTTTCTGTCTAAGAATTGATTGAATCAGTATGGCCTCTTTGTCTTAACAAGATCCTTGCTACAAACATACTGGTCAGTCTTAGGGCTCAGTATTTTCTGTGCAACTCTGTGAGGTGTGTAAAGAGGATCATTATAAAAATAGCGGGTGTGGAAATGAGCAAGACCCAACACTAGATTGAATACACTAGAACATTGTGATGAGGTGTGAATTTGGGAGTTTGTTTCCATCCTCTAACCATGTGCCAAATGCTAACTAGATAAAGCCCCACAAACTCCTCCCTATGAGAAGAGACCAGCAAAGTCGTCAGTGGCAAATTAATACAATTTTTCCTATTTCTTAGTCTGGTTTTTTCTTGCATGTATATTATCAGCTCTGTACCAAGATGTTACTGTTCACATGGACTATTCTGCCTTTCCTCTTCCCCCATCACACTGCTGGGTTTACTAATTTTCAGTGAACAGGAAGAGTAGAACCTAAAGGTTTTTTTTTATCTAACAGAGTTAACTGCAACATACATTTAAGTAACCTGATGTAGGAAAAATACCTAGAGATATAGGGCCTCATTCTGATCTCCACTTCACCAGAATAAATCAGGAATAACTCTTCTGAAATCAGTGGAGCTATATGGATGTAAAACTGATGTGAAGCCATTGGTTTTGCTGAGGCTTCTTAAGGTTTAATCTTAGGAAATGGTATTTTTGGTTTCCTTTGCTGTAAGATTCTCTGGATTAACCCTGTTCAGTAGAAACGTTGTCGTGTTAATTTACAAGTAAAGGGCCCATAATCCGAGAGAGTGATTGTTCTGGTGCACACATTCTCTGCTGCTAATTAGTGAAAGTTGAAAAGTCATATTAGATTAATTGTTTTATTAACAAACTGCTGCCTACCAAAGGAAACAGAGAATTTTGTTCCTTAAATTAGCTGAGGGCTGCAAATAGAGAATTAAATTTGCTAAAGGAGCAACTCAGCATTTTTCATATTTTTTAACTCAAGCAATTCTAAATTTGTTCAGTCAAGAGCTTTGGTAACAAGGTTAGAAGATCTAGTCTTTCATCATATGTATGGAATTAATACAAGTAATTTTACATTTTGGATTGTTGTTATTAAAGATGTGCCTGAGGCCTAGACCAGAATTCCAGATCAGAAACTCTTCTTTCACACTTAAAATATGGCAAGAGTCAAATCCTGGATACGTGTTCACAATTTAGACCTGTCTCGAGGATGCTTCATAAATACCTTGCACATCAGTCAGAGTATAAATGGTAGATTTTAGTTCTTAAGTTATCATTTATATCTTAGCTGTGCCAAGTTCTACAATATATTGAAAATTAAAATGGCTTATTTGTAGCAAACTCAGCAGCAGCCAGGAGGTTTTAAGTTATTCTGATCTTTCTAATTAAGCAAAAAGACGTGGTTAGCTGTGATTTCTATACTGTTATGGCAAGTTGCCTCGGATGATTGCTTTACCACTCTAGAAATGCAGTAACCACCCTGTAATTGAGTGTCATTTTTCTAATAGGAAATGAATTTTATTAATAAAATAAGGGAAACCCATCACTTCAAATTGTATCCTGATTTCTAAAGCTGTTCGTGAAATTCAACAATGTATCCGTTTGCTGTAAGCTGTGTTTCACACTGCACTTTTTTAAGCGCTGTGATGTGCTGTTCACCTATTTGCTTATATAGGTATATAATTATAGAATAATCTAGTTTAATTCTCACTTGTTAATCAGCACACCACTTCTCCCAAAACTAAAACAAACAGAACAACCAGTAGTCTCACTTCACTTCTCCATGAAGGTTTAATAAGCTGAGTACTGCTGCTACCTGCATATGTCATTGGACAGCTGTTACCTGGAGAACTAAACCCATTAGCTAAATGTCAACATGAAAGATTTGAGGAGGGAGAGGCTGCTGGGGGTTTTATGGGGGTGTTGCCCTCAATCCTGTTCTGATCAATATGTGACACATTTGAAATTCTCTTCCCATCCTAAACTCTTCTCTGGATGCAAGAAAGGCATGTTTTCTTATAGACACTTGCAGTGCTCCACTATTGTATTTACCACCACTTTCACCACCGTGCTGGCCACTGCACTTCCTTGACTCATTTGCTTTTTCTGCTTGGTTCTCTTAAAAAGTTGTTCCACTGCTTGCTTCTGCTGTTGCTTAATGATTTCCCTAACATTTGCGGGCTGAAATTGTGATTAGCACAGGTTTCTGAACAGCAGTAGTGAACCCAAACAGAGTTTTGTTAGTTTCACTCTGCTGCTGCCCAGGAAACCTCTGAATAGGTCCATCGGTACCACGCTAGAACTGTCAGACAGTATTGCACCGGCTCGCATTTTTCACACAGTAAGGGCCAGATATGTAAATGTTTTTATAATAGAGGTTTAGCTTCTATACACGTGTTGCTGTCTTCAGTCCCCCAAAGTTTTTCCAACCTCTACATTTGTTAAAATTTTATTCCTTTTACAAAATTTTCTATAAGATTTTGCTCAGTATTTTTACTAGTATATTTCCAATTTAAAACTAAATTGCAGTTGTCTAAAGAAGAGTGCATTTTGGAGGCAGTAGTCCTTTTTATTGTGCTTGACTATGTGGCAATTTGCAGAATTCAGTAAGGGTCATCTAGTCGTTAATGTGAATTAAAGTTCTATGTCAGATTAGAAATTTCTGTAGATGACTTATTTTTTAAATCATGATGACTCTCTGGGTAGCATGTACATTTCACATGTGCAATAGGTGAGCATCTATAAAGTTTCTTCATTTAATTAAATAACCACACATAGCTTTAGGATGAGCAATAAGGTTTAATGGTATTTATTTAATTCAGATTATTTTTTAAAACAATGATACAGAACCAAAGGTAAATAAGATCCAGGCTAGTAAATTGTGTTTCCAGTATTCATTTTAAAATAAGCTGTCACACGTTGTGTCCAGCTCTTCATGACTTTAGCCATCGGCTAGACATTTATACCATGAAAATATTCTGATTTTGTAATTTTTTTTCTTGCTCTTATAAATTGCGCACACAGAGCCCAGGGTTGAAAACGGAAAACTTGGCTTGTGTGTTAATGTTTATTGCCTGATAAGTGGATATAAGGAGTGAGTGAAATGTTATAGTGTACATGAAGCTAATTCACAAGGGGGTGGAAATTGGGAATGGTTTCAGTTTTGCAAACTAGGGATGATTTACAAGAACTCTTAAACTCTAGCTTTGCCGTGTATTAACACTATATAATTATGTCCGTTAAACCATGGTAACTTCAGGGGAACCCAGCTGTCAGCTTCTCCACCTGCAAATGTTTCTTTTGTGGTTTGTGCTATTGAACTTTGTTGCAAACATTCTACTTCATTTTAAATTACTTTGAAAGTTCAGTTCTGGTTTAAAGTCAAACGGGGAAACACACCTATTTTTTTACCTAAGTGAAAGTATCCAGGCATTGTGCAGTACCTAAGCACTCAGTGAAGAGAAAGGACTCTCCTCTTCTAAAATATAGTTTAATAAACTTCTGTATGAGATTCTCTTGATTAAAAAAAAAACAAAAAAAAACAAAACAAAATCCAAGCAGTGGATGAATTGAATTCTGAAATGTCTTTTCTACATGCAATAAGTATAAACTATTTAGCATAGGTTGTGTTGGACATTCAGAGTAAATGTGTCAGTATATTGTGTTAATTTAAACTGAAGAAAGTGTAAATATGTGTCTGGGAGAGAAGAAGAGAGAGTAAGAAATATTTGTTTATATCTGCAACCTGACAGACTTCTTCTATAGCAGGGTCAATTTCCTGTCATGACTCATGTTTCATTAGTAATGAACACCTGGAGAGGAATGAAATAATGAAACTTTCTTAGTAAATTGAAGTTTGCAATAAAAATGGGGTTACTGATAATGTTTCATCTTCTGTTGCTGGGTTTATTATTTAAGCAAATACGGTAACAATGCATAGTACCATTAAATAACTCTCAGTAGTTTGCTTTAATTAATAGGGACAAATTGGTCTGCGTTCAGTTTGGTTTTAGAATCCACCCATTAAAAATGGAGCTATCAAGCAGGTCTGAAATTTCTTACACTGGATAGTGAGAAAGGATCGAGTCAGTGAATGGGGAAACAGGAAAGAGGCCAGGAGAGATGGTGGTAAGCAGAAGTTAATGAATATAGAGCAAGGAAGGTGGCTGGGTCTTAGTTAAAGTCATTGTCACTAAAAGGCAGCAGTTAATTTCAATTTGAAGTCCCAAAGGGGTAGCCATGTTAGTCTAGTTCAGCAAACAAACAAGGAGTCCTGTGGCACTTAAAGACTAACAAATTTATTTATCTCATGAGCTTTCATGGGAAAAAAATCCCACTTGGTCAAGTTCCCCCATCTTCTAAGCAGCTGACGAAGAGGGATTTTCTCCTATAAAAACTCATGCAGTAAATAAAGTTGTTAGTCTTTAAGTGCCACAGGACTCCTTGTTTGTTTTTCAGTTTGAAAATGCCCTTTTTGGCTGTTAGATGTGATTTCTTCCCAGCTCCCCTCCTAAAAGGTGAATCACCAGATTCATGTATGGATCCATTTCAACTGAGATATTAGGTGCATTCCTATTAATTAGCCACTTCATCTCTGGGAATCAAGTTATATCATTCTTTTCCAAGTTAGGCATTCCTCCAGAGTAAGATTCTGAGAAGAAATTAAATTACACTGTATTATGAAATAAGCAAACTCTGTTATGAATAGATAAGAGAAAATGGTCCACAGCTATGGAAAGCAAGTCTTGGGACATAAAAGCAAAGAAAACAATGAATTTACTTAGACTCATTACAAACAAATGTGAATTTTACATCTCATAATATGAACTGGATTGTGTAAGTATTGTGGGTAGAATCCTGAGGTGCCCCCTTCTCATTTTAAATTGCAGATTGTCTCCACCCCACACCTCAAATAAGACGTTTAGCAGCCCTCCCCCTGCCTCAGTGCCGGCTTTTAGGGCACCATGCGTAAAAAACAATAGAACAGAGAAAAGAAGTAGGCAGCATTATCCACTTGTTACAGACAGGCGAGTTCACTAGAGCGCTGCTTAGCATGGACCTGTTTGCACACTGTAAAGTCTTTTTCACATGCACATTGAACCACTTAATGGTGGTGGTATAGTTAAAGCAGTACCATCCCTCCATAGTGTGGACACAGCTAAAGCATTTTAAAGGTGCTTTACACTGGTTATCTTGTTCTCGCAGATGCGGTGCGTGAGCTAACTGGCGAAATCCTTTATAACAAAACAGCTATCTACGCTAATGGTTTTACTGATTTCATTATTTTAATAGGAAAATCACACCCTAACTGAAGTATCTATACAGCTGCAAAACTTGTGTGTAGACAAGGTCTTAGTCACACTTCCTAACTTCCTTGACTTATTTTTATAGATATTACAAGAGTACCCTGAAGCCAAATCCTAAAACTGGACACCTTTGTCCATAGCGCTTTACAAACAGGTAGTAGAGAAACAGTCCCTGCACCCCAAACACAATCTAAAACGTTAATGACCAGATAAAACAAATAGAGAGGCGTTCAAGAGGAAGCAGCAGATATAATAAAAGTATGTTTTCACGCAGGCTAATTATGTCATCGTCATACCTTATTCCTGCCAATTCATTATTACCAGGAAGTGTGTGTCCTGTAATCAGTTGGTATTTCACCCACACAGCAACTTACGCTGTTCAAGCTAGAGGCCCATTTACAAGTTCAGAGTAGTATTTAGTTCTTTCTACACATTCTGCAATGCAGCCACACTACTCACAGTTCTGTCGGATGGTCACATTTAAACATTCTCTCATCAGACGGTGCTACTTGGAGCCCACAAAACCATTTTTGTTTCCACACAGCCAATTCAGCGTGCCACCAGCTTCTGGAATATCAATAGACTTGTACATAAAACGGAGGTTTTTAATTCTGCGCAAAGAGGCCTGTGCAGTTAATAATGTGAAATAATTAGATAGTAAAATACTTATCCAGATACCAATGGTTTCAAATGTGATCAATTTTCTGACATAGTGCTTTTCAGATGGGATTTCTTTTTTATCCATAGGCTTATGTGAAAGTGATCACAATCCAATTCCACAAGCTCAGTAAATCTGGGTATCTCTCATATCATCATTTCCCTGTCATTGTAAGGGCCTCAAGTACTGGTCCTCGTGGATCCCACCTGTTCTCCCCCTGCGTCACATACTAATCTAGTATCCTGTGGGTAACATCTTGGTGGTTGGATTTTTTGCATGCAGGTGCTACGGACCTGTGATAAACAAGAAGTTAGACTAAAGGATCAGGGGTCTCTCCTCGTTTTAAACTCTATGGGGAAAAAATGACCTCCATTTTCCTTCATGTGCTTATTGGCAAAGCCCTGATTGTTTTGGTGGTTTTTGATCTTTTCAACAGCAAAAAATGCTTCACTGCTTTTCACCTCTGCCCTTCCCCTCCCCTCTGGAAAAAACAAGTCAAAGTTTGCAGCATAAATACAGCAGCTCAATGTGCATGTGCAAATGCATGGAAAATATTGCTAAGAGAGCTGATTACAGTATCTTATTGCAAAGGAATCTTTTTGGCCTGAATTCTTACCATGCACAGTAATTATTTGTCTCTTAGCTTGCCCACTCTTCTTGAGGGTTCTGTGTGGCTACTAACATCTGTGTGAAATGCCTGGCTAGTCACTGCCCTTTTAAGGTGAATGATTCTGCAGAGTGGAATTTTCTGTTCATCTGCACTATCTGGATATGTCAGACCTTGAGACTGCACTCTCTGGTGCTTATTTCTTAACGTGCTTGCTCTTTGACTGGTACCTTCCCCATTTAAGGGGTGAAAGTAGGAGATTCTAAGCCCCCATATTTGGAATCAAAACTGAAACATGCAGGACTCCTGACTGATGCTTTTGTGTGGCTGCGTATTTTTATATGATGACAGAGTAATGGATGCTATTTTATATTACAACAGAGTAAGCATTCATAGGGCTGTGCTGGAAATCAGTTGCAAATACCAAGCTGTCCACAACAAACAATGTAAATAGAGTAACATGGCATTCAGCTTTCTGATAACTCGCTCCCTTGTGTGTCACTGGGAATGTACCATGTTCTTAAGTTCATCAATATTTAAATCTGCATGAGACCAGAATTCTGTTAAGCGGGAAGATAGCAAGAATCAGCTTCCTCTTTACAGTAATGCCGAGATTTCCAAGCTACTAATGATGTTGAGCGTCTAACTTGGAACACCTTAAAGGGGCCTGTTCTTAAGAAATTGTCAAGTACCTCTGTCTATAAATTAGACTTCTTTAAGTAGAGTGAGTAACTAGTCTCTTCTGATCATTTGCATCGAGATTTGTAGGCCTTTTATGAAATGCATTTAAAAGTTGCATTCACCAGCTATTGGATTTATTGAGCAGAAAACAGCAAAATAATTATTTCCAGGCTTTTCTTGCCATCAAAGATAACTTCACATAGTCCCCCATTTAATTTTAATGAAGCTGTGTTGACAACAGCTAAAAGAAGATGAAGGATGAGTTTTTCCTGGTGACACATCAGCTCAGAATTTTTAAACAACTAGCATTGTGGTAGCTGGTGGAAAAAATAGGCTAACAGCTATTTTAACTGCAGAATAACTTGTAACATCAATTAGGTGAAGAAATCATTATTTGACATTTGTTCATTTTTTTTGGTTTGTTTATTGAAAGCTGTTACAGGCTGGCTGGAAAGCAACACTGAAAATTGTGGCCAACAGAATGGAGCCAGCTGGCTAGCAAAGTTGCATTGAATGCTGGGAGTTGACAAGATGTGCTCAAGAACAATAGAAAATCTCTTTCCTCTTCCTCAACCCCCCTCATCCCTGCCAGAACATTTACCATAATGTTAAATTATAAAATGTTGGATGCTTTTCTTGCAGCTGTGATTCATAAGTGTAGGGCATTTCCTGAGGCTTCCCAGCTCACTACCATTAATGTCTTGTTCTATAATTGGTCATTAATTCCCAGGAAATGTGTAGTACTTTGAGTTATTGATTAAAGGACTACTGTCATGGTTCATAGATCATAAATATGATCTCTCTCTCTCTCTTTGCTATTGCCATTGATACACAGGTAAGCACTAGGAGTTGTCCCTGAGGTTAGGTCCAGAGGGAGAAGAGCACTGCGGGAGCAGGGTAAGTGGCTGAAACGGCAGATGGAGGGAAGCTCCAAGAACAAAAGGAGGTGATGGGATTTGGTTTTTCCTAAAAAGGCAAAATCCCAACTACATTAACACAAATGTGTGCCTGACCAGATCCTCACCTTCAGTTAATCCATGTGAGGCTGGTGTGGCTGTTCACCTCTAAGAATCAAGCATCACTGAGGAAAACCTTTTTGGAATATATAAAAGAGTGTTAAAAGTGGTATGTATTATCACAAGGGCCTTTCCTAGCTATTCTTTACGCACCAGATAAGGGCCTTCTCAAATAACTAATCTTGGATTTTCCCCAGATGCTTCCCTGCTATAGCCCAACCTGAAACTAGACTGTTAAATATGGCCTTTAAAAACTGACATGTAGGCAACTAGAGGAAAAGAAAGTACAGGTAAAGGCAAACTTCTCTTGTGGGGTGAGGTGGGGTCTGAAGAGAGAAGTGCCTTTAGAGCACCAGCTACAGCACTTAGCAGCAACAGCACATGGGTCCTGAAAGCACGTTCACATGCAATGACTCTCCGGGGCTTCTCTTCAGAGATGTCAGTTGGGGGGGGGGGGGTTGTTCACAAAGAGCTTCATCAAAGTTCAATGCAATCAGCAGCGACATATGCAAATCCCCAGTACTGGCCTAGGTCCCACCTTGATTAAGATCATGGTCATTTCTGCAATCTCTTGAGCATCCTCGGATCCATGCTATCAGACTTTAAAAGAGCCAGCACATGGCCCTTGGATTGCTACTCCTCATTCACTGATCTGCATGGAAATGCCTAATTTTAGAAGATTGGCCCTGTGCCTGTAGTTGGTTCGGCCTCCGACGAACCTCCCAGCCCTAGGGCAGGGCAGAACCTCAGAGTCAGTTGCCTTCAAGCCTGCAGGAAGGGTGAGGGAGGATACTCAGTCAGTTGTTCAGGTAGGTGGGATTGGGTCTGGGGGTCAATGAGATGGGTGACAGGTTGAAGAGGGAGATACAGGTCCACCCACTCCACTGCATCCCAGCACAGGGTCCTATCTAGTGGCAGAGTTGTCTATCACTGGTTCAGCAGGGCTCCCGCTGAAATGCACTGACTTCTAGGCCTGTGATGTAGTCCCGCGCTCCTTGGGCTGCTTCCTCCTTAATCTCAACCTGCCAGCTGGGCCCCAGGGTCCCCTTTGTATGCAGCTGGGTACCATGCATGGGGGAATCCCCATCAAACCTTCCATACCTGGGGGTGGCAGGTCCAATAGTCCCTCCAGGTTGTCCACCAGGGGTAGCTCCTCGAGGTCACAGGGGCTGGGGTCTGCTGGGCCTTCGGTGTCCTCTGTGGAGGGCAGTTCCTCTAGGTCACTGGGGTTATCCTTGGTGGGCACCTCTCTCCTCTCGTCCAGCTCCTCAGCAGAGGGCAGTTCTTCAAGGCCCTCCTTGGAGGTGGGAGTACAAGGTGAAATCCACACCACAGGGATGAAAATCAAAGAATGTCCCATCTCCCCATTGCTGGCAACTAAAATTGGAGTACATTTCATTTCCCTATTGGTGTCAAGTGAATTTTAATGAATGATAATAGAGTAACAGCTCTGGGAAAAAGCTGTTCTGATCGAACAGCCAACTGCTGCTGTACGGGATTCCTCCTCCATCCAAGCCTGTCTGAAGAGGTGGCTTCTAAGAGTCAGCAAAGTGAAATCTCTGTCCTCCACTCCATTCTTTATTTAATGGAAGGGTCCGTGTAATCTCATCTTTGTAACATACGTGTTTGTCCTCTAAAAACTGAATTAAGATCCCCAAATTAGTTCACACGGTACAGCAAGAAGCTAGTCAGTGGTATGTCTTCATCACAGTCCACATGGGCAGGATATGAACTCCTGATCTAGAACTATATTGAGAAGCAGAGTGGTTTAGTGGTTGGTGAACTAGCATAAGGGGCGGAACTCATGGCTCTAGTTCCCAGTGTAAAGTACTGGCTCTGGAGATAAATATAGTCAGCATGGTACACTGTTGACTGGCCAATAGAGAGGTTTAGCAATCCCTAACTTTATTAGTAGGAATGCAGGTTCATAAGCAGTAGAGTCCTTTGTTTTGGCAGCTGGAAGACCAGGATTCTAGTCCCAGATGTTTATGTGCAGCACTGTAATTGTGCAATATTCAGTCACGTTTTTGTTATTCCACATCTGTTACTGACTCTTTATGTATCCCACTACAAGTCACGTAACTCCTCTCTGCCTCAGTTTTCCTTATGAAATGATGAAGAAGTGGAAATTGTCTATTTAAAAGCATTTTACTCTAACCTGGGGCCACCACTGTTAAATTTTTCTAAATGATAATCTCATAGTTAATACACACATTATTATAGTGCAGAGTTAAGGTTATTTGGGCTCTCTGGCTGTATATTTCCCAATCTTCACATGTTTGGCTTTCTTCTAAATTTAACATTAGCTCTGAATTTCCTGGATTTGTAACACTTGGTTTGGGAATAATTGTAATGTCCTGTGATGTATTTTACCTTACATTTATGAAACGTATTCTCAGCCTTGACATGGTTTTGGCTGAGAACATATATATATTAGCCCATCCCCAGTTCCTGGAACTATCAAACTGGGTTATAACATTTGACTATTGAGAACAAAATATAAAAGAAATATTATTCAACTGATGATATGATTAGGAGTGCTAATGAGATAAAATTCTTATTTAGCCAGCTTGACTGCTGATAAATTGCATAATGCTATCATATCTCCCACAAACTACTGTTTCACTTTCTTTTAGTTTTTGCTTTGTTTTTTTTAATTACAAATTTGTTCTGTTAAATACTTTGGCTCTGATGCCGTGTTCAGCAGACTAGTAATTGCCATATAAATCCATGGTGGATGGGAGTTGAATCAAAGCTATGCTGCCTGAATCTGTGATGGACATAATTAGGTGCTTGGGGAACAAAAACAAAGAGGGACAAATGGAAAACAGTTGTTTCTGCTTTGCAAAATATTTTTGACGTTAATTTTCATTCTCCATTGGAGTTAAACAGTTTCTACAAAACATTTTTCTATTAGAGTATTGGGGGGAGAGGAGCATAGTCACAATTTCTTTGATCATCTTTCAGCCTAGGATTTAAAACGGAGTAAAGTTCTTATACCATATCAATGAAAAACAAACAAGGAGTCCTGTGGCACTTAAAGACTAATAAATTTATTTGTTGAATGAGCTTTGGGGGGAGAAAAATCCCACTTCATCAGATGCTTTGATGACATGGGATTTTCTCCCACAAAAACCTCATGTGACAGATAAATTTGTTAGTCTTTAAGGCTATGTCTACACTAGCAAATTAGTTCAGATTAAGAAGCCTTAATTCAAACAATTTGAGCCTTGTCTACGCTAGGCTTTGCCTAGTTCGAACTAACTGCTTAGTTCAAACTAATTTGCATATTTTGTTTGACCTAGCCCAATGTAGACATGCTAGTTTGAACTAAATACGTTTGAACTAGCAGTTAATTTGAACTAACCACATTTTCTTAGTTTGAACTAACTTTTAGTTTAAATTAGCAGCACTCTTTTAGTTCAAACTAAAAAATTAGTTCAAACTGAAAAAAATGTGGCTAGTTCAAACTAAGAAGTTAGTTCGAACTAAAAAAAAAAAAAGTGGTTAGTTCGAACTAACTTTTTGAACTACTTAGTTTGGACTAAGCAAGTCCGAACTAAGGTTTTAGGTATAGACATAGCCTAAAAGTGCCCCAGGACTCCTTGTTTGTTTTGCTGAACTAGGCCATCAAGGCTACCCCTTTGGAATACATCTCTGGAGTTTCCGTTAGCAACTCCCTGGCAGCAAAGGCTGAAATTTATCTATTGACAGGTATTACGGATCTGCTCCACTTTCATTGTGATGCTAATGGTCTTGCATGCGAATGTATTGCAGTGCTTCTTATGTTTTTAAGCATTGGTTACAGACTTTGGTTTTCTTCTGGTACCTTCCCAAACAAACTTTGGGGTATTTTTAAAAACTGTGACGTTTACTTGACTTTCTCAGTGACAAAGAATAAATCAGGGATTAGAAGTCATGGCTCCAAGATCTCTCCTCTAACCACTAGATACTATGCTCCTCCTGTACCAGTGCGCCAGCTAATCTAAGTTTCAAAGTGTTCGAATCTTGACAACTGCTTTAATTTGTGGCTACAGTGTGACCTGCTCCCCTGACTTATACCTCCCTGCATTTATTTCCTCCAATTCTATAAGTTCCCCCATCTTCAAAGCATCTGACAAAGTGGAATTTTCTCCCATGAAAGCTCATGTAATAAATTTGTTAGTCTTTAAGTGCCACAAGACTCCTTGCTTGTCCAGCTAATCTAGCATCACCAGAAGACTTACAAAACAGTGCATGGTGCAGCAGCAGCACCGGATTGCATTGAGCTATATCTGAAGCTAGTCCAAGTAGAATATCAGGCAAGAACATGTTTTTTATTCTCTCCTTTAGAGGGATGGCAGTGCGTGGAACAGGCATCACGAAGCCATTCACAACATTAGCTCTGTAGTGACCACGTTTGCCTTAGCAATAGTCTGGCTTCCACTGACAGTGCTGTTTTCCCATTGGTTTGTCTTCTGTTTCATTTTAGTACTTGTTTTTTTGCTGGCAAGCTGTGTGGGGATGGACAGCTGGAGGTGCTAAAAATGTTGAATAAGAATGAAAGGCTTATCTCGCCCCAGCAGTTGAATTTTTTTTGATGTCCATGTAAAAGCTGTTGTATTCATAAGAGGAGCTTTTACAAACGCCATTCTGTTGCCAGAGCAAATAATTCCCATGTGCTTTTTTGGCAAATTACTTTCAGGCAGTGTTAGCGCTGTGAGCTTGTTTCAGAAGCCAGCATTCCACATGGCAGTTAAGAAATTGTTCAATGCATTATTAAGACCACATGATCCCCTCCCAGCCCAGACCTCTGGAAGTCTTTGGATTAGAAAACAACTCTAGTCCATGTCAGTTACCAATTTTTACTACCAGCATGTTTGTTAGTATTGTTTTATTATATTTCCACGGGCTTTGACGTGCTGGAGGCATCTGATATTATACAAGCTGTTTATGTGGCTGGGGGCCTCTGTGAGCTAAGAATGAATTATTTCGATAACTCCACCAATACGTGTGGTGCTCTAGAGCAGTGGTTGTCAACTACTGTGTCACCACACAACTGTTAGTGTGTCGCAGAGAGTTGGGGATATGATTGGATTTGGCCTGGGGAGGGTGGGCTGGTGTGTCCTGTAGGGTCACAATACGCTGCCAACTATGTCACGACCTGCGAAAGATTGAGAATACTGCTCTAGAGAAAGGAAGAGGTGAAGTTCCTGCTTGGAGGAGCTTGGTAAGTTTGATATATAATAGTAGGTGATGACAGACACTGGAGAAAGGAGAGGCAAAAGAAAACATGGGGGAAACGAAAACGAGAGTTGTGGGAACATTAATTATAAATGTAGTGTTGGAATTATAGAAGATTGCCCTAGCTAGTATATCAAAGCAGTGATCCATCTAGTCCAGTGTTCTCTCTGAGAACAGCCAATATTAGACGTTTCAAAGAGGATAATGATTGGAGAGGCTGCCCAGGACGGTGGTGTTCAGATCCCATGCACCTGGGAAGCAAGGAAGGGGGCTGATTACAGTTCCTAAAAATGTTCTTTTCTCATTAGTTGGTTGAGGAAATCTGACCTGAACGGCCAAAGGTCAGTTAACATTTTCCAAGGGAGAGCAGATTCACAACTAATAAAAAGACACAACTAGGGAGTAAGCTCCTCCTGCAAGCTTAGTGCTATTTCCTTCACTGGGGGGCAGATGGATCACATTTTCCAGTATTTCTCTGCAGTCATAAGGGCCAGATTCTTGGGTAGTGATTCCAACAGTCTGGGGGCTCTAAAATCCCCAAACAATGAGACATGGAACAAAATCACAAGATCTGGCAGCACTTCCGTCAGGTTCAGCTGTACCAGTTCATTACTTTGTCTTGGGTTAGGTGTAGGAGGGCTGGTGATTATGCATGCCCTTTACATTGCACTAGATATTTATTCTTGCTAAAGCAGCAAGTTCCTCCTTCCATTTGGCACAGATCAGGTTTCGGGGTGAGTAATAACCTTTAAATATGTGTAACTTTGACCAGTAAAGTGTGGGTGACAATTATCTTTGGAGGTGATTTCTTTGAGGGTGAGGGGAGGTGTTCAGGGCTGTAATTGTAGGTTGTTTAATTTGCTAATAGAATGGGAGGTATGTGTTTTGGAGGTAGAATTTGTTTTTAAGAGTAGAAAATAGCAGTGGAGCTATTTGTTGGTGCCTTGGCAGTGGCATGCTATACATATCATTGACTGACACCTTCCCTAATGATCTCCACAGCCAAAGAGTAGAAGAAAAAGCTTCCATATACTCTGAGACTGTAGGTCACACTTGACTCGTGTGCCATATAGTATCATCTATCAGTCTGTTGTCTCCCACAGGCTAATACCTCCCCCCCGCACTGCTGTGAATTGCCAGGGAATTTTTGGGAAGTTGAATTTGGATAAGACTATATCTTTTTTAACAGCTCATAAAGATTAGATTTATTTTGCTGAGGCTAATTGGGCTGAGAAACAAACGACATCATTTCCTCTGACTCGCTACTTTGGTTCACAGTTGAAAGGTTTTGTGTACATATTGATGCACTAAGGATAAGTAATGAAAATGCATCCTATTTTGATAACTGCCTGAGAGTTTTGTGATATTTCTTGACATAGATGAATTTCCTAAAGATGCATTTTCAGCTACACAGTTGAGATTCAAACTTTTCTGAAGTTCTGGGCTTTTTTGTGGTCAGGGATTGATTCAAGTTCATCTCTGCTGGCTTAAATGATGGAGATGTTTTGGAACAATGTTAATATTCAGGGTTTGATATATACCGATGAAGTACATTGGCAGTTTTCTCACGGGAACATTTTTTTTAGATGACATGTAAGGATGTGTTTCAGGTCCAAGATGAGGAATGATGCCTAAGTAGGTTGGTCACTCACATGATCTATGAAGAAAAATAAATCCTTTTTTGGACAGAAGCATCTCCCTGAGCACCTTTTCCAGTCACCAGTATTCTGAATACTAATTGGAATACCAAGGTTGAGGTGAAAACTTCAACAGACATTGCCAAGATTTTGTGAAGATGAATTGGTCCTTTAATCCTATAAAATGGTAGAGTTGAAATGCTGAAACAGAAAAAGTCACCTAAGCAGTAAGGCCCTTTACAATGTTAGGAAACTTTATGTAATAAAGAAAACAGATTCTCCATCGATTATATTTTTTTTAGTACTTTTTCAATGTTCATGCTAAATAACATCATTTTTAACTCTGTTTTTCTGCTTTATCCCCTGCTCTGTTAAGAGTCTAAGAGGCAGGTGACTCAGTTGCTTCTGCATGAATCGGTCTGGTTTTCCTCTTTGCTTTACTATGTAACTGTCTGTTTCCTTTATTCTGCTCTTCATGACAAAGATTTGTTTCTCACTGCTCACAGGCAAGATGACACTGAAGTGAGGAAGAATGTAGCTTGAAGACAAAGTCGCCAACAAATATTTCCTGTTTTGGATTAGCTGTCTCCTTTTGGCTATGTCTAGAATGGCTGAAGGACAAAAGTCTGACTGTGGTTCCTGTGGGCCTTCTGCGCGGGTGGGGTGATGTTGACAAGGGAAAGGAATAAATTAAATTAAAAGGAAAGAGGGGATGATGAAACAATCTCAGGCCGTCTCTCTATGTACAGTGATACAGCTGTACTGATGCAGTTCTCTCGTAGGCTGAAAAAAATCCACTCCATGAGCTGCACAAGCTATATTAGTGAGAGAATCTGTTCGTGCTGACCAAGTGCTTGCTTATAAGCGCTTAAGTTGCTGTAATATATACTGCTTATGTAAGTTATGCCAACATCACGTAGACATAGTCTAAGAGAACAAAGTTGTGTAGCTTTCACGCCAGCCTTTTATGGCAACATTCTTGGGCCTTTAGACCAAGAGGAAGAAGTGTCTTCTCTCAAGTTATTCTTTGTTAATTTTGAGTAATTTGCTCTGATGTGTTCAAAGAACAGAAGGCACTGGCCTGAAGAGCTTACAAGGAGTTCGCACTCTAAAACCCTGCTCAGGCAAGCTGCTCTCCATTGGCAAACCCTCTTGTTGTCATCATGCTGTGTGTGGAGCAAATGGAGGATCAGGCCCTAACCCGCAGTTGCTGTTGTGTGCATGGCACAGAAAATGACAGGCAGAACTTCATGCTAGGCCTGAGAAGGCCAAGCCATCTTGTAAAATACATGACCCAAATCTAACCTGCAAAGACATATTATAGGAAAATACAATGGCAATGTGCAAGTAGGCTAGGGCTTTGATATGCATGTGTATCATTTATGGTTTCTTGATGATGTTTACATATATCCTGTTAGAGGTTAGCAAGGTAAATGAACTGTTTTCCCCTATCTGTTACTATTGTTCTATTGGAAGGGGTCAAAAGAGATCATTAATATCTAGATGGACCTTTGACGTACCAATGCAAACTGCCAATTAATGGTGCTAATCAGGGGTTAAAGCATAACTGGGGGGGCCCTGGAACCCTCCTAAATTTGCAGTGCCTCCCACAGGTCCAGGCCCCCTTCACCCACCCCAACTACTGCCCCCCAAATGCCTGCCCTCCACCCTGGCTACTGCCCCAATATCCACTCCCCTGTCCCAAATATTCCTCCAGCCCCCAATAACCAACCCAAGCTTCGGTGCCCCACAAGGGGGACAGGCCCCTCCCCCCCGACCATGAGCTTCCCGTTTCCGAAGGGGAGCCCAGCCAGGATGCCCCAACGCTCACCGGAAGCTGTGCGTCAGGTGGGGGAGAATTGCCTCTAACTCCCCTCCCTTGAGGCGGTGCTTTAAGGCTTTACTTCAAAGGGCAATATACATTACTATTCTCCATGTAAGAAATAATCGGAGAACTGTCATCATAGCCTACGTGAAGAAATGACCTGGAAATGCCCACCTTGCTACAGTTATAAAAGGCACTTGGGAACCTAATCCCTTTATCTCACATCTATCTATGCGTCTCAAGGAAAATTTCAGCTGCAGGATTGAGATCCCAGCCGGCTCCAGCCTGGAAATCACCCTGCTAATTCCCATGGGAGAATTAGAACAAACTCTACACCTGGACTATTTGACCTCTTTTCCTTAAAACTGGATTTGTAACAGCTGAAGCTGTGAAACAAAGACTTAAACCCACCTAGGTATAGGATGTATACCAGGACCTGCAAACGTCAAATTCTGCTGGGAGCCTGATGGATTGGACTTTCAAATCAATGTATGTATGTGGTGACTTCAACCCTTTAATAGTACTCTGATAGTCTTTCTTTGTATAACACACCTTTAGCTTTAGTTACTAAAGGATTGGATGGTAGTATGATATTTTGGCTAAGATCTAAACTTATACTGTTCTGTGTAATATGGCTGATCCTTTGGGGTCAGGAGAAACCTTTCTGGGTAAAAAACTCAGAGTTTTAAACAACTTTTCTTCTTACCAGGCCTAATGGCTGTAATGGGGACCAAAAACTGAAATGGAGTAAAAGGGGGCTGAGTATATTTTAGGGTGACTTCTTGATATCCAGTGTGGGGGATCAGAAACATTGTTTGTGACTGGCTGGGGAGTTTGTCTCCAGGTAATCCACCAGAGCTGGGAGAATCTGCTCTCCTGTTCACAGCTTTCCCTGATCTTTGCATATTCAGGTGGTTATCCCCGGAGGGCCAGGTCACACCGCCCCCAAGGAGTTCGCTGCATTAAGTGTGCATTGCTGAGAGTAATGAAGCCTCTAAGTACTGTGTAGAATTGAAACCGAAATGACGTTACCTCATGTTACTTTAGCTGCTCTCATGACTCGTCCCAACACACATGGTCCCTGCCCCATGACTGAACTATGACTAGTGCAATGCTTTGTGAACAGGTCAGCCCAGGTAACAGTAGAATCATATATTGACTCATACTATGCTAAACACGTGAAACTTCCTGGAGGTAACATCAAGATGCAAATGAGTCCTCACCAGCTGCCATGTGACTTGCTTAGTAAATCAGGGAAGAAGGCTGATTTTTATGGTTGGAGCATAGGACTCTCAGGAGATATTTGGAGGTGGGGCGTTTTGGCTGTGTTTTTCCATTTTGGAAAACTTAACACTGTTATGCAATAAAAATCACCACTGCAGGAAAGCTTTAGAAGTCTGTCCTTTGTCCTATCAGTCTCTCTAATCCACTTGTACTGAGAAAGTGTTTAGGTTTATGAACAATATAAGGTTGCTGCAAATACCCAAGTTAATTAGGTCTATCACTGTGGTATCTTTCCTATCATGGTCTTTCTGCAGCACGATCTATCCTATTCCTGTGTGTGTTTATAGGGCATCCAATCAATGATAATTGTGTTCGGTTTGGAACAGATGATGTTCCAACAGACTGTTTGATTGACATGGTCGTTTTTGGTGGTGCATTGATTTTTTTAAAAAAAGCAATATGTTAGGAGTCCTGATGTCTTGGCTAAGAGTAGCATTCTAGCTCCTTGGTGACTAATTTACCATAACTCATGTCAGTCATGACGAAATTTATTACCAACAGATACCGTTATTGGTCTAGTGAAATGAGTTTGGTGGGGGTCTGTCTTCTGTTCCTCAACCTATGTTGCCACATCTCACAAACTACTGCTACATTTCATGTCCTTTGCTGGAAATCTCAGGCAGGAGTTTAATAATCTGAAGCAGTCAGGAAGACCAAACAACTCCTTAATCTCTCCAAACAGTGGCTTATGCAGATTGGGCTGAGCCACATTGAAAGGGTGATGTGGGGAAGCTTGCTCTGCTGATGTCTGTTCTGTGGCTAAACTGAAGGTTTCATGCTCAAGGCCCATCAGTCCAGCCCTGCAAGGTTTATGATTAGGTCAGTGATACTCAAACAGAGGCTCATAAGCCGCAAGTGCTCTTTGGGGCATGTGATATAAAAACACTGTGTGATTTAAGTACTAACCAGTCTGTTATTAACCAACAGGGACACTTTTATTATAGCTGTATTTGATAGAATAATAATACTTGGTCAGTCATTTTTCTGGGATTAAAAACTAAATATGTTTGATGTCATATTGTTTAAATATCAATACATAGTATTATAGTAGATGAAATAAGAAATTCACCCTCCTGTGGCACTTCTGGGTAATATTGATTGCTAATTTGACTCCTAAATGAGTATCACTGGATTAGATCATTCAGAGTATTATTTATACATAAAATGAAGAATACCACCAAACAAAAGATTTCTAATTATCTGCAGAGCAGACACCAATCTAATGTCTGATGCCTCTTTAAATGCATGTCAAAGCCAAAGCAAATATTTCATTACTTCAATTATTTACAATGAAGACCTTGCCAGGACACAGCTTCTAAATAGAAAACATCCAGTACATGAGAAAAGCCTGTTGCATCATTTCACGTAAGCATTTATTGACTAATTCTGTATATCACCAGTGCTTTTGTTTTCATTTTCCAGTGAAAATTAATTCAGATAGTTTGTTCAATTTAGAAACAAAAAGAAATGTGTGATCATTTCTTAAAATAATCCCATATCTCCCATATTATATTAATATGCACAAAAACAATGATATATGTGTTTCTTTCTTGTATACTAATTACTGAATGTTTAAAACCGTCTGCATCTGGCAGATCAAAACATCACTCGGTGTTAGTGGGAAGCTATTTTTTTCATTTTAGACGCTGATATGAGGTCAGAATGAAAAGGCTGTGCTTCACCTGAACATGCCCAAATTTCCTTTCACTCCTCTCTGATAAAAAAGCAATTTAGCTGTTCCCCCTACCTCTATCTTTTGCTTCTAATGTCTGGGAAGAAGGTAAAGTGAGGAAGGTTTATTTCTGTCAAAGTCTAAGGCTATGTTCGCTCACAGACGGCTTGTTTCGAAACAAGCCATTTCGAAATAACTTGTTTTGAAATAACACATTACTTCGAAACAAGTTATTTAGAAATAAAAAAAATACCATCTGTGAAATAAGCAAAAAGCGGGAATCAAAATAGCATGTCCACACTATGGGCATGCTATTTCAGTTCCGGGGCAGGGCACCATGGGAGGTGTGGCAACGTGGCCCACCTGCGGGCCATGTTGCCACTGAATCCCCTTCCTGGCTCTCACCCGGAGAGCCAGGCAGGGGAAAAAGCCCCAAAGGGCAGGGATCCCCCAGCCCTGGGCGGCAGCTGCTAGACCCCCGCCTGCTAGCTTGTCCTGAGCCCCGTGGCAGGGAGAAGAGGGCGCCCGGCTCTTCCTCATCACCCTGGCCAGGAAGGTCCATAGTTATTTCAAAACAACAATTATTTCGAAATATCATGTCCTAACGTCTTCATTTCGAAACCAACGGTTTCGAAATAACCATCCTTTCGAAACGGATGGGGTTTAAGCCGTTTCGAAAGGACGGCTGCCATTTTGAAACAAGGGGTTTGCTTGTTTCGAAATGGCCGTGTGTCGTGTGGCCATGGCGTTTCTTATTTCGAAACAACCTCATTGTTTCGAAATAAGAATGCTGTGTGAACACAGCCTAAAAGTCTTATTCCAAGAACAACACAACAGTCACACATAGAGTCACATCCTTGGCTATGCGTCTGGCCAACAGAAAAGAAAAGAAAAATGCCCATGTAGATTTTCTTCTAAATAGAATTTAGTCTTCATTTCCAAGCAGATAAGTAAACTGTAAAAAATAGGAAAACTAAAGCCTAATTTCTGCAGCTGCATTGATGTTCATTTATACTGTGTGCATAAATTATGCAACTGTAACCTTGACTCTTTCACTGAAGCACAGTATGTATACCTTAACAGGGCGTATTTATATCCCACAATCCATCCTTCCACTCCACAGTTCTTCATTTTTCAAAAACTAACATTGGGTTACATTTTAAATCCAAAGTTCACGGGAACCAAGTGAATATGGTTCTTTTAGATTGCTTCTCCATTTTGCATTTCTCTTGAATTTGCTTATCACTGCTTATCTACCCAAGGCTTTCCTGTGAAAAGCTTGTTTGCAGTCAGCATCTGCTTGATCGTTTGTATTTTTGAAATAGCTGCCAAAATCATTCTTAGGAAAACTGTCTATTTTTTCTAAAATTGGATAACTCCAGCTGGAAGGCTTTTTGTTTTATTTTTCTCACCAGAATCTCTTGCACATTAAATGTCTTGCTTGAAGACAAGTTTGCCAAATTCTCTTTAAAAATAAAATAAAGTAAGTCTTAGAACAAAGGTCTTGAGAGTTGGGACTCCTGGGTTTTTGCCATGGAATCTGAAACTCCAACTTCTGTTTTTAGCTCTTCCTTAGTGAGACCTTGGGTAAGTCACTTAACTTCTATGTTCCTCAGTTTACCCATCTGTAAAAAATTGGTTTACATTTATGTCAAATATATGGTGAAGTTGTGAGACTCAGTTAATGTTTGTAAAATTGAATATATTCATTGGTTTTGGTATAGCAATGAAAGGCAATAAGATCCATCACTCAGGTTATTTGAATCCAGGCTGTCTTTCCACCCTACACACATCCCTGCTGGGTGCCAGGAGCTTAACTTATGTCTCATGAAACTCCAATCTCTCATTCATCACTGCATCATCTAAGCATTTTTTTAAAATCACTCTTCTTTAGAGCTGCTAGGAATGTGCAGCTGAATTTAGTTATGATTTAGAGTCACCTAGTGTTGCAACGCTCATAATTTGTCATGTGTCTCACAGTATCTGGGTTTTTTTCTTAAAGTCTGAACTCCTAAAATCATATGAATTTATGAAAATCCATTTTTTTATTTAAAAAAGAAATTAGTTCTCGCTGTTGCTGAGGAACAAATTGAAAATATGACCCAAATCAAACCAGGCAGCTCAAAAATCAGAAGGCAAATAAAGAGAATCCTAAATTTCAATTTTTAAACCATTCTCTTGATTTCTGGGAGGGCAGGGATGTTGAATGGTCAAAGATGGCAATATAGAGTAGCCAGGTCTGGAAGCAGTGAAGGCATGGCTTGATTTATGTTCAAAAGGATGAGAAGGAGACTTCTGCCCTGCCACACACGGAAACATGCATTTTTTGTTCTTGAGGCATTTTGGCCATCCAGTGGGATCCAAAGGCTGTGGACCAGTTTAATTGTCTAATAAGATAAGTTATATGTAGAAAAAAATTTTGAAGCACGTTTCATTTCATTGCCAAAGTTTTGCCTAGTCTTCTTCTTCACCCCCCTACGGGGCTTCCTATTACAGATATAAAGAAATTGTCCTTATGTAGGGGGGTCAAATGGTTTGTGAGTCATGCTCAGCTAGAGTTTAAACACAGTTTTTTACGTGGGTGGTGGGAGAGGCATGGCTGGGAAACCTCAATTTGTTGAACGTTCCCAAACAGGCATTATTGATAGCTTCATCCCATGCTGTTAATTATGCCCCAGCTGCCTGTCCCTTCACAGGACCTCTGGCTGAGGATTTTACACAATTTGCTATTGGTGCGTAGGAGCGTAGAAGGCCTGTACAGCCTTGAGGTCCTAGCTTGTACTATGTATATACAGGGTAGATTCAGCAGATGGATTAGCAGACGGTCTAAACTTGATGTAAAGGCCAGCACCAGAAAAGCCTTCCTTTGTGTCTCCACCATGAGCTGAGGATGGGATCCCCAGCTCACGGACACATACTTGAAGAGAGCTAGTGCATGTATAACTCGTGACACCTCAGTAGCATGGGCAGCAGCAGCAGTGTGGCAAAATTTAGTCTTAAAGTGCCACACAACTCCTTGTTGTTTTATCACTGGACTAGACTAACACGGCTATCCCTTTTAAAATTGACACTTTAGCTGTGCCAGCTACAAACCTTGCCTCTACTCCATGGGTTAAGTCGCACTGCCCTTGCTGCTGAGGCTCCAGTGCTGTTAATATTGACTAGTGCTCATGGAGGACATGAGCTGGGCATCACATTCTAACAGCCTGTGTGTCATTGTGCAAAGCTACCTTTTGCAAACCATGACAGCTAGATACCAGACTAAATACATTTGGATGTTTAGATATGTGAATAATTCCTCTCATTACCGTGATGCTGTACAATCCCAACTGGCCGGTTGGTTGTACAAAACATCTCTTAAGACGTTCAGCTCCTTGAGCAATTGGATAGGCCAGTTTATAGCAGAATGCTTAACTGGTGTCAAGCCTTCTGGCTGCCAACAAAAGATTTCCCAGGAGCAGCAAGTATAGACGGCTGCAGCCTGCGGCTCCAGAGCCTCATGTGTGTCTTTGGCTGCCCTCTCGCAGCTCTGGGATCCCGGCCCCCTTCAGCCACCAGGGACCCTGCAGGCAGCCCGGGCCAGGCTCTAGGCTCCCCTGCTACCAGGGGATCTTGCAAGGGGCTGCTCCTGGTTCCAGGTTTCTCCCCCCCACCACCCCTCCAGGGGACCCTGCTCCAAGTTCCCTGGCAGATCTCCCAGCTCTCCCCATCACATGGCTGCATCGGTTGCAGCTCTCAAAACACTTGGTTATTGAGGGAATTTTTAAAAACAGCTCATCTTATCTTTTGTGTTGCCAGCCTCTTAACTAGGGAACATTTTGGTAGCAATGAAAGCGTGTTCAAACAGCTCCATGACAAAGCTACTCCTATGTCTGTCTTTGCAGGTGCCAAGACAAGTCAGAAGTGGACACCAGTGCAGCACTTCTCATTAGCAATGTGAAAGTGACCCCAGCCTTGTGCCATTTCTGTGTATTTTGGCACAGCTGCACACTTTATCCAGCATAAATAAAGCTATTGAAATTGCGCCATGGAGACTCCTGATTTCAGCCCAGTTGTTGCAGAAAAACAAAACATGTAATTGCAGTTTAACTTTTTAGAGTAGCACCCAGGCAAAATGTAACCCTGTGTTTGCTGCAACTTTTCTGATCATGATTAAAAATTTCCTGCTGGTATTCTTGAAGGTTTGGTGCCTAGAAAGTGAACTGCCATGTGACTTTTTATCCTTTGACACAGGGGTGGTTGTTGTGTAACTCCAGAGTGGCTGTATTTATTTAGTTTTACACTCTCCCCTAATCCCTTTCTAGCTATTAGTTGGAAAATAAGGAATCCATTAACAAGCATCTAGAAGAGAATAAGGGGCTAAATGATAGTCAGCATGGATTTGTCAAGAACAAATCATATCAAACCAACCTGATAGTTTTCTATGATGAACTAACAAGCTTTGTAGATAGAGGGGAAGCAGTAGATATGGTGTACCTAGACTTTAATAATCCTTTTGGTATGCTCTCGCATCACTTTCTCATTAACAAACTAGGGAAGTACAGCCTGGATGCAGCTACTATGACATGGGTGAAGAATTGGTTGGATAACCACTCCCAGAGAGGAGTTATCAATGGTTCACAGTCATGCTAGAAGGGCGTAATGAGTGGGGTACAGCAGGGATCAGTTCTGGGTTTGGTTCTCTTCAATATTTTCATCATGTATAAAGATGATGTTGTAGAGAGTACACATATAAAGTTTGCCAATGATACCAAGCTGGGAGGGGTTGCAAGTGCTATAGAGGATAGCATCACAATTCAAAATGATTTGGACAAATTGGTGAAATGGTTTGAGGGGAACACAATGAAATTCAGTAAAGACAAGTGCAAAGTACTCCACTTAGGAAGGTACAATCGATTGGATATACAAAATGTGCAATCACTACCTAGGAAGGAGCATTGTGGAAAGGTATCTGGGTGTTGTAGTGGACCACAAGCTAAATATGAGTCAACAGTGTAATGCTGTAGCAAAAATGAGCAAACACCATTCTGGGATGTATTACCAGTAAGAAAGACATGAGAAGAAATTCTTCTGCTCTACTCAGCCTTGATTAGGCCTCCACTGGAATATTGTGTCCATCTCTGGGTGCTTCGTTTCAGGACAAATTGGAAAAAATTCAGAGAAGAGTAACACGAATGATCAGAGGTCTGGAACACTTGACTTATAGGGAAGATTGAAAGAGCTGGGTTTGTTTAGTCTAGAAACGAGGAGACTGAGAGGCAGAGCTGTCTGTTGGGGCGAGGGGGAGCAAGAGGGCGATCACCCTGGGCCCTGCAGTTTTGGGGGCCTTGCTCCGACCTGCCAAGCAGGGCAGTATAGGGCCCACACTGCTGCCCCTCCATGCTGGGGACCAGGCTAGCCAGCCAAAAGAGGTGCCCAGTTCAGCACTCCTGGTCTTCCCACCACCACCACCACCATGCTTTGTGCCGGAGGCAGTGGGGAGGGGTCGGGAAGTAGCCCGGGGCCCATATCGCTACCCCCTCAAGCTGCACTGCTTCTGGCACAAAGCCAAAAGCAGTGAGCATGGCAGGGGAGAGATGCAGACTGGGAGCGCTGAACTGGGCACCACTTTTGGCTAGCTCACCCAGTCCCCAGCATGGGACCGCCGGTGCAGGGACAAAGGGGTCTGCCCCATCCCTGTGCCAGCCAGCCCTGCCCCCCACCAGTGCCAGTGGGGGGGACTGCGTGGGGGCCCTGCAAAGGATGATTCGCCTGGGGCCCTGGGCCCACCTAGGAACGGCCCAGCTGAGAGGGGACATGACAGTTTTCAAGAACCTAAGAGGCTGTCACAAGGAGGAGGGAGAAAAATTGTTCTCCTTAACTGCCAGTGATAGGACAAGAAGCAATGGGCTTAAATTACAGCAAGGGAGGTTTAGGTTGGACGTTAGGGGGGAAAAAATTCTAACGGTTGAGGTGCTTAACTACTGAAATAAGTTGCTTAGGCAGGTTGTGGCATCACCATCATTGGAAGTGTTTAAGAGCAGGTTATACAAGTACCTCTCAGGAATGGCTTAAGAGAGTACTTGATCCTGCCATGAGTGCAGGGGACTGGACTTGATGACCTCCCATAGTCCTTTCCAGTTTCTATATTCACAAGCATACAGGTATATGCTAGATTAATAATGCAGCAACCTCAACATGATTGTAGTCTCAGCCTGGGTAAGGACTCTAAAGTTTGGAACCTTATCAGAATTATTCTAGTGAAAATTGAATGAAAATTGAAACTTCCATTCCACAGAATATTCTGATATTGTGGTTTTTTTTTTTTTCTTCCTGAATCAGGATGCAAAGTTGAAAAATTCAGAAGAAAAATTATTTGTGAGTCTCAAAATGTTTCAGACCAACAATGATCTGTGTTCAGCTGAGCTTCATAGGCCTTGTGTTCTAGGTCCACATGCCCCCGTCCTCTATGAATCTGCTCTTGAGTTGATATATAGATCCCATAATTCACTGCAGTGGCTTAGCCACAGGGAAATGCTGTGGTGTATCATGGGAGTAGTCTAGCTGAACAGTCAAGCCTATTGGGGAAAATGGGAAAATGATGGACCAGAACTACAACTCTCATGAAGGCACTCTTGTTGGTCTGTTTTAGTTTTCCTGTTAGGGTTTAATGGGGTTTTTCAATATTTTCTCCTGGAAAAATATCTCAATTTTGAAAAAAAAAACAAAACCGAACCCTTATTTTCCAACTTGCAAATCTGTCTCTAAGAATTTGCTGACCTGCTTGAATGGAAGCTTTCCTGATCTGCAGAACTGGGCTGGAAGTCTTGCAAGACCATTTTTAGTCCTTCTTGTTTAGACAGATCCTAAAAAAAGTCTGAATGAGGGCAGGTAAAGGGTTCACTTTTCATGCATAAAGTGCAGTCATAGCATAGTCTGAACTACTTTTAATTTCAGATTACGTTAACAGGAAAGAACAAAAACACAATATCTCTGAACTCTGAGAACTAATTAGCTGCTGGCTCTACAGACAGGCAAAGTCCTTAGAAGGTACAGTACACAGAAGACAAAGTCAGCACCGTTTTAAGCTGCCTCTCACAGTTTGGAGCATAGTGCAAGGCTGTTATTTTGTGTATGATTTTCAAGCACTACTTTAACGCAGAGGCAGGGCCAAGCCACAAAATTTAGACCTAATTTCCACAGAGTTGAAGAGTCCTCAAATCAGGGGTTTTCTTTTCTAGTTAAAGAAGATAAAGAGAATGAATTTCTGGTTTTTACAGAATTTAACCATGTGGCGAGGGGGAGCATGGCCTCCATCTGAGACTGACGAGCCAGGCCATCCATGCCTCCACATCAAAAGTAGAAGGATGGGATTGGACGTACAACGGCTCAGCCTTATCCCCCAGTTGGGCTGCAGCTGGTGAGGAAGCTGCTGGAGCAAGAGACTGCAGATGATCTCAATGCCACAGAGGACTGGTCTGGACTACTAGAGCTGCTAACTGACCAGGAAGCTGAGATGCTGCTGGGACTGGTGCTGGCAGTGAGCCCTGGGAAGACAGAGGAAGATCCTGCAATACAGGTATGTGCAGAAGAGAGTGTAGGTGGTAGCCCAGGTGACAATACAGTTGCGTAGCTGCCTGAAACTCTTCACCTTAGGCCAGAAAAGCCTGTGGTTGTTCTGCTGTGTGCCAAAGCCAGGATAAGACTCCTTGGTGTCCAGCCCTGCTGGAAGGCCTGAGCTCCTAGACTGCTCATTCCCTGTGCAGACTGCCTTTCTAGGTACGGGACAATGAGGGTGTGTGGCTTCCTTCTGAGACTGACAGGGGTGGCCACACAGCCCTACACATGGTGGATGCCCCCAAGGCAAGGGGACAACCATTCTTAGCCCACCACCAGCTGAGTCTTACCATGGCTCTGGAGAAGCTGGTGAAGTGTGGTAGGCTGAGCCAGCAACTCGCGCAACAGCAGCAGCTGCTACAGCTCCTGAGGACCCACAGCAGTGGCTGATCAATGAGCTGGGGGCCCAACAGCAAGAGCAGCAGTGATGACACTGTTAGCTGCTGGCCATTCTGCATCTCAGGTCCTGCCTCCAGTGGTGTGGAAACCATGACGACTCCCACAATACCACGCTGCCTCACCAAAGGTGTCCTGGAGATGTTCCAAATAATGTCTGAACGCATTGCATTGGTCCTGTCCCAATGAGCCACTCTTTTGGCTCCCTATTTGACAGGGGCAGCCCAGGCCATGTATCATGGCCTCCCCAACGAGGAGGCCTGTGAGTACAAGGCTGAGAAGGCATCCATCCTGAACATGTTGGTCATAATCTCCCAAGCCTTCTGGCACCGGATTTGGAGGATGGGCTACCCACCAGGGTCTGACACCAGCGCATGGCCATAGACCTTAAAGACGCATGCTGGTGCTGGATCCAGCCTGAACGAAGTTTCAGTGTAGCCAAGTAAGCAGTCACAGAACAATTCCTGCATACCCTCACAGCACAGGGCAAAACCTGTGTCATGCACATTAGCCCAGCACCTTGAGCACAGCAGTACATTTAATAGAGGACTTTGGCTGTGTCTACATCTGGCAAACTTAGTTGTTAGTCCGAACAAAGAAGGTCGAGCTAACCTCACACTTCTAAATTCAAACTAACACTTAGCTCAAACTAGACCATGTGGTTAGTTTGAACTAACTGGCTTAGTTTGGACTTCTTAAGACTTCTTGGACATCACCCCTAGTTCGAGCTAAAGTTCAAACTAAGTGCCTAAGTCCAGATGAAGTGCTGCTACTTATTAGTCTGAACTAAGCTTTCCTTAGTTCGAACTAGGGAAAGCCGCCTATGGCCATGAGCTAAATCAGTCCAGACTAAGTCTCCTTAGTCCAGACTAATTTGCCAGTGTAGACATAGCCTTTCTAATTGGTAAACCCCTGGTGGCACCTGGAGCTGCCCCAGTGACATAGACCTTCCTGCCTAAGCAGGAGTCTCCAGCCCTCAGATGACTAGAAGGCTGAGTTCAATTCACAACCAGTCACAGTAACAAGCCCCCTGCTACACACCATCCTGAAGAACATCCCCTGGCTGAAGCAGCGGAGGTAAACCTGTGGTGTTGAACCTTCAGGAGCATCCATGAAACCCCAACATGCAGACTAGCCCTGCCAAAATTGGGGCCTGTTTCATGTGTAACCAGTTTGGGCATCTCCAGTGCCCAGTCACAGACTGCTCCTTTGGCCGAGTTTACACTGGAGGGGACTGCACCCACTGGTACCTCACTACCAAGGTGATGGTCCTCATGGACCTCAGTCGAAGGTTCATATGTGCCCTAGTGGACTTTGGCTGTGAACAGACCCTGTGTCAGTGACTTGCCCCAATAAGCAACCAGTTCATATCTGCCTGCAGTGCATTCATGGGGACACAAAGGCCTCTCCCAAAGTCTCACTGACTGACTTGCCCAGTATGTGTTGCAACTATTAAAATGCCTAGCCTGCAGAGACATAACTACAGCAAGGCAAATGGGGCTTTGCCTGGGGAGCACCAGAGTGGCTCAGTAGAGCTGCTCTATTAAAAGGCACATTTTGTGGCACTGGCCGCAAGTGTTGCTAATTGCAAGGTGCCCTGAAACAGAGCATTACACCTCTGCTAGCCTGGACCAGAGCTCTAGCAAGAGAGAATCTCCAAACCATTTGAGGGGCTCAGGCATGAATTTACAATCAGGGAATGTACTGTATCCCCAGACCTTCAAGTCAAGTGACTGAGTTCTCATATTACTTTCCTCCAAGAAGTCCAAGATTTTAGCTTAATGACAGGCCTTGTATGAAGTGATCCACTGGCTAGGTCCTGTCACCTGTGCGATCTACCAACATGATGGACTATTGATCATTTCATATCCCCCTTCTACCAAGTTTGCGCCTTAGATCCCTGTGACAACCAAGTGTATTTAGCCCTGCTAATAGACACTCATATGGATGAAAAATGAAAGTTGGCTGAGTGTCTTTTGGAGACCTTTCTGAGGACCTTCACAAAAGAACACCCTGATCCAACACCCTTTCCACACCATCCTTGAGGAAGTGCTTTGTCGTGTGACCTAACCCGTCCCATGACACATGTAGGAAATGAAGGATCAGAGGGTTCATTCCATGCTGTATTTTGAGGTCATTGAGAAATCCCAGAGAGAGTGATGTCACCCCAGTCAGAGTCTTTCTTTTTTGAATGTGTTAATATGTTAGTCATTTAGAAAGTTATGCACCTCATCCTGTTCTTTTTAGAGTCCTTTATAGAGCCCAAGCCAGATGATACTCATCAGTTCTGCATCTACTTGCAGAGGGTCAACACAACTTCAAAGTTCAATGCATACCCATTGCTCTGGATGGACTAACTGCTTGACCAGCTGGATGAGGTTGGGTAAATTATCACCCTTGGTCTAACCAAAGACTATGGAGCCCAGCTGAAGGAGAAAAATACCTTCACCGCTCCAACAGGCTCCAATAGTTCACCAGAATGTCATGCTTTCAAGACTTCTTCAGGCCTGTGTAAGCTTGAAAGCTTGTCCTTCTTCCCAACAGATGTTGGTCTAACAAAGGCTCTCGCCCACTTTGTCTCACTACTATTCTGGGACTGACATAGCTACAGCACCACTGCATACATATATGGGTAGGGTATGTGTAATATTACCTCACCTCTAGTAACAACATTTCTACATAGCAATAATAGTCTTTATTGATTATTATTGACTTGAATGACAAAATTGCTAGTGTGCTAGTAAATCCACTTGGTCTTCTATCCCAATCCTTCTTAGTTTTTGAACGAGGAAATAAAGAGAGAGAGAAACGGAGAGGGTCAAAAATATCAGACCCATCATGTACATGAGCCAGAACAGCCCCTTTATTCAATTAACTAAACCTGTGAATTAACATATGGCTGAAGGATGATGTTAGCCAGGCAAACATTTTATCAGACCCTTTGGTGAAGGGCCATGTTGGCGAAAAGGAGGTACTATTTTGCTTAAGGTTCTCCTGACTTCATTCCACAACAAAAAAAACATCTGGACAAATCAATGAGTCTGGTACACAGCGATAGATTTTCTGGAGTCTGCTGTTTCTTTTTTTCAGCCCCAGCCCCTCCAGGATGTGGTTAATTGTGCTGAATGGATGGTGTAGTGGCTGCTAGGACAATTATTGTTTGTGTGAAACTGGATAGAAGGGGTGGTTAAGGCTGTTTCAGTTTTATGTAATTAAGTCTAAAAGGCCTCAGTGGTTACATTATAGGCACTAATTTTAAGCTATTTTACTGGTTTAGGCTGTAATTGTTTTTGTTATTACATTAAAAGATGGGTTTGGTTTTGTTTGTTTAAAATTGTGTCCTCTTTTTAAGTGATTTTGCAGGGAAGAGGATTTTAAATTTTTGCTCTTCACAATGTCAAGAGACACAAATACCCAGTACAGACTCAGTGTCCTGCCAAAAAAAGCCATTTAAAAAAAACTAACCAAACCAAACAAACAATTTGGGGAGTGGAAAAATTATCTAAAAATAACATCCACTTCATATTTTTTTGCGCTTCAGTTAAAAAGCCCAGGGCCCAGTCCTGCAATTGGATCTCCATGGATGGACCCTTGAACCAATTTCTGTGTGAAGGAGGGGAAGGAAACCATAATGTTTTGATTTCAGATTAGACACATGGAGAATCTTGAATGTTAAGCTTCAGCCAGGAGTGGGATTTTTAAAAGACAGTTATGCCCAGCAGGAATCAAAATGCAAATGCCTCCAATAATCTATGGATCTAATCCTGTTCAAGGGTATTTGTCACCGTCAAGCCTCATTAACAGCAATGACGGTGGAGGCTGCTTTATGCAGTGCAGAAGTTGCTCCTTAACAAACTGATGATATGTAACCATTTTTGCAAGGATTGAGGGAGACAGGACTTTGCTGTACTATCTGATAATCAAGTTGGAACTAGTTTGCTCAGCGTATTGCTACTTTCTGTATGTGGTGAGAACACAATTAAATCAAAAAATGCTCAGCTTACTTCTGCTAGATGAAACTATATCCACATCTAAAACAAGTCTGCTCTAAAACAGCTGGGGTATAACTGACAAGATGTCTGGGTTGGTTGCACACATTCCCTGCCCATGGACTTTGGCCACAGTGCTAATTTGGCAAAGCAGCACAAAATGTAACTTTTCAGGATGTTTTCCAGCATGAAAAGTAGCTTTCTGGGTCAAGTGCAGAATCCCATATGATAAGGCTTTTAAACTGACCAACTGGTAAATGCACATACATCACTGCAAAGACGTGGCTTTCCACCTGCTGATGCATAACAAATAGAACAGATGGGGTAGTTTAATTTCATTGTTTTTTCTCAGCGAGACAAGGTGAGTAAGATAAAATCTTTTATTGGGCCACCTTCTGTTAATGAAAGAGACAGACTTCTGAGCTTACTCAGAACTTTTTTCAGGACAGAAGTTGGTTCAATAAAAGGTATGAGCTCATCCACCTTGTCTCCATCACCTTCTGAGACCAACTTGGCTCCGACAACACTGCAAACAACATTGTTTTCTCAAAGACCCCGGGAACATTCATGGAAACTGTCCTGCTCATAGTAAATTTCCATACTCAGCTCCACTAAGCTCTTCAGGATGGACATTTGCACAACAGGATCTTTGTTTCCTAAGAGTTAATCTGTGCCTGCTGTTTGTTTCCCACCTAAACCCCTAATCCTGTTTGCCTCATCCTAGGACAGAGAGTTCTTATACAGTTTTGCTTATATGGGGGGGGGGTGTTGGGGAAGAGAGGTGTTAGCTTTTGTTTCTAAACGGAAAAAACACACTCTGTGCTGCAAAGTTTGGTTTGAAAATTAGGAAGATCAAAAGAATCTGGAAGTGAAAGGGCTCTGGTATGTCATGTGGGACCTAGTCTATGTGTGGTTTAAAAAGGGGTGCGGGTATTTTTTTAAACTAAATCTAATATGGAGAGAGTATAATTGGGAATAAAACCCAGTTGTGTTGAGAACTGACGAACAGTTGTGTTGGAGCCAAAAACCCTGGCTGTGTTGAGAACTCATAGACAACAGACGTGCATGAGAAACAGAAAATGAAACAGTGTAATTTTGCTGTCAGACAAATGAAATACAAACACGCAGATGGTGAAAAGTCAGTGATGGTGAAGCAGGTTCCTCCAGCCTGAGCTTAATACCTCTGCTTAAAACTTTGTTAGCTCAGCTGATGCAAATTGTGCCTTTCTTGGCTTTCCTATGACTTTGCACTCGTTCAGTGGCTGCAGTTGGCTGAAATCAGGACTAAGCAGCAGCGTGAACAAAATCTACTTACTTGTCTAACTTGATTTAGCATGTCCATAATAAGAAAGTCCATCTGAAGGGTATTTAAATTATTAAAGTTCTTTGTTTTAATAATCTAAGAGTATGTCTACAGTTGCAATTTAGTTCAAATTAAGGAGGCTTAACTGGAACTAACTTAGTACCTGTCTACACTAGGCTTTCATTAGTTTGAACTAGTAAGACCTGCCAGTTACTTTGAACTAAGCCTTCAGTTCGGTCATTAGTTCGAACTAAGGACAATGTAGACAAGGATTAACCCTTAGTTCTAACTTTAGGGGCAGTTAGTTCAAATTAACAATGTGGACTAATTTACCATTAGTTCAACTAACATTAGTTCAAATATGTCCACGTTGTTAATTTGAACTAATAAGCTTGAGTTTAGTTCGAACTAACCCATTACTTGTTAGTTTGAATTAACAAATTCGAACTGACTTTTCCTAGTATAGACAGCCTAAGGTAATTGACATTATTATTAAGAAAGATTATCTCTGCAGATGATGTATTACATTGAGTGGTTGGGGGAAAAAAATTCAATTTATTTTCACTTCCAAAAGTTCCAACCTTTCTCTGTTTTCTTTCGCTACCAAGTACAGGCAAATTCTGCTCTCAGGCTGTTTTGATGCTACCTTTGATTGATAGCAAGGGCCCTTATTTCCCCTGCCTTGCACTTCGGGGTATAGCTATTTACTCCTGGGCACTCTAGGTATGTAATGCTGCCATTCCGAGTAGGTTGTGTTAAACATTCACTTTGACAGGTGTAAATAAGTGCACAGTGTGTAAGGCAATGGGGAGTCTGGCCCAAGGAGACTGAGAACAGAATTTGGCTTATCAGTAAATAGACATTTACAATTATCTCTTGCCTCCTCATGAAAGAAAGCTACAGAGTTGTGTGTATGCATTTCATGATACCAACAGATAAACCAAGACCCAATATAAATTAGAGATGCCTTAGAAATAGGAAATAGGATGCATTGATCACCAAGCTCAACTCTTCCCCCTCACATCCCCCAATCAGCATTTATTAAACCACTTCATAGGATTCCCAGAAGGCAGGATAAAGGGAGGAATATGAGTTACTGGACAGATAAAATAAATTGCAAATAACTGGAAATGACTAAAGGGCCCAAACCATCGACAAGAAAAATCAGGATGTGAGTGTGCCCAGGATACAGCCCTGGGATTTGTTCATTTCCAGTTCTCTGCTTTGTTTTCTTCACTCTTTGAGTATGGAAACCTGTGTTTGGAAGAAAGGGAAACAGCCAGCGTTGTGCTTATGATGTATCACACATTGGCACTTCCTTGGGCATTATATCCTTTCTTCCCAGAGCAGAGGATGAACCAAGAAGGTAGTCTTAGGAAAATACATGGAGTGAATATATAGTAAATAGCCCTTGGCATTATTGCACAGTGAAAGGGGAAGTGTTGGTGACAGTTAAATGCATTAGCTTCTTCCATGAGTAGAGTTCATTCAAATTCTCAGCCAGGAAATATTCATCTATGGGTTTCTGCATAGGCTGACATTTTCTGAGGGCATGGATTTCACCTGACCCAAGTAACCAATCACATGCCATCATCTGACAGCCCTTGTTCTTTATCAGCCCATTAAGGATGGGCTTTTAGCCAATGAAAATGTCAAATTTTTGGCAATGGGTTTATAATTATTAGGAAATGCTGTGGCAGAATAATGGAATGAGAGGATTTAGAACCAATCAGACATGTCCACTTCCAGTAGTGTGCCAAAGAAGGTGCAAATGGCAAAGGAAGGATATCAGAGTGAAGCAGGGACCATTAGGGGTTTGGATTTACTGCAAGGAGTGAATTAAAAATATCCATGTAGGCTGTGTCTAGTGGTTGGTGCTGATTAGGCTTAACTGGGTGGCGCCAAGGGAAGCTACTTTCCCACGGGTGCCTTCTCCATGTCTATTTTCCAGAGGTCATAAGGTCCATGTAAGCAAGATGCCTGTGACATTCATCCCTAGCTAGTTCAAGCTGCTTTTCACTGTCCTGCGGAGAGAACAGAGAAGAATATTCACAAGCTCCAGTTAATCCGGTATTTTAAAGCAGAATTGCATTGAGGATGGATCTTGCTGTCCGGCCAGACAAGTCCCTGGAGCATGATTACTTCCAGGCACTGTTGGTTGCACAGCCAAATAATTTTGGTTTCTACCTCTTCTCTCTGCCAGTCTATATGGCTGTTCATGCACATTTCCCTCTGGTCTCTTTCCCTCTTCCACATGTTGTTACCGTTCACTTTGCCAGCCGCCTTCCATGTGCTGTTCGCTCAGGCCCAGGATACCAGTCATACACTTCCAGCATCCAACACTCTTGGGATATGAACTCTGAAACTTTGTAGATCTTGAGAGTCTGGCTTCCCCCTCTACTGCCTGTGCCCAGGGATGGCCTTCCAAATCATGGGTGTTCACTGGCCAGATGGCTCCTTCCCACAGTAGACTTCCTTCTCCTCCAGGCACAGCGGTTGTTACCAGTCTCTATGGAAAGTTGTCTCCTAGTACAAAACCAGGGCCAACTGATCCTGTTGGTACTCTGAGTTCACATTTAATCTGCGTGGGCAAAAGCATGAGGAGCAACCTTCCTTTCATTTTGCTTGAGAATTATCGTTAGACAAGAGTCACAAAGGTGCAGAGAAGGGATGATTTCAGGAAAAGTCACAATAGCTCATTCTGTCTAGTTTTCTTCTTTAGAAAGGTTTCTCTGAGCTCACTGAGGTTGGCTAATGATGCAATAAAAGAACAACAAGGAGTTGTGTGGCACTTTAAAACTAACAGATTTATTTTTTGCATGAGCTTTCGTGGGAGAAGATCCCACTTCCTCAGATGCTTCGAAGATGGGTGAACTTACAGAAAGGAATGAAACTAAATGCAAGGGGGTGTAAAACATAGGATCAAGTCATAATGTAACAGTAAAACTGCTCTGATTTGCTGTTACTTTATGACATGATCCTATGTTTTACACCCCTTTGCATTTAGTTTCATTCCTTTCTGTAAGTTCACCCATCTTCAAAGCATCTGAGGAAGTGGGATCTTCTCCCATGAAAGTTCATGCAAAAAAAATCTGTTAGTCTTAAAGTGCCACACAACTCCTTGTTGTTTTGTTTTTTTTTGTTTTGTTTTGTTTTGTTTTGTTTTACTGGACTAGACTAACATGGCTATCCCTTTTGAAATTAATGATGCAATGTCATGCCCACGATGGTGAAAGGACTTTGCTACCCTTTTTAGGGAGAAGGCTCAATGAGGGAGAAATCTGATACAGAGAACTCAATAATGTTGCCCTTTTGACATGAGCAGTTAGCCAGTATCTGGGACGTTGCAAGGCTGTAGTGCTAGGACAATAAAAGACAGGTGTGTCTTTGATGCAATCCTGTTCATTTACAGAGAATATATGAGAAGCCCTGTTTCCCTGAATGCAGGGAAAATCCCTAAGACTGCCCTTCCAGCTTCTTATTTGCCTGTCTCCATCTCGTTGCTCATCACTGCCTTTCTTCCTGTCTGCCTCTAATACACACCAAGATTGCCCAACAGTTCCCTGTTCCTCTGCACTTATGAGCATAGCTGAAACTTGTGCAAAACTTCAAGATAGGAAAGCATTTAAATATCTTTGTTCTCTTTCCCTTCCCCACCTAACACTAGATAGAACAGCTGTTGGTACAGCAACTTATTCTTCTGCTACCAAACTAGTGTATCCAAGCATCCTCCATGGCTTTCAGTGATCTACAGGAGGCTGTCCTCTAGCAGTTTAGGTGAGCTGACCATTGTCTTTTAGAACTGGTGTGTGTCTGTGACACTGTCAGCACGTTAGATTAAAACTCAGAATGTCCACAGTGCGCTAGGCTCTTTGTTTCTCAAACCTTGGCCGGTGAAAAATCAGTGAAGTTAGTTTAGGTTTTGTTTCTAGGGCAGCTGTCAGTTTCATTTTCAGGTTCTCAAAGTTTCACTGCTTGGGGGGAGGCTGCTGCAAGGGAAGGCTAGTTTGTTTAAACACAGCTGTTCTCACTGGGATTGGAAAAAAGACATGGAAACCTTTCTGTTTAGGCTGAATCACAGTTTGTTCTCCCACAATCAAAATGTTGGCCTTAATCAGCACAGACAAGTTCTTTTTCTAACTTGTTTAACAGAAATGTTTGCTAATGTTGTTAGCCTTTCCAGTCTTTTCTTTCTCTAGAGCCACATTCGGGTCAAATCCACCCACTCTTCCTTGCACGGCTCTGCCTAGTCCCACTCCTGGGTATTGCACTGCCTTGTGGTGTATGGCACCTAACAGTAGATCCTTCTCCAAGCAGTGCCTGCTGTGAACGTGCATGGATCACTCCTTCTCCCTTAGTGTTTTCAAGCCTCCCACAGCTGAAGTTACCAAAGGGGGTGTTGTCACGGTGTGCTCTTCTACCACAGTTCCTTCCAATTGCTGCACTAAATGAAAGCACCAACCGAGTCCTTCAGATCCAGCATTTTCTTCATTTGTAGGGTGTTAGCTGACAGTTGTTCTTCTCTGTCTAGCTTTTAGTATAAGGTAGGTTTAACTATATTACAGGTATAGATAGTTTAGTACAGTTGGCAAGGTCAGTTCCTTGGAGTGGTGAACTACAGAAGAAGCAGCCAGACTTTATATGCTTTGTGCCTAGTGCTAGGCAAACACGTTAGGTATTTACCTGCAGAGGAGAAGACTGCATGCAAAGACATGCAAAACAACCTATGGGGGCTCCTCTTTAAAGACACTTTCAGTGCTAAATCACCTGAGTCCGTAGAGTCACTGGTGCCGATCGCTAGGAGGCCTGTTCCTGCTCTAGTGGTTTCCTCCAGCACAGCTAAGTTGTCTAAGGATTTTGTGTCATTGAGATATTTATCAGTGCTGGCTCTCGGTCCTCTGGTTAAGACTGCCAAGGCTTTGAAGTCACTGTTGGTGGAAAAGGGCCAGCTGCCTGCTAAGGAGCTAGAGCCATTTCAGTTCTGTGTTGATTCCAAAGAAGCTGAGGGAGAATATGACCATTGTTAGCAGTGTCAGATTTACTGCATCCGTCCAGTACTGACATTGAAACCCAAATTGTTCCTGGGTCTACTTTGAAGTCTGGATTTGTTAAGCTGTGTATTTCTCTGGATAAAGTACTCTTTAGGCCTTTGGTTCTGGCTTCATCCTCTGCTCCTCTTCCATGACCATCCTTGGATGCAACGAGGATGTTAACAGTGGTAATCAATGTCCATCTTCCTGTGTCAGAGCATTTCTTGGATCTGAATGCTGGCAGTGAGGAGAGACAGCCTTCCTTGGGTCCGTGATCTGCTTCACACTTACCTGAAAAGAGGAGAAGAGAAGAATTTAGTCTTTCTCTAGATCTATCTGTTCTCCTCCTAAGACTCCCATGAGGTCTCCAGGCATATTTTTCTTTCTCTCTCCCTCTCTCCTTTCTGGTTCCATTGCTATCTCTGATGTGGTCCTCAGCAGATCTGAGGTAGGATACTACTTTAGATGAGAATAGAGGAAGAATTAAGAAACCTTATTCATTCCAGCTTATGCCTCTTCATCCTTTTGCTCCTCTTCTATGAGCATGTTTCTGAACCCCCAGCTACTGGAGAGATTGGCATTTCTGGCCCCCACTGCCCTATTAGATTCCACCACAAGAATTTTTGGATCCTCTTCCTTATTGATGGAGAGGAACAGTTTCATCTTATCAGGACCCAGTGGCTCAGCAGAGCTCAGAGCCTTTTCCTCTGGATGCATTGGCAGCCCAGATGGTTGTCCTCTTTTAGAGCAGGAATAACTGGATCCTAATTTCTACCTGATGAGCTTGCAGCTTCTGCTTCTTACCCTCCCAAGGATGCATTGCAGTTCCATGACCATGTAGACTATGTGGTAGCCATGTTAAATTTACCTTCAAAGGCTGTAGTAGAAACCTCCCTTCCAATAGTTCACCACCTTCTAACTCCTTCCACTAACTGGATGTGTTCTCTATTCTGAATAGTTTTTTGGTTTTGGGGGGGCTTTTTGGGTTGGTTTTTTTTTTTTTACAACCTTTTATGACTCTTTGGTCAGCTCCTACTTCCTGTCTGCCTATTTCCAAGAACACAGATAAATTGTATCAGGTTCCCTGTAAATGGTTTTCTTGAATTCAGACACAAATTCACTATGTGTGATTTCTGCCAGTAAAAGATTTATGTCCAGCCAAGCTCATTCTATTCCTGCTGATGGAAACTCACTCACTCAGGAGAAAAATTTTCTCATCCTCCTCTTTCAGAATTCAAGTGGCTAATTACCAGGTGATGATGGCCAGTTACCAAGTCCACCACAGAAAAGGATTTTCTTTATCCAATATGTTTGAGGAAGTAATTTAAGAAATTTAAGAAAACTGAGCAAGCCAAAATTTTGGTTTTATATATTAATCTAATCCTGGCTTCTACAGTTCCCTCAGGCACAGAAAAGGAGTGGTTCACGCCTCTCTATATAAAGGACCCATTTTAAGTCACAGAAAATAGCTGCATTTCATGGCAGCAAAATGCCATTTCCAGCACAAGGTGCTTCAATGTGACCTGTGTGCAGCATACGAGTCTTTTCGAGGGTAGCTTTCTTCCATGAATTCTCATGCTGATAAAGGGGAATCTGCATTTCATATTTCAGCTGCTAGAAGGCTCTTTTTGCATTTTATTGAAATAGGCCTCAAAGTTTTATGTATTTGTCTAGGGCAGGCAGGTCGTTTCTTATGCTAAGAAAAACAGGGGTCAGAATGTGCCTTTTCAGACTATTTCCAAATGCGTTAGAGTTAGACAATGCATCATTCAGAGCTACTAATTAGCAGAAATTCTTGTACCTTCTGTTGTGTGGTCTCCTTTGATCTTAGCAGTAACAGCATCTTTTGTTTGTCTTTAACATGTTCCTGTTAGCGAAATTTGCAAGGCTGCTACCTGGAAGTCAATGCGTGAGTTCATTAAATGTTATGCTCTGGATCTGGCTTCAAGGGCAGATGCCAAGTTTGGTAGAGTGATATTGCAATCATTCTTTACTAGGCCTCCATGCCTACCTCCTGGCTTTTCAGCACGGTTTGTCAAATGAGTGGGACTGTGTGGAGCCACTTGAAGAAGAACTGAATGTTACTTACTGGGAACATGAGTTCCTTGAGATGGCTCTGCATAATCACAATTCTTGCCCACCTTCTCTTCTTTTGCAGAGTCCTGCTAAGGTCACATTAGGTCAGCAAGGAAAGGATCTCAAATGTTACGTGGTGCAGTCGTGCCCTTTGAGTGGTTGAACACATGGAGGGGGTGCCTGTGTGCTCTGACCAACAAGGCTTGTTAAGTTTCTGCTCTTTGTCACCTCCACGCTGCACAACACCCATGAGTGTACATATGCTGAGTCACCTTGATGAACCCTAATTACAAATGGGAAACCTTCATTCCTTTGTCCCCCCCAGCCCCGGGATTCCCAGTTCAAATCCTGCCGTGGCTCCCATACAGATGTTTTCCCAGAAGCCTCATATCACCCCTGCCTTGCTGCTTCCTCCCAAAACAATTTTCTTCATCACCCATCCCACTGATGGTATGAGCCAGTGCCTTTTGGAGCTCAAATGAAAGCTATATTTTGTTGGGAGTGAGGGCTGTCTGGAGCAGGCTCAGTCTCATGGATAGCGCATGCCCCAAACATTTTCTGAGTGAACTCACAAGTAAGGAGGAAGCAGGTGGGGTAGAGGTGGTGAGGAGGAGGAGGAATCATCCTTCTTTGAAGAGTAACTTATGCCTGGATTCTGAGAAATGGCTGAGTGAGCACTAGTCATGAGAGGCCAAATTCACCTCTGGTGGAAATCCACAGACTTCAGAAGGCGTGCATCAGTGATCATCTTTTCTCAGTCTACCCAGAATTATCACACCTGTGTCATAGCACTGAAATGACAGATAACTCAGGGCGTGACGCATGTCAGCATGCTACACAAACTTACTCAGAAAGTTCACAGTATCTAAGGGCTGATCCTGCGTTTCATTCATCCCAGGAACTCATGCTGATGACACTGAGAGTTTTGGATGTGCAAGAAAGCAAGGGCTTGGGTCCTAAATTAACCTTCAGGTGCAAAAGGTGTTCAAAGTGGCATGGCTGCGTTTTTGCTGGTCTATTTACTCCACTCTTTCCCCCACTAGACTGACAGTTTTATTTGTAGTTGAAATGGCTGGCTCATCTCATCCTCGCAGCCTTTCAGTGGGGAAATGGCAAAATATAAGCAAAATGACATCAGGATGTCTGGATCAGCCCCTTTAGGAGCCATTTGTTTTGATAAATGACATAATGGTGAGTGTAACTGTCACCTTCTTCGTGAGTCTGAGCACAGGATATGAGGCTTGCCCTTGTGTTTACATGAAATTGCTATTTCAGGGGTCCCCCCCCCAGATAATGAATCAGTGCTTTTGTGCAAGCATAAACAAAACCAAAGACCCACTTCAAAATGTCTGCAGTTTGATGATTTACTATCAGGGCCAGATTAACCAGTGTGCGCACACCACAGTTGCATAGCACTCTTGATCACTGGATTTGGGTGGGTGGTGTAATGACTGCAGGACAGTTGTAACATCACTCATAGCCAGTCCCCCATAATGAAAGCTGGGCTGCTGGGCCAAATGTGAATGTGCGATGTTGGGACAAGGCATGGAAGCTTGCAGCTTTGCTTACCCAGTTTAGTCCAGGCCCCTTTTCCCTCATGTCATTGTCCCTAATTTATATACACAGGGCACCAAAGTTCTGTAATCCTGCACTCCTTACCATAATGATGTAGACATGGGAAGAAAGAATTGTAAGATTTCCGAGAAGAGGAGGAGCCACAAAGTGGAAAAAAATGTGTGCAACAATGGTTAGTAATTATTGATGTGGAAGATTCCCAAATAAAAAATCCCTCGCTTACATAAAACTGTTCAATAGAATTTGAACATCACTTCAAAATCATTGATTAACTCCTTGCTCTTACTAACACCGTGGTCCAGTGGAAGAACTGGAAGTTAGGGGCATTCTGGGGTTATGCACGGCTTTGGCCTGGTCACTGGGAAAAGCCCCCTGGATGCTGAACATTTTATAAAATCTGCCCCTGAGTTAGTTGCCTAAAAGGGAGTTAGCATTAAAGTTACCATGAAAGCAAAATGCTCTGACCCAGGGTAATCAGCAACCGGAGGGCACTTAGCCCTTCTTACAGTCTAAGCCAGTGGTTCCCAATCTGGGGTCCAGGCACCCTTGTGGAGGGGGGTCTTTGGAGTTACTGCAAGGGGTCCGTGAATACATCTGACCCTAGCCACCGCTGGCCAGCAATCCATGTTGAAAAGGGCTCTATGGCTTGCGGCACCAGATCCAGCCCGTGGAGCTACTGCCTAGGCTGTGCCTGGAAGCTGTCTCCAGCAGCAAACTGCAAAGACAGGCTTGGGCACAGCAGGGCTAGGCATGCTTCGGACTCACTCACATGACCTGAGTCACAGCACAGGGGAACAAAGGAAACGCTTCAGCCAATCCTGGCTCAGCTCGGTTGTGGTTTGCAAACCAATCAGAGTTTTAGTCATAGCAGGCTAGGCTGGCTTCAGAGAGCCACTGCACTGCCCCCCATCCCAATTGTTCACTGTCAGGCAGCCAGCATGCTAATTTGATTGACAGCAGATTGCACAAATCACAAATAAAAACGGAAAAAGTGACTGGGACCCACATGGGAAAAAGCCAATCAAAAGCCAGCTGGGATAGAGCCAACCAAAGGCCAACATTCTGAACGACTGGCAGTGATGGGCCAGGAGAGGGAGAGGCAGGAGCCCAGACTGCCTGTGACTGAGAAGCATCTGAGGAAGTGGGATCTTCTCCCACGAAAGCTCATGCAAAAAATAAATCTGTTAGTCTTAAAGTGCCACACAACTGCTTGTTGTTTTTTTACTGGACTAGACTAACACGGCTATCCCTTTGGAAACTGAAAAGATTTTTTTGCCTGCCACCAGGAGACAGGGGAAGGGGCAGGAGGGGGCACAAGGCAGGGAAAAGGAAGGTGTGGGAGAGTCAGCGGGGAAAGGGGATCCCATGCCACTATGAACATGGAGGTAGAAAGAGCTGGGGAGTCCATGTGGCCACATGGCCCCCAACAGGTGTCCTGCCTTCCAATGTGGCCCCCCCATTGAATGAGTTTGATGCCTCTGCTCTAGATGAATTGTATTTGCTTGCTGTGAGCAGCTTCACCCTGGATATGTCCCCACCATTGGGATTAGGTGTGGACAAGGTCCTCCACTGCCCTTCTGCAGCAGCACTGCCTGCAGTCAGTCCCTGATAACAACTATTATTGTTTGGGGGTCCACAAAATTTTTTGACATTAAAAAGGTTGGGAACCACTACAAAAGGTTGGGAACCACTGGTCTAGGCCCTTTGTCCTACCTAAGGGGTCTGTTGTAAGGTTTGTGAACTTGGAAAAGATCCTTAGTATTTAAATATGAAAAGCTACTGTTTTATGATGGGGCCACTAGGAAAGGAATGCTCATCTTGTGAAAGGAAAACATGAAGATCAATTATATAAGTCTCCCATTCATCATATGCAAGCTGGGATGTGCCAGACATTCTTGAGGCACATGACAGCAAGAGAGAGGATGGCACTGCTGCTCAGCCTACTGTAGCTCTAAGTTTTCACATGTCCTGGAACAAGATCAAGCGTATGCAGTAATAATAGAAGAACCGCCAGCAAAATATTCAGTGAATTTAGCCATCTGCAGTAACACAACAGCAGCAAGAGGGAAATATTTTCCCTCTTATGCGTTCTTTCTCCTTTCCCTTCCTTTTTCTTTCTTATCACAAATTATTTATAAATTACTGGTGAAGAGGAGAGGAACTACAAAACGAAACATTAACTCTTGCAGTTTGTAGAATGTCCCTGGCAACGGTGCACTGAAATGCGTATAAAACAAATAGAAGCAGAAAGTGAGGGAAAGTCCATTCTTACTTGCACTAGAGAAAAAAAAGCAGTCTAGTCTCATAAATAAAATATAAGGGACAGATCTTAATTCAATCACTTACGATGACAGCAGAGTTCTGCCACTGACTGCTATAAGGAATCTAGTGAATGGGGGGGACAATTATTCTGGCCAGTAATAGTCAAAGTGTCTGACTGTTTTCTTCCACCTTTCTATCCATAGGGAGAAAATAATTTATGTTTGAAAAAAAATTGAAAACAATGAGTCAAACATTCATTGGGCCTCATAATCAGAAACAGGTTTGAGGGATTTTTTTAAAATGATTATTTGCACTTTTTAGTTTAGCGGGGGATAAAATGAAAACAATAGCCCATTCTCCATAAATTCTCTTGGCTTAATGGATTTCAGGGCTTGACGGACCACAGAGGTTGCACCAGCTTAACTACAGAGGAATGTTGCATCTGTTTAATAAAGCATTGAAACTCTGTGGGTGGAGACACTTACTCCATTTCAGCTTGGGTTACAAGATTTAACTTGCAGGTTTAAACTGATATGTAAGAATGCTCAGGCACCAATTTACAGTGGTTTAATTAAAGCTGTAAAACTGAACCAATGAAGTTAAACTGGTATAACGTCTATGTTTAATTTTACCATGTCTAGCAGTGAATTTATTTCTTACTGGTCCTGGCACATGGCTACAGGCTGCAAAGCTGCCATTGTCCACCTTCTCCTTGTACTTAAAGAATGAGAGAATTTAGCTCCAAGTTCATGGGGAGATCTGATATCCATTGACTGACTGACTGAGGAATTATTTGTTCTTGTGCTTTGATGTATCTGATGAAGAACTTTCAACTGGCAAAATGCAGAACTTCTTGCGTCTCTGTTAACTTTAATGCCAGTGCTCTGGACCAACATCTAACTTGTGATTTAAATGCCATTGATATATATACAGTTTCATTCTTGGTTTATAACAGCTGATATTATACTGAGGCAGAAGTATCTTGTCTAGGGATTTACAGTCATGTCTCTTGGGAAGGTTACACATGGTTAAAAGCTCCCAAATTAGTAAAGCTGATTAAATTACCTGGTAATTGTGTGGCCACTAACAAAGATGTATATACTTGGTGATGGTGTGTTTTTGGTGAGTGACTGGCCAATTACATTGCATAGTGTAGTTTCTATTTCCTGACTGATTACCTATGCTTGAATGGAAGGCACAACTGAACAAAGTATTGGGGTTGACCGTCTTGAAAACAGAGAAGAGAGGCAGCAATCTGGCTTCTTTGGTGAAAAATGTGGTATAAAAACCTACAAAAAGCTTGATGCACTGAGTCAGTATATTGCTTAGCACATCATAATGTAAGCACACGAGCAGCCCCTTTGTCTTCGCTAGCACATCCCATGGAATCAAAATTATGCTTAAAAGACATCTTATTACTGCCTGATGAATCTTTTTGTCTGTAGAAGAAGCCACACTGCAAAAATGTAGATCCCACGTTCTGCAAGTCTCTGGACCCACAAGTCTATCTTTTCTGCTCTTATCTCAGGGCTACCAAGAATATGAATAGTGGATTATTTTCCTCCATCTGTTGGATTTTTTTTAATAGTTGTACAAAGAAACCTTGGCGTTTATCCTACATCTGTCAGTTAGAAAAGAAAAAAATCCCAAGCACCTGATGCTTCCTTTCACTCTTACCCCAGGTCTTTTGCATAGATTTCTTTTCCTCTATAAATAACACAGAGAGTTATCTGGAAGACAAAACCATTCTGAGAGCGGTGATATATCACCATCTGGCCACTGGCCAGAAAAGCAGTGGCTACAGGCCAGCCCTGAACTTCCTTGAGAAAGAACAATGTCCTTATTCAAAACCCAAAAAAAAAAAATCTGCCATGTGTTTGTGTAGTTTAAACTGAAGAGTGAGGAGCAGAGAGATCAATTTCTTTTTATTTACCACCATAAGGAGTGATAGATTAGGAACAGGTCTTACAAATGGAGCAGCTGCAGGGACTTCTAAATCTTTCCTCATTGGTGGCGGTGATGCGTAGCTAGACCAGGGGTCAGCAACCCAAAAGATAAGAAGAGCTATTTTTAAAAATTTCTTCAATGACCAAGTGTTTTGAGAGCCACAATGGGTGTAGCCTCCTGGTGGAGGGGAGGTGGGGTGTGAGCTGGGCCAGGGTGCCTGCTGCAGGCCCCCCTGGTATGGGTGAGTGGGGGACCAGGAAGGGGCCTCCTGCACGTCCCCTGGTGGCAGGGGAAGCCCAGAGCCTGATGTGGGCCATCTGCAGGGTCCCCTGGTGACAGGGGGAGCCAGCCAGGAGCTACAAGGGGACAGACAAAGAGCTGCATGCAGCCCCAGAGCTGCAGGTTGCAGACCCCTGAACTAGGCAGACTACACATTGCCAGGTGAAGGTGCTCACAGGAGAATGGGGGGGGGGGGCAGTCAGTTTTTGGAGAGACCTAAGAAGTTGGAACAGGAGTCTCTAGGGCAGTGGTTTGCAACCTGTGGTCTGCACGTCCAAAGAGGCCATAGACAATGTCTAAGATTTCTAAAGGGGTCTGCACTGCCATCTGAAATTTTTAGAGGTTTGCAAATGAGAAAGTGTTGAAAACTACTGTCTAGGATCCTGGGATTCTGCATTATTCCAAGGTCAGCTCTCTCCTAACTCTTCTTTGCTACCCTCAAAACAGACCTTGTTGAAACAAAAAATGTTGTACCACTATAACTGAAACAATACAGCTCCCAGACCCTCATATAGATGCAGCTGTGATGTTTTGAAGGCACCTCAGAAGTATAGCTCTATCCATAAGGAAGGGAAATAGGCTATACCAATATAAGACAGCCTCATTCCAATACACCTGCATCCACAGTAGGCTGTAACAATTTAACTATTTAGTATAAACTCTTAACCCTAATTAAAATAGTTACACCACCACAAAAGATATGTGAGGATGATTTAATAGAAGCTAACATAGACTTTAGTGGTTGAGGACCTGATTGTGGAACTTTCTACTACCACACATTGCTTCTTGGAAGAGAATGAGAAAACGTGGGCCTGTGATTATAAATTCCACAGTTGTCTTGACCTGACTCTTTGTTCCAGCTGGAACATACAACTTTCACCACTGCTTCCCAACTTTTACACTCTCCATGCCTCTCTCTTAGGGTAAGTCTATGCTAGAGACTCTGTTCAGTTAACTTAAAGTCAACCTTGTTAAGTTGACTTAGGGTATGTCCACAAAGGGTTCTTAGTTCGAAACAACAGAAGTTGTCTCGAAATAAGAAGTGGCATGTGCAAACGACATTCTCACGTTTTGAAACAACGGGTTCCGTTGTTTCAAAACAAGCGCCGTTGTTTCAAAATGGCTTAAATCCCTTCCGTTTTGGTTATTTCAAATGAATTGTTTAGAAATAACCGCATTGGGACATGCTGTTTCAAAACGACGGTTATTTCAAAATGACTCGTTTCGAAATAACCGTCGTCCGGACATGTTATTTCGAAACAGGCGTTGTTTCGAAATAACAGTCTGACCTTCTTCCCAGGGTGCACAGCACCCTGGGGAACAGGAAGTTCCTGCCTGGGTGTGCCTGTCAGGCAGTGTGCCCTGAGCCTTCATCAGGCATGGCCTCCCAGGCGAGCGCTGCCGCAAGGGGGTGATGCAGGGCCCCTGTGTGGACCCCTGAGGAGGTTCGCTGCCTCCTCAGGATCTGGCAGAGACCACACATCACGTCCCAGTTCTGGGCCACCCACCGGAACCGGGACATTTACTCAGACATTGCTGCGGCAATGTCTGAGCAGGGCCACCTCTGCACCACCGAGCAGGTCCGCAGCAAGGTGAAGTCCTTGCGGCAGGACCAGGCCTGGACCCGGGAGGCCCAGGAGCTCCAGGCGGCAGGGAGCACAACCACCTGCCCCTACTTCGAGGAGCTCCACTCATTCCCGGGTCCAAAGCCCAGCAGTCTCACCGCTGAGGCTCTGGACACGGGAGTCCAGCAGAGCCCCTCGTCAGGCCCAGAGGCACTGGGGACCGGGTCCGATGTCTCCGTCAGGAGGCCTCCAGCCGCAGCACCATCGGTGGCGGAGGCTACCCCGAGTACCCCAGAGCTGTTCACCGGACCTGAGGCGGGGAGCAGCATGGAGGACCAGGGGCCCGATACCATCCTGCCCCCGGAGACTCCGACACGGAGCCCGGGACATTGTGCCGGACCTCTGGAGCCCCCGTGGGTAATTATTCCCCTCCCACTGAGGCACACAGGGCTGGGCCTGTCCAGCAGGTCACGGGCAGCGAGGGGGTCCAAGGCCGGGCACCGGGGCAGGTAAGTCACAGGGTCATCAGGTGCAGAGGCCCCCCCTTGGCCACGGTCCCAGAGAGACAGGTGGCACCAGGGTCACAGGCCCCTGTGTGGCTGGGGGTGGTTTACAGGGGCTGGGTGTCAAAGATGCAGCCGCATCTTGGGCGGGGTGGAGAGCATGCAGGCCTCGCCACTGGCAAGTGGCCTTGGGAGACCCCCTAGAGCAAGGCGTGGCTGAGTCCAGCTCACCCTTGTGGGCACCACGAGCATGTGTGCCACCAGGGTACGGTTCCCAGATGTCAGGCAAAAGGCGAACATGGTCCCCTTTTTACTGTCCTATTCTTCTTTTTATCCTCACATTCCCTGCCTGGCAGGCAGTTTAAAATACAGGAGTTTGTCAGGCTTTTTACTGTAGGGGCTGAAGGATCCTGGAATGCCAGAGAATACTGATTTGTACAAACAAGTGTTCCAGGGCCCCCTAAACCCTGATGAATACCACAGCCAGACATTTTTGCCCAGTGTCCTCCAGTGTCCTCCATTGGGTACTGTCCTGGCCTCCTTTTGAGGCTTTGGGGGCTGGTAGCCCTACCCCAGGGCAATGTCCCACGGGATCCTGGGTCCTGCTGACAGTCAGGGAAGAGGTGTGTGCTGCAGACAGGCTGCACACAGACAGGGCCAGCAGGCAGCAGGGGCCAACTGTGTTTTCTGCTTCCCTCCAGCAGGTCACCCAGCCGCTCGCCAGCCACCACCCCCAGCAGCCCAACGCCTCAGCCCGAGGGCACCCCGGAGGAGGAGGAGGTCCCCCCAGTTGCGGGCCGAGCTCCTCGAGAGCCTCAAGGAGCTAGGTGAGTGCATGGAGGCATCAACCCAGGCGTGGCAGTGGGAGCAGGCCCAATGCCCAGACGCAGCCCTCCGGGTCCTGCAGCAGGTGGCAGCAGCGGATGACAGAGCAGTCGCGGCCCTGGAGCAGCTGAGCAAGCTCCTGCCAGTAGCCATCGAGGCCCTCGCTGCCAATGTCAGGGAGCTGGTGGAGAGGATAGCTCCACCATGTCCTGCATGGGGTTTGCCGCCTGGAGGCAATGCCAGACTGAGGGTGGCCATGGGCAAGGGCAGGGTACGCCAACCCCCCCCGGACCCTCCCACAGGGCCTGCCTGACGTCCCCCCGACACCCGGACTCTCTCACCCCCTTCCCCCTCCCAAGTTGCTGCCCCTTCCCCGAACTCCCCCTCCTCCTTCCAAGTTGCTGGCCCTCCCCCGGACTGCCCCCACATTGCCCCTTCCCGTAACCCTCCCCAGCCCTTCCCTGCCACAACCCCTGTATTGTTAAATGAATAGTTTGGTACTTATTCTTGGTTTTGAGTGGTTTTGCTGGGGGTAATTGATAGTGCGGGTGGATGGGTGGGGGCTGGCTGTGGGCGAATGGGGGAGAGGGTGGTGTGGGGCAGGGCAGGCCTGGCCTTCAGAGTTCCTCCTGGGCGAAGGTGGTCCTGAGTGCATCGTGCACAGACAAGGCTTGCTGGGATGGCTGCTCCTGTGTGGGCACAGGTCAAGGTTCCTCATAGTCCCTGGCGAGGAGTCATGCCTCAGCTTCCCATAGAGGTGCAATGGGCTCACCCCGCTGCTCACAGTAGTTGTGGAGGGCCACGCACGCAGTGATCACCTGTGGCAGTGTCCTCTCTGCAAGGTGGAGGTGGGTGAGGAGGCACCTCCAGTGGGCCTTGAGGTGGCTGAATGCCTGCTCCACCACCTGGTGGCAGCAGGTCAGGCAGCGGTTGAATATCTGCCTGGAGGGGTCGAGGGGCCCTGCATATGGCCGCATGAACCATGGCCGCAGGGGATAGGCCACTTCTGCCATGATGCAGACGGGCACCTCTACTCCCCCAACATTGATGTTATGCGTGGCAAAGAAGGTGCCCACCTCCATGCCCCAGTACAGGGCAGAGTTATGGAGGACCCTGGCATCCTGGGCCCTCCCTGGCCATCCCACATAGCAGTTCTGGAACAGGCCGTGGTGGTCCACAAGGGCCTGCAAAATGATTGAATGGTACCTCTTGCAGTTGCGGTACTCCGTGGCTCTGTGCTCCGGGGCTCGCACGGGGATGTGTGTGGCGTTGAGGATCCCCTCATAATTGGGAAAGCCGAGGGTGGCCATGTCTGGAATGGTGTCCTGCAGCTCCCCTGTCTCACCAAGCGTTGCAGCAGGACCTGGTTGATGGCCCTGGTGACCTCCACGAGGATGTTGCCTCCCAACGCTGAAGAGGTGCGCCACAGACCTGTGGGACTCCAGAGTGGCCATCTTCCAGAGGGCGATGGCACTCTTTTGTCCACAGGGATGGCAGGCCTCATGGGGGTGTCCCTGCGGCACAGCAGTAGGGTGAGTTTGGTGACAAGGAGGTTGAAGCTGGCGCTGGTCAAGCAGAAGTTCCACGTCCACTGGTTGTCCCCCCAGGTGCGCAGCATGACCCACTCCCACCAGGCTGGGCTGGTCTCCAGGGCCCAGACCTGGCGAGGCATGGAGGGGGGCAGGGGCAGTAGCTTTGCCCTGCAGACCAGCTGGATGAAAGCCTCGGGCAGAGGCTGGGCACCATCTGGGTCTGTGAGCAGAGTGTCCCCCGTGAGCTGGCCACTCTGCAGGTGGGCAGAGGGGCTCAGCGGCACACGGCGCTGTCTGGGCAACCGGGCAATGTCTATTGCTTGCAGAGTCCTGCTAGCCAGAATGGACAGGGAAGTGAGGTCGGGGCCAGCTTTTATGGGATTGGCTACCAACATGGCCCAGGGAGGCGGCCATGTTGCCACACCTCCCATGGTGCCCTGCCCCTGAAGCGAAATAGCAGGTACACAGTGTGGACATGCTATTTTGATTCCTGCTTTTTTCCTTATTTCAAAATGGTTTTTTGTTATTTCAAAATAAGTCGTTTCGAAATAAGGCCGTTATTTTGAAATGAGTTGTTTCGAAACGACCTATTGCGAAACAACTCCTTGTGTGTCGACATAGCCTTAGAGTGTCCACACTGAAAACGCCTGTTGACTGCCTGCATCCATACTGGCAAGTGCTAGGTCGACCCTGGTGGCCAGGAACTCTGCGAGGGGACCTGGAGGCCAATAAGTCGACTTAAGGCCTCTTCCCCATCTACACTGGCTTAAATAAACTTAATAAGTTTGACTTAAGCATTAAGTCAGCCTTAAGAGGTGGTGTTATTCAGTTGACTTAAGGAAGCACTTAAATTGACTTTAATAAAAGCCCTGTGTGGCCATAGGGGTCTGTAGGTCAACTTGAGTTTCCTTACATTGACCTAAGGCTCCACTGTAGATGTACCTTTAGTTTCTTTCTGTCACAATTTAATGGCTTTCAGTTTTGCTTCTGTCATGCATTACCATGTTGTCTTTGGTCTATCTCATCACCTCAGTAGTCAAATCAGTTTACTGGTAAACAGGCATCCAAAAATCACTAGATACTTTTCAGGAATCTCAGCTTGCATTCTCAGCAGGTAGTGCTGCTCTTCCAGAGCAACCTATCCCTTTTTCCCCCTCATTATCCCAGTGTGGATTTAGCATGCCAAATCATAGTGTAATTTTTCAAAAGCACCACCTGATTCATCAGCCCAATTCCAGAAAGTCTTTAGTAGAGCTGGTCAAAAAAATGAGAAAAATTTTCACAAAAATGTTGTCTAAAACGTGTCCTTTTTAAACTGAAAATTTCACAACATGCTATTTTTAACCAACTCTTGGCCTAATCCATAGAATGTATTTTTCGCTTGACTTCACATACACTGCTTGCATTAGCATTTTGCGACCTTTGGTCTAACAACTTTAATTAAATTAGCACCAGTCACATCCCTTTATGTTTATTACATTTGGCAAAACTTTTCTTGGGATATAGAGAACGTCTTCTGAGTTTTTTGCCAGAGTTACATTAATACTTTTTACAGCTGTGTAACCTTTTGAACTTAAAGTAGAGAGAGCGAGACTGAAAACTGTTCCTTGAAGTCAAAGCTGTCTGTATCTGAATGCCATGTCTCAAACTGCCTTGAACTTTAATTTCCTGGCCAGATCCTAGGACTCACTGATTCCATGGGATTACACTACAAACTGGCTCATTGTTTCTGTGCTCCAGGAGAGAGAACCCATTGTTGTTTATTAGAAAAAACAAAACAAACAGCAATTTAAATTGAATATTGGGCTTAAATCTCATACACACCGAAGTAGGGAGATGTGGGGGGTGATCAAACCACAGGCTTGGTTTGAACTTGAAACCCCCCCCCACACACACACGCAGAATCCTACTCTAAACTGGATCAGAACACTGGACCAGATCCTGGCCCGTGGTTGAGGATCACAATACAATTCTGGGATTGTATGTGCAGAAAAGGTGGTGTCATGGTTACAGGACTTACCTGTACATAAGGGTGAACCTCCTCAGAGCTCAGGCCAACAGTCTTTACCTATCCTGAGGTGGAACCATGCAATTCTCCCCCTGTTAGAGTGGGTCGTGAACTTACAGCACCCTGTGTATCTATCGTGCTTACCCTACAGGTCTTACTAGGTTTGGGCACTTGCAGTTATTTCCTTCAGGAGCCTATGACCAGTGAATAACAGCCTTCTTAAAACAAAGCATTTGTTTAATCCTAACTGTAAGAATGGAAAATAACCCTAAAAGATTTATATGCACATTTTATCTAGGATTGCTAGGTGGGGCAGGGCCTTCTTATTTCAGACCTCTGAACTCCTAGATCCATCACCCATAACTCTCCCACTGCATCTCCTTGAGGGACTCCTTTAAATCCACCTAATAATCTGTGTTCTCTCAGCTCACATGGTTGGACTTGCTGTCCAAAAGCAGTTTGGCGAACTCCGTGTGGAGGCTGAGCCAGCACACCAAAGAAAACAGCTTTGCATTACCTCTCAGGTGTCTGCTAAGTGCATTTCCTGACAATCCTGCTTTTGAACGAAGTCATACTGAAAACATCTCAATAACCTGGGCAAGATACAGTATTTGTCAGTTATCATAGGAAGTGCCAAACCAATCACAGGTGGCATGATACTAATCTTTGCAGTCCTCCCTTCTTGTCTCCAGCATTGAGGGCTGCTCTTACATCTGCTACAGATAGCTCCAAGGGGCTGAACTGCATCCAAGGATAAATGTGTTTTAGGGGCATCCTGATGAGTCTGCTTTCCTCAGCTCAATGCATTAATATAATTGTGAGAGAGAAGGGATGTAGTAGCATTACACCACAGTGACTATGTCTACACTACAGGGCTCAGTTAAGTCGACATAATAAGGTCTACTTAAAGTTGACTTTAAGTAGACCTTATTAAGTCAACTTAGTGAGGCCACATTGCATTAAGTCAGCTTTATAAAGTTGACTTAAATGAGCCCACTGCATTAAGTTGACTTTATCAAGTCGACTTTAATGGCCACATTGTGTTAGGTCGACTTAACCCTTAAAGTCAAATTTAAGGGAAGGAGTTATTAAGTTGACTTAAGGAAGCCCTTAAGTCTGCTCCAAATCTTGCAGGCCTTTGCTTATGCCCACTTAAGACCATAGTGTAGACCCAATGGGTGCTCTTCCCATGGCTTCGTTAGGGCAGGTATCCACTTGTGGTATGGCTCAGCACTCTACTGGATACAGAGAGGGTAAACTCTCTTAATATGTATCAGTGAGGGAGGCTTCATTGACTGATAGAGTTAGAAGATTCTCATGAATTTGTCACATAAAATCATCACTGTGGCTGTGATTACTTTATTTATAATGTTGCAAAATGCTTCTGGAAATGTTTCCTTGAAAGACAGGCCGGGGAAATCCCTGTCTATTTCCAATCACCCTTTTCCTTTCAACAGATGGATAAATGATTTGCTAAGGCACGTCTTTGCAGTTGTGAAGCATTATGTGACACTGGAGTGTTATCTGTTTTGTTATAGGGTAAACTTACCTCCCATAAATGGCTGCTGTTATGCAATCAAATGTGATTGTATAGTCTTTGTAACCAAATCAGGACACAGAAATGCAAATGAGGCACTAGCAGGGAATGCTTGGGAGTTTTAGGTAGCCTCTTTTCCTGGAATGATATGGAAATTGAGTTCCGCAGTAAATGAACAGCAGCTCATGGTCTTAAAGTGGCGGCTCAGTGATGTTTGTCAAATATACATTGACAAAGAAATACAATCCCTGAATGCAAAATAAAACATGGAGGCTGGAACAAACGTTTTCTGGTTTTGTCCCTAAAGAAACAGAGGCACTGAGTCAAATTCTCTGCTGGTGCAAATTCCACTGATGTCAATGGAGCTGAGGTTATCCCATGTAGACCAACAGAGAATGTGTTCCATAGGTGCAGATGGTAAGGCACTACATGGATAAGGCATAAAAGTACTCTTTCAAACCCCAGACTGAGCTTGTCATCTTAGTTGTTGAGAAAGAGGGTCCTGATCAGTTTTAAGGAAGAATTCGCCTTAAATATAATGATGCTATCTAGCTTGTGCATAGTGGTTTTTGTCAGTAACTTGAGGATTGTGACTTGGTTATTTTTTTTCTGTGTTTCAGAAAAGAAACACCTAATATTTAAATGAGTCTGATCTAACAAATTGCAAGAAATCTGTCTCTTTCCCAGTCACGGGTCAGGATGGGAAGCAGTGTTAACTGAATGCCTTGCATGAGCAGACAAACAAAGCAAACAGAAGCTCTTCAGGGCCTGTAGATTCTGAGTCGCTTGCTACCTCTTTTATAATTCCCTTCTCTATTGGAACACCTGCAATATCATTTATCAAGGTGACAGCTTTCAGACTTGCTCAGCCCTAACAGCTTCCACAGAAAGCAAACAGGAAAATTCTCATGCAACCCCCTCCGAGGCTAATCTCCATGGTGCCTAAGGGTGAAATCCTTGGAGTATATGGTGTCTGATTATTAGATAACTAGGTACCATGCTATTTCCAATAGAATCTGTCATAGTCAAAATTTCTCTTATCCAGTGACCCACTCAGTTGATGAAGGAAGGTCACATTGGTGTCATAGCCAATATCATCAGCATCATGCTTGAGTGCAAATCCATTGACTTCAGCGGAACTAGGATTTCGTGCTATCTGTGCCTTAATCTAACAGTTTTTTCCTTTTAATTGATCCTTTGCATGCCAGTGGAAGGTGTGCCTCAGTGCTACATATGCTAAACATGTAAGGAATTTATGTACATACATGTATATGGAGAAGAATTTAATTTAAGAGGGTTCCCTCCTCTCCTTTCAGGGTCTGCCAAAGCCAGGAAATACCAGATCACTGAGAAAAGCATTTTTGTTGGGTACTGTAATAACCCTTGGGGAGGAAGGGGTTAACACTCTGGTCAGTGAGTCCCAGGACAGCCAATAGGAACGAAGCACAGCTTTTTGAATGGTAACAGCAGCCTGGCCTGGCCTGTTTGGATGCAGCAGAGCTCCTGGAAGGATCAGGAGGAGGCCAGAGAGGCCTGAGGAAGAATCCAGCAACATCCTTACCAGAGATAAGCTAAATTTGTTACTGATCAGGCATGGGTAGAACAGGGAATGTTTACTTAGACACGGTCAGGGTATTTTCTTTGTTTTTGGCTTGTTTTTTGGATTTCTCTGTGCTAAGCACATGTAACCCAATCCCCCACCCCACTACCCTGTAACTACCTAAGTTAATTCCCAGAGAGGCAACTCTCTGTGTTTATCATCTGTTCTTTTTGATTAAAGAGTTTACTTTTGAAGTAAGTTCTGGTTCTGTGCCTGGAAAGACAAGAGGTTTGTGTGCCCGTGCCTTAGACTGCACAGGCAGCTACTAGAGGGAACCCTGTTCCAGCTCCAGCTCATATTGCAGCTGGGGTCCAGTCACTTTCCTGAAGGAGGAATAAACAGGATTGCAAGTACCTCACAGGGAGGAATTCCCAAGTGCACCTTCCTGGGTCTCAAGAGGTTTTTTTTTTGCATTTGGGTGGTGGCAGCGATACCACCCCAAGGCCAGGAATTGGAGGCCTTGGAGACTTTTAAGAGCAGGCTTTAAGGCCAGTGGCTTTTCTGGCCTGTTGTGGGCCCCCACCTTCTGCACTCAGAGTGCCAGAGTGGGGAAAAAGCCTTAACAGGTACAAAACACATCATTGTTACTGATTTGTTCCTACCTCATGTGGTTCCGCTTGTACCTAAAAATCTATTTTCAGCCCTGAGGATAATGGTTCTATTTGACTTTAAACAAAGCTATAATTTTGTCTCTAACATTTATTTTGTATTGTTCAATTTGCGTAAAATTTGAACTCAGAATCATTTCTTAAAAATATATTTGGATTTGATTTGTATTTATACAGCAACTTTCGTTTCTGGATATGGTGTGGCACATATGGTATTGCTCTGGCAGATTTTACCAAGTGATGCTGTCGCACAGTCTACCAAGTCCTACATGTCTTAGGATGCAAGCCAGGGTTCAGCCTTAGGAAGACATTCTGTGATGTAATTTCTGGTAGAAGCTGTGGTCCTGAGAGAGCAGTAGGAGATTTTGCTTTTCACCTTGGTCTCCGATTGGAGCCTCTTCTTGAGGCCCTGGGAACTGGGTGCTGGTTCTGAGCAGAGATTTCGTCAAGAAGCGCTCACCCTTCATCTCTGTTCAAGGACTTGTGTGTGTGTAAACAAAACAAATTACATTTGGAATATACTGAGTATCCAAATCATTAATTTTTTTTCCTGTGCAAAGCCCCAATAGCTGCTACTGCTTGGAAAAGACTGCCACTGCCGTTGGAAGAGGACCCTGATGAAAGAAAAAAAACAAGGAGTCTTGTGGCACATTTAAGACTAACAGATTTATGTAGCACACAAGCTTTCATGGGAGAAAATCCCACTTCGTCTGATGAAGTGGGATTTTCTCCCACAAAAGCTCAAGTGATACATAAATCTATTAGACAACGTGGGATTTTCTCCCATGAAAGCTCGTGTGCCACATAAATCTGTTAGTCTTAAATGTGCCACAAGACCCCTTGCTTTTTTTGCTTTACTAGACTAACACAGATGCCCCTTTGGAACTTGGCACTGATGAAGGAGTAACAGTATTATGTCGACTCTCTGTTTTAGGAAATAGAAGTACCAAGACACTGAGGCCCTGATCCTGGGACCTACCAATAGCCCTCTGCTCAGCATTGTGCAGGAGGCATTCAGCATATAGAGATCACTCTATGCACAAACATTTTTGGTCTTTATTTTTGGCATGAGCAATCAGTGCTGCCTTCAGCAGTCACCTGTTGTCACCTGTAAAGTGCCTGAAGCACAGTGATAGTTTGCTGTTGAGGCTCCACTTCCCTTTTCTCTGTATCTGTTTCTCACAACTGAGAGCTCCTGTGTCTGTCAGATATTAGTAAGAAGACCACATTTCTATTTATTAAAACCATAGCCTGGTTTTAGTAGCTGCTTAAAAGCACTGTAGAATTGTTCAGATCATTTCTGGGAAAACATTTGAATTGCACCAATGCCTCATATGGAACGGAGGACTGCAACTTGCCAGCCTAGTTTTTGTAAGAATAATTAACCTTTTATTATTGAGTTTTCCAGGATGCAGTTGACAACAGCAGACTCATTATGGGACTGAATGATCACGCCAGGACCCAGGGCAGCTGGATGCCATTTTCCATTGAAAGCCTTAGTATCTCAAGTACCGGGGAAAGAAGTGTTAGAATTTTTTATCTCAAAACCAGATTATGGGAGGGTGAGGGAGCGTAAACATGACAAACAAATTAATCAAATATGTTCAGATCTGAAAAAAAGGCTTCAGATGGTTTTGGACTAAAGTTCAAGTCCTTTCTTTACCCAAATGGGTGTGCCGCCTCTTTTCTTCCTCTAGTTCTTTGTGCACTTGATTTCCATTCTCTTCCCCACTATTTCTGTTAGGCAGTGCTAAATTTCCATACCCCTCTGTCCCTAAGAAGATAGGCCTAACTGCCCAATTCCCTTTCCAATTACACATCAGCAGATCACCCAAATTAACTCAACCCTTTTAGGCAATCCAGAGCCTCTTCCAGTAAGTACAGAACTGTAGGAATGGGTCAGAGTTCATATATTTTCCTTTTAACTACACCAGTTGTACTGAAAGTTTGACCCACAAAAGTCCTGGCAAGAAACTGAAAATTTATTTCCTGCTCAGGAGCCACCACACCAGTTAAACCAGTTTCTTCTGATTCCTCTTTTAGTCAGTTAGTGTTGTCTAGTGGTGAACTAAACCAACATGTATTTCCCCATCCAGAAATCAAAAAGAAATGACATGCTGACTGATCAGCAGACTTCTTTTATTGTGATTGCTTCCTATATGACATGCATTCACAGCTCTAATAATTGTTTCCTAATTATAGATGGCTGTGAGCCAATCACAGGTGAAGTGCATGAGGTAATGCATGTGCGGGATAAACTGGCTCCAAAAGTACGTCATCACCCCTGAAAATTTGAAGCTCAAGGCAGTAAAAATTCAGACAGAGAGTAGATAATTGGAAGAGAGTGAACTGGAGAGACAGGCATAGGGAAAGGGCAAATGAGCATAAAGGACGGGCAGGTGGTGGTCATGTAAAAAAATGAAGTCAGGGTTGAGACCAACTCTGCTACTAACTCAGTGCCTATCACTTGGCCAGGTCATTTTTTGTCTCTCTCGGAGCTAAATTCACCACTGGTGAAATATATTGCTGATCCATTGGGCTCAGTGGGTTTGAGCCTGCTGAATTCTAACTGCTTCCATGGCCTATGGGAAAAGGGGTACAATAACACCTACTCATGTGGCAATTGTCCATCACCATGATCTTTAATTAATGGAGGCCAGCGAGGCGAGCTCCAGTAATGAAGACAGTGATCTAAGGTCAAAGAATTGTCCACTGTTGGAAGTGAGGGTTTCACGATGCCGGAGTGAGAACCACAGAACATGTTGGTGGGCAACAGGCATGTCCTGGTGATGACTGGCCATGGAAATTGTGGGGCAGACCGCAAGGATGAGAAACTGGAGAGAAGGATAAATCTGGAGCTTAGTCTTGCCTGGGGTTTTAGGCCTCATGTGAAGTTTGTGGTCAGTGGAATTAATCTTCCGGCAAGGCAGGCGTTTGGGGTACACTGGACCTATCCATTGACTGCAGAGTTGGCCTATGCTGTATCTTGCTCTCAGGCTTTCCCACTGGCAGTGCAATAAATGCAGAGTACAGCAAAAAACAGCAGCGTAGGAGCTGGGTAGCAGTCTCTTCCCCCTCCCCACTTTCCACCCCCTGGAAGACATCTATCTGGATAAGAGTCTCAAGAGAAGCTAAAGAATACTAGTGGCAGCTTGAGAGAGGGCTATTGCTCTCAGGGCCCTTGGTTTGCCTGTCAGGAGCTGCCTCTTCCCCTCACTTTCACCTCCCCAAACTTGGCCAGAGCTCAGCACACAAGACTTCTCACTCCTGAGGAAAACAGTTGCACAACGGCTGCCTGGGTTGCATTGGGGTCAGCAATGACTCACAACGTCCTCTTGAGAGTAGCAATAGTTTGCCAAAATTGTTGCCAAGCCAGGCCCCATCCTTTTTGCTTCTGTCGGGAAGTTCATCCAAACATACATATTTTAGCACTGGTCAAGACCAATCTGTTATAACTTTGCTGAAGATAAAGGGGTTGCTCTAGGAGAAAGTAGGTTTCAGGATTCCTGCACCTATGTATCAGGCATAATGGATCACCTAATTTGGGGTCTGGATAGAAGCTTTTTCTGCTCTTCTCATGCCTCCTACCAGATATATTGGCAGACCCCGAGGGGAGGGGGAGTTATCACCTCCCCCAGAAATACTGAATGATGATCTATTAGGTCCAAGGGGCAGATGTCTGTACATTTTAGAAATTAAACAATATATTTTCATTATGGAAAGGGAGCATCTAACATTCATGAATCATGTGCCACTATCTTGCATGTCTCTGACTCTCTTGTTGCCTTTCATGTTTGCAGCTGTATCCTCACTGAGCAGATTCTGTTCTTGGCACAAGCATGGACTTAACTACAGGAAGATTGAACAAAATCCCTTACGGCATGAACCTAGCAGATGTAGCACAGCTGCAATTTCCACTGAAGTTGCTGGTACAAGGTGCCTCTTCCGGATCAGCCCCTTAAAAGGATTACAAGACATTCTGAGATCGCTGGACATCAGATCCATGTCTATCATAGGTAATGGAGCAATTCTGGTGGATGCCAGGAGAAGAATGGCTATAATGTGACAGATCTAGCCCAGGATTCTCTCATCCAGCACCAACTTCTGGCAGCCAGAGGTTTAAAGACACCCAAAGCATGGGGTTGCCTTAAATCCCTGATCAGCTTGGCTAATAGCCATTGATAGCCTCCAGGAACTTATCTAATTCTTTTTTAACCCAGTTATAATTTTGGCCTTCAACATCCTCTGGCAATGAGTTCCACAGATTGCCTGTATGTTGTGTGAAGAAGCACTTTCTTATGTTAGTTTTAAACCTGATGCCTCTACAATTAATTGATCCCCAAGATCTCTTTGTTGAGTGGTAACAGCTAATTTAGATCCCACCATTTTGTATGTATAGTTGGGATTATGTTTCCAGCATGCTTTCTTTTGCATTTATTGACATTGACTTTCATCTGCCATTTGGTTGCCCAGTCATCCAGTTTTTGTGAGAGTCCTTTGTAGCTCTTTGCATCTTTTTGGACTTAACCATCTTGGATAATTTACTTACATCTGAAACTTTACCATCACCCCAGTTACCTCTTACGAATGTAATGAATAACACAGGTCCCAGTACAGATCCTTAGGGTACCCTGCTAGTTACATCTTTCCACTGTGAAACCTTACCTTTTATTATTATCCTTTGTTTCCTCTCTTAAACAGTTACTCATTCATGAGAGGACCCTCTCTCTATCTTATTACTGCTTCCTTCACTTACGAGCCTTTGTTGTGGAGCTTTGCCAAAGGCTTTCTGAAAGTCCAAGCATATTTTATCAGTTGGCTCACCCTAGTTCATGTTTGTTGACACCATCAAAGAATTCTAATAGATTGGTGAAATATGATTTCTCTTTACAAAAGTCATGTTGACTCTCCCCCAGCATATCAGATTCATCTATGCTGATAATTTTGTTCTTTACTATAGTTTCAACACATTTTCCTTGTACCAAAGTAAGGCTTACTGATCTGTAATTGCCAGGATCTGGAGCATTTAAAAAAAAATCCTTACACTAACTGTCCTCTTCAGTTACAGAGGCTGATGTAAGCATTCAGTTACATACCACAGTTAGTAGTTCTTCAATTTAATATCTAAGATTTTTCAAAACTCTTGGCTGAAAATCATCTGGTCTTGGTGACATATTTTAATTCAGTTTATCCATTTATTACAAAACCTTCTGTGTTGACATCTTAGTCCTGAGACAGTTCCTCAGATTGTCACATAACAAGAATGGCTCAGGTGGAGGAATCTCCCTCAGCCCCTCTGCAGTGAAGACAGAGGCAAAGAATTCATTTAGTTTTTCCACAATGGCCTGGTCTTCTTTGAGTGCTTTGTTAGCAGCTTGACTGGCCAGTGGCCTCAGTGATTGTTTAGAAGGCTTCCTGGTTTCGATGTCCTTATAAAAAAAAAAAAAAAAAAAGTCTTGTTCATTTTTTATGTCTTTTGCTACTTGCTCGTCAAATTCTTTTTTTACCACCTGACTAATCATACTTCTATTATTGACTTGCCAAAGTCTATGCTCCTATTTTCCTCAGTAGGACTTGACTTTAGGTTTTTACAGTTTTGTGTGTGTGTGTGTGTGTGTCTAACTACCTCTTTTACTCCCTTTTTTAGTTATAGTGGCATTTTTTGATGTCTTACTGGTTTTATTTATTATTTGGGATATCCATTCAGTTTGGGCCTCTCTTGTGGCCTTTTTAAATCACTTCCATGCAGCTTGCAGGCATATCACGCCTCTGACTTCTCCTTTTATAGAGGTAGAAAAACGAAGCCACACAAATGAAGCAGGCTCTCTGTTCCTCCCTGCCCCTGTTGCCAGTGAAAAGTCTACCTCAGATTTTTTTTCAGAATCGGTATGTGAGCTCACTCTGAGCCAGAGGCATATTTAACCGGATGTCTACAAATGACTCCAGAAAAAAGCTCATTAGTCACGCTCTGTAATTTTAACTTCAAATTCCCTGTCTCCTGTTGCTTATTTTTGATCTGCCTTTGTCCTCAACCAAGTGAACTAAAACAATCAGTTTAAATTCAGAGAGGATGAAGCACATATGGGTTTGGTTGGCCTTTACACATTAGTGCACTTACTTTTATAATTGACTTACTAACATTAGTGCACTTACAATTCAGCTGAGATAGCCTTCTCTCTGGCAGGAAAGAAAACCCCATTCCCAGCAATATGAAGGATATAGACCTAATTCTGTGGGGTTCAGATTCCAGCATCCTCTGAGGGATTTCTCCTAATTTGGTTGGGAACCAGCTGGCTGTACAGTCAAAGATCAGAGATGCATCATACAGAAAACTAGGAGAAAATGTGCTGTTTGTACTAGTGCAGTGATAATCTGACATTTGCTCAGCTCTCTTTTGATAGCTTCAATTTTGGTGATCCTGCACACTTGGGAGGTAAGTAATCTGCCTGTCCAGTTGCCGCCATGCAGTTTCCTTTTAAAGGCTGACATCAGGATGTGATTCGTCTCCTAGCGACATAACATCCCTACCCTTAGATCAAATTTTCTACAGAAATAAACTCACAAAAAGTCCTTTTGTAAGCAACAAAAGTTCCTCAGAACCATTAGTGTTTATCAAGCTGATGATGCTGTGCACTGCTGTTACACATCGCTTTCTTTTGAAAGGGAGAGACAGACACCCATGCTTGTGCAAAAGAGGCATGACAAAGACATGACACATGAGCATTGGTTAAGAAAATGGGCTTTGCTTCCTAATCCCTGTCATCTGAACAGGGTTAGGGCTACAAAAGGAGAAGTCACTTGACACACACAATGGTACAAAATGAGTGCTAGCCCTTTTGGTTACTGTTGCATACTCTTTTTAAAAGGAGGAACTGTTGAGAGGAGGGGGTAGTGATGCTAGAACAGCATATTGCATCATATTAAATAGCAGCAAGGACTAAGATCAAACCAGTGGAGACAGGAAAAGGGACCAGAGAGAGCAGGATCATGATAGACAAAGCAAACAAATTTGAAAGGAGAAAGGAAACTCAACAGCATCATCTCTAAGCCAGGGCTAAGGGCTGCCATATGCAATCAAGATCAGCTATGATTTTAGTACTGATCAGCATTTTGGAGTGTCAAGTCAGCCGAATCATAGGGAAGCTGCCTCTGGTCTGTCATAGAAACCTTGCTGGAAGCCAGCACCACAGTGTGAGACGTGTGGCAGAGGGCAGGTGATGGTGGTCCCTGAATCACTCACCATTCTGCCAAGTGCTTTCCATTAGATTATAGAGATGTTGGTGAGGAGCAGAAAATGCCATGCTCATTGTTTTCATGTCAAGAAGTTAGTACATCCACCGATCTTGCCTCCCACCATGCCTCGGTGAAATCCAGGGAGAAGGGGGTAATCATTGCGTTAACTGACTTTTTAATCCCTAGAAAATAAATAAGGGGGTGTGTTACTCCTTCCAGACATGAGCTTCACACCCGGTCTACCTTGCAATGCATCTACAGCAAGGAGACTCTGTCCCCCAAGAGTCCTAGGAGGCAGGAGGAAAATGAGCCCTTTGCGGGGCTGCCAAATCACATGTCTTCTGGCCAGCAGGTCCCAGGGAGGCATGCATGTATGAACCAGAAGCAACATGGGGGACACAGTTCTTTACACACCTGCCAATTTCGTGCCAGAGAAAACAAGAATGATTAACCACAGCCAGAGGAGCAGAGGAGCCAGGTGTTGGCTTTTCCTTGGCGTAAGCTTGGAAGACTTTCATCAGGAAGTGGGGTAGGTTATGTTCGAAACAGAAAACCCTTTGGAAACACATGTCCAGTATTGTAAGACAGATGTTCCATAACCATACACCATTACTGCTATCTGCCCTTCTTCAGCCTCTTTTCTTTCTGTAGCCTGAAGTGTCTTTTTCAGATGCTGACCTTTCATCAGGATCCAGCTCTAAGCACGGTGGGGCAAGTGGGGCTTTGCCCCAGGCACAGCGGAGCGACTCCATTGAGCTGCTCCATTAAAGGGCGCGCTCCCCACCGCTTGCCCCAGGCACTGGCTATTGTAACAGGTGTGGCATTCTTTAGTTGCGGCTGTGCCTCCGGCCTATTTTTCTAAACATTGCCTTCCTTTTAAATGCCACTGTTTATTCCCACCCCATCCTCGTTCTTTCTTCAAGAGACTTCCTCCCCACCTAACCCCTTTTATTTTCTAGACAACTCCTCCTCTTTCCTCCTCTCCTAACCTACACAATGTAAGACAGATAGGGCCTCACCAGGCCATGTATATTTCTGTTGAGTTAGTGTGGTCTTATGTAGTGTTTCTCAGTGGCTAGTCTGACGATCAGCACCGTTTTCTGAGATTGCCCAGACACAGTTTAGGCAGGCAGCAAACCAGTCCCTGCTATCAAAAGGGTTGAGAAACAGCAGTCTAGTCTAGTGGCTAGAGTATCAGAGGATGGAGGAGTTCCAGCCCTATGATTTGATTTGATTTGATTTGAAGAGTCTATAACCAGCTCTAGGACTGGGTGACTAGCTGGGTGACTTAGATACATCATTTTTTGCCTCAGTTTCCCCATCTGTGAAACAGGGGTGATATTTACCCAGCTTATAAAATGCTTTGAGATCTTGTGATGAAAAATGCTGTAAGGATATTTTTAAAGGTATTAAGTCCCAGGTGGAATGGGTGGGTGGCCAGAACCATTGTCCTGATTCTTCAGCGTTTAACACAGTTCATTCGTATTTGTCTAAAGTGAATGTAATGTGCTATCAAGTCAGAACAATAGCACTTTGCACGGGAGCATGGCCCTGATCCAAAGCCCAATGACGTCAGTTGAAAGTTTCCCTCTGACTTCAGTGGACTTTGGTTCAGATCCTAATTCCTCATACAAATTGCTAGGCAGTGGAGAACTACCCTCAAGGGACTAGAAGTGCTGTAGAAGGCTATTTGCAGAGACCAAAATGAAAATTGCTCTGACACATCAGACGTTTGATGACAGTCAACGGCTTAAATGCAGAGTAACAAATATGTAAAGAGGAAAAGGAAATTCTTGTGCTTGCTCTGGACTGAATTCACAGGAGATGACCCTTGCAGTCCCTTCTAACCCTATGATTCTGTGATGATCACACACAGCAGCTGACAGCATAGACCCCATTTAACAGAAATAGGTATTAAAGGAACAACAAATGATTTACTAAATGTTATGGCAGAAGTCACTAGATGGTGCTGCTAGTTTTACATGTTCTTTTTCATAGCCTGAGTATTGTTCAGTCTTTGAAGCAATTCTCCTTTATTGTTAATTAGGTGTTGTAATGACTTTTGGGGAGACCTGCAGCAAGTAGGAAGACTTGAGGTGTGCCTTGTACTCAGTCTGTGTTGCCAAGTTTCCTGGTTGTGTCGATGAGCCCATGATGTTTGACATTTTATTTAAAGCCTCAATTCCGGGAGACAGCTGATGACAGAAGAAGCTTGCTTTCATTGGTAAGACATTTCTAGCCTTCATGTAGTTCCAGGGTCAGACTTAATTTGGCATTTTCTGAATTCTGAGGCTTGACTTCGGAACCTTAATAATTAACTTCTAAAACTATGCCTGCGATTTCCTAGATTTTTAAAAAAGCAAATGGAAAAAAACTAGACAGTTCATGTGTCATTATACTGACGCCCACACAGCTCTTGCAGGTTGGAGCCCTTACACTCACTACGCGGCCTTCTGCCAGTTGAGTTAATAAAGTGATAGCTCAGTCAGTTGTTATCCCCTCTATGGAGCAGAACCAGGAGGGAATGGGACAGTTTGCCAGTGGGTTTCACAGGAAACTTGGTTCCATCCAGGCCATGGAGCGGAATGTGTGCTAATGGATGCAAACTCTTCTGCTCGTTCCCTGCGAGCATAACCGCCTCCTCTCCAACCTGCCTCTCTCCTACTCCAGTGGCTTCCCTACCCCTGAGTCCCCATCCTACTCCCAGTCTACTTGCACAGCCAATCCTAGTATCACCCTCTGGACTCCTCATCCCAGGTTCCTGATCACCATTCCCAGTCTTCCCTGTCACCTTGCCCAACCAATCCCAAATCCTTCCATCCAGGTCTTCACCCACCCCACCCCAGTTTTCCGTCACCCTCACCCTCACATTCCTCATGGCCTACTTCCCAGTCCCACCCTCCCTCCCTAGGGTCCCCATCCAATCTCAGTGTCCCCCCACCTAGTGTCCCCGTCTCTTTGCACAACCATTCCCAGTTCTCTCCCCTTGTCCTGGCTTCTCTTTGGATCTCTCTTCCTCTAACCCCACTCATTTTCATTTTCCTTACTGCACCAGTCCTGTGCTCTCCCTGGCTCCTCGTCTGATCTCTTTTTCCCCCCATACACATTTCTTTCCTGGTCCTCTGTTGCAATCTTCCCTTGCCCAGCCAGTCCCAGGTCTACACAGAGCTATGCTGACCATGGCAAATTCATCACCAGACTGATCTGTCCAGATCAATTTAGCAGTCAGGTAAGACCTGCTCAGTCAGTCTGGAGATTGACTTAATAAAACCACACCCTCAAATGGCATAGTGATGCATTGACAGGACCACTTTTCCTGTCAGCGCAGTACAGTGAAGATGCCATGCTGAAGAGGAGTTACGAAGGTGACAGGAGTTAAGTAAGCTACTCAGATTAGCTTGCGTAACTCCTGTTGACTGCCACCAAGTTTTGCCACCAGTGTCGACCTGGCCTAAGTCCCCATGGGTATGTCGACACTGGAGGCTCTGTTAAGTCAGCCTGAAGTCAACCTTGTCAAGTCAACTTAGAGCATTCACACTGAAAACTCCTGTTGACTGTCCGCGTCCACACTGGCAGGTGCTAGGTCAACCCTTCGTGGTGGCCAGGAACTCTGGGACGGGGCCTGGAGGCCAGTTAGGTCAATTTAAGGGCTTTCCCCATTTACATTGGCTTAAGTTGACTTAATAAGGTCAACTTAAGTCAATCTTAAGAGGTATTGTGAGTAAGTCGACTTAAGGAAGCACTTAAGTCAACATAATAAAAACCCAGTGTGGCCGCAGGAGTCTGTAGGTTGACTTAACCTTCCTTATGTCGACCTCAGGCTGCAGTGTAGACATACCCTATGCTAGTCCCAGTTTCTCCTTGCCTCCCCCCACCCTACAACAGGGTCCTCACCCCAACACAGTCCTGCGCCCCCCCCGCCCCAGTCTGGCTCTCGTCTCCTCTGCGTTCATGCTATTGCCTCTTTCAGGCTTCCTAGGCCCATCAGAGGGATCACTTGGTGTATGGCCCAAGCATGTCTGGCAACAGCCTGGAGCAGCAATTCCAGGGAAAGCTCTGCTTTTTCCCCTGGAGCCTCAGACTGGAACATGTTCAGAGCAACACTTGAGCAAGTCTTTACTGAGCATGCGCAAACTGCAATTTTCTGGAGCTTAAAGCTTGTCCAGATTTATTTTTCACAGGGACAAGTTTTGGTCGTGTGTGAGCAAGGTTCCTTTATCAGCCCCGCTCCTGTTTGTCGCTTTTGGATGGCTTTTACTGTGTAGATAGGTAGTTCCTTTAATTAGCAGGAACCCAGGCAGGACAGGAGTTGAGGAAAGGTTTTAGGCAGCAGCTGTGCAGTGAAACAGAGAGAAGTGGTAACTTTTGCAACATTGTGATACTTGGCGTTTCTTAAACACCCAACTTCCGCCATCGTGTCATTAAATAAGAGGTTTTTAGATAGTACCTGCCTAGTTCTTGTGCTCATGGAGAAACGCTGGAAAATGCGAATCCTCAAACATCGTGAACCAGAAGGTGAGAGACCCAAACATTTAAATTCCAGGAAGACCCTGTGATTATTTTAAAATCTCCTGATTTCAAGCTTGCCATCATTTTTAGGGCCTAACTGCTGATTTCAGGATACTCGGGGATGGCAGTACTGCTTTAGATTTGGGACAGTTTTCGTTCTACGAATAAGGTTCCTTGTTCAGTTTAATAAGAGAGCAGTCTTTTCTGTAAGTCTTTGCCTTGTCACATGACATTCACCTTTGCACAAGGGCAACTGAATTTTTTGCAGTTGGGCAGTTGAGGCTGTTGAATTTTTCCTGTGTCCCTTTACCTTATTCCCCATTCCAATACCCGGAAGGCTTTTGTACAACTCACTAATTGCAAACTGGCACAGCTTACACCACTTCAGTACTTCCATGCCCTGATTTATGTGCAACATGCCTTTATGGGCTTTAAAAAGCATTTTTCCCAAACAAAGAAACTGTTATGCCATCTTTCCTTTCCTTCCTTCCTATCACCCTTGCTGAACCCAATCCTACAACAACTATGACAAAAGCAAGTCAGTACAGAAGGGTAGTTTACAGTCATGCTGGAACAATTTTTACAGTGGGGCGCATAACGTAGAAACTGTGTATTTGGAGTGTTATGTCTCCTTCAGGTCCCCCATGCTCCTTGTTTCAGTACCTATTGTTATTTATCATTCTGAGCCAGCGGATAGGGCCCTTTTTCCAGCCTGATAAAAATTCTCAAGCTGAGGAAGGCACTGGGTTAGAAAAAGACATGCGTCTCAACTTGTTTCCTAGGAATAACAGATATCTGCAGCCAATAAACAAGCATAGGTGAGAAGAGATGGCTACTAGCGCTGGTCATCAGTGCGCCAGGTTCAGTTTACTAGTTGCTTGAGTCTTCCCAAGAACATGTGAATTGCTGGGAAACCAGCCAGGAAGGAGCATAAAGAGACTGTATCTCTCAGTTGCCTCTCTCTGATGTCCTTTTGCTCATGGGTTCAGTTTCAGCACAATAAAGGAAACCCTGCCTGGTGATCTTGCTCTATTCCTGCTTGTAAACTCCTCTGGCCCACAAAATTAATTGATTACATGTAAGCAGACTGCATGTGGTAGTATGACTTAGCCTTCAGTGTCCATATCCTGTGGGTGCAGAGTCATACCAAAGTGACAAATAGCACTCGTGTGTTATTAGATTGTGCTGTTCTGAATGTCTCTGTCTGTTTTTCCCTGGAAACATTCCTGGAAAGAACACGTCAACAATTTCCTGCCAAGAGATTTGACTAAATCATTACCACCATCCAAGCGCATGTGGTATCTCAAACCCTTATCTCCCTCCAGCGCTAAAACATCTCCCTTGAGGAGGAAATTTAGCAGTCAGGCTTTGCTTGCACATGGTGTACTTTTCTCACTCCACTTCTTGGTAGAGCAGGCTCAGCACCTCCTAACTTTGGAACAATCTGTGCTGAGTTTCCTGTGGGTCAGCTTCACAGCAGGTTTTGCTTTCACCAGCACTCCTGAAATTGAAAAAGTGTGTTAGCAATGGTCCCTGTGTGATACTTTAACCTTGAAAGCATTGGTTTGTTTGGTTTGTTTGGTTTTTTTTTAAAGACTCTGAGAAAATCACAACAAAAGGCTGTTTTTTTATTATGTCGAGTCAACTCACCCTTATCTAAATACTGGTCTGTAATTCTCAGAAGCAGTGTTCTGCTGCGTTTTCAATAGCATGAAAAGAATAAATAGAACTAGATCATAAACTGTGTGATCTATGTTCTCTTTTCATGCAGCCTTGTGTTTGGAGCGTAAGCAAGCAACACTAAGGTCTGTTTCACTCTGCTGTAAATATATGGCTCCATGGAAGTTAAATGCATGTACAATGGGGGGGGGGTGGAGCAATATATCTCTGCAGAGGCTTCCTTCTACCCTGGAGTACAAGTAATGATCAGAATTTGAGATACAGGACAAAATGATGCTGCATTGATGATATAGTACAGTAGCTCCTGCTTGAAAACTGAGGGCTCAGAGAACACATAACTGAGTGCCCTACTATCATGCAAAGAATCACATAGTTCCTCCTGCTAGGAGACTGAGGTTCACTCCTTCAGCAAAACAAACAAGTCCTGTGGCACTTTTAGAGACTAAGAAATAGATTTGTTGCATAGGCTCTTGTGGGAGAAAATCCCACTTTGTCAGATGCGTGAAGATGGGGAGCTTACAGAATGGCAGGAAAATAAATGCAGGAAAGCGTAAGTCAATGTTTTTCAACCTTTAGCGAGGCAGCACCTAAAGGCGTTAATTACTTTATACAGAACACCGGTTAAAAACATTCTTGAAAAAGCTGGTAATAGTGGCAGATTTAAAATACCTCAAGTTGCAGGAAAGCTTCCAGGAATATGTCGACATCTGCCACCCCACGTCTGGAAGTTTTGCTGTGGCTGGGGCATTAAATTGCTCCTTTCCCCTCCCCACTTAATCCCCACAATGGGGCGGAGTCAGGGTGGGTCACAGGACACCTGCAGAATGTCTGAAGAACACCAGTTGAGAGAAACTGGTGTAATTCATGGGATCAGGTCAGATTGTTACAGCAAATCAAAGCCATTGTTTAGATTCAAACAGCGGAGAACACCATATAGAGGAAAATGAATCTGTTGTAATAAATAATCCGTTGCAATAAAAAATCCATAGTCCCTATTTAATTCTAAGGAAAGGTGTCAAATCTGCATATGAATTCCAATTCTGCTGTTTCTCTTTGAAGAGCTTCGACTTTTTTATCCATTTGTTTGAGCATAGCTATTAACAAATCATCAGTGGAGTGAGCAGAGAGATTGACATGTTTTTTTAATTATGTCAATCCCCAGTGTTCGAATCTAAACAACTGCTTTAATCTGCTGTGGCAGTCTGACTTGAGCCTATGATTTATACTTCCCTGCATTTATTTCCTCCCATTCTGTAAATTCCCCATCTTCAAAGTGGGATTTTCTCCCATGAAAGCTCATGCAATAAACAAATTTGTTAGTCTTTAAAAGTGCCACAGGACTCCTTGTTTGTTTGCTGAATTAGACTAACATGGCTACCCCTTTGGAGCTCCTTCAGCACTTTGCCTAGTGCTTCACTTTGCTTGCAGAGCTTTTATTCATCCTGCAGCCTCAGATAATCTTCCCCTCCCACCCTACCAAATCTGTAGTAGCAAAGCCTGCATCTGTGTGCTTATTTTCACGCGTCTGTGTCTGTATATTTATTTTCATGTTACTCACAGGCCTTGTCTTCCAAAATTTCTGTACGAAGCACCTTTGTAACACTCTTCCCCATTGGAAATAGACATCAGACAATTGTTACTAGTAAGTGATTCATGGCAAATGAGTCTTTTGCATAAGTTCAAGTGTGGCTTGCATCATGGGACTAAATGTTTTTTTCTTTTACACAAATACTACTTTAAACAAACTAGGAGCTCTTGTCAGGCAGATGAGTTTTAGGCTATGTCTCCATCTTTTTTTTAGTTTGGACTTGCTAGTCCAAACTAAAAAAGTCTGAGGTTGGACTGAATTAACCTTGGGCTAGTTTAGACTAAACACAGCTTTTTAGTTCGAAGCCACATGTTCTAGTTCAAACTCACTTTTTAGTTTGAACTAGAACACATGGCTAGTTCAAACTAATGGCTTAGTTTGAACTTTTTAAGTTTGAACAAGCTATTATTTCACGTATTGCCCATGCTTAGTGCAAACTAAAGTTCAAACTAAGCACAGAAGTCCAAACTAAGAACCGGGTCTTATTAGTTCGGACTGAGCTTTGCCTTTCTTAGTTAGGACTAGGCAAAATCTGGTGTGTCCATGGGCCAGATTAGTCCAGACTAAGCTTCCTTAGTCCAGACTGCTTTGGCAGTGTAGACCAGGCTTGTCCAACATGTGGCATGGAGGCCAGAATCTGGCCCACCAAGGGTTTTTATCCAGCCTACCAAGGAATGCCACAACAGCCTGGGAGCTGGGGCTGGCGAGGGCTATCTGGAATACTCCGTATTGCTACATCAAGTGTGCAGGCAGACATTGACAATTTATGCAAGCAAAAGCAATGTCAAATATCCCACTAATCATTATTTTATTAAAGTTTATCAATAATTATCAATCTGTATGTCTTATCTATCAAAAATTTTCTCACCGCCCCCCCACCCCCGACTGAGAAAAGAATTGCATTGTGTCCCCTCACCTAAAAAGGTTGGACACTCCTGGTGTAGACAGAGGCTTAAAATACATGAATGAATACTAGGTAACCAGAGGCATAAAGTTAAAGCTTAGGAGTCTTTCTGAATTCTGCCCATAGGTCTAAGGCAGGCACTAAAGATTTCTCTCCATATTGAAGTTATACTTATTTCACTATACAGATGTAGCCTTAGAATTATGGGACGAAATGGGAAAGACAGCCGAGTTTCTGCTCTTTGATTAGCCATCACTCACATATATATAACGCATATTTGCCTAATCAGAATTCTCAAATGTGTCTTAAACTGGAATACGTAGTTTATTTCTGTCCAAGAGGGGAATGAGGCATTTTTAGACTGGTACAACTGCTTCCACACTAGGGTTTGTACTGAGGTAAAAAATTTTGGTTTTAAAAAAGTCACACCACTAACTGAAATACTTATTCTGGTACCAAAACTATGTGTAGGCCAGGCCTGAAACCATTGGGGGTACTAACCAGGAGACAGCTGACTTCAACGATGAACTGATGACTGTGTAGCGTGTTCTTAACTTGCAAGCTCCCCTCTCCATTGCACCTTATTATCCTATGACATCCACAACAGTTAGATCTGAAAATAATGTTGGTTGCTAAGTCAAGCACTCAAAACTAGGAAAGGCAGAAGTAGAAGTGTCTGTGCAGCATTAATTTGGACCTGCGTGCATCTGCACTAGGATACAGTCTCTAATTATATGATGCCTTTTTTTTTCCATAACCTCCTGCCTCCTTGTATGGACAGGATGGATTTTTATCTGTGTTGCATTTATAGACATAAAGTTAAAGCTGTGGGGAAGACAGGTTTGAAGTGGACTCTGATACAGCATAGCTATTTAATTATCTCCATGTCAGAGCAAAAGTCAAGCTGAGAGGGAGGGTTACAGCCAGGGCCATTCCTAGGTGAGTGCAGGGTCCTGGGCGAATCACTCTCTGCAGGGCCCCCAGTCACCCCACTGGGTGCAGGGCCGGTCAGCCCAGGGGTGGGGCAGGCCCCTGTGCCAGCCATCTCGTGCCAGGGACCAGGCGAGCCGGCCAAAAGTGGCGGAACAGGAGTGCAGGGTCTGGTTTTTCAGCCACCTTTAAGCCAGTGGTTGTTAAACTTTTTTCCTCGGGACCTAGCTCCAGACCCCTCTGCCATGTGGCAACCCTCCACTGAAAAAAAGCGCCCACTGCCAGAAAATTGAACAGTGACCATGGCTGCGGGGGTGGGGGTGTGTGGCTGCAATCCCTCATGGCTTTCATCCTTACTCTTGAGGCTCCTATTGCATCTCTGAAATCTACACATCTGATTTGAGATCACCTACATGGAACATGCAGAGGGTGATTCTACACGTCATACTCCTGTCTCTAATCAGGAAGTATGTCAAGTCTCTAAAAGTGCAAGTAGTAGCCGAGAGAGAGAGAGAGAGAGAGCATGCGTGCGTGCGTGTGACAGAGGAAGGAGAAGAGAGCCAATTCCAGGCTGGAAACAAAGCTCCAGAAAGATCCTGTCTGCTGCTGAGCCTGTCCAAGTCCCTCCAGGTCCTGCTCCCTTCTCCACTGCCAAATCCCACAAACTGAAGCAGCCCCTTTGCATTCCACTTTCACCTTTGCACTTCATCGGCTCCCTGAGTCTGCATGAGTTTCCATGAACACACAATTGTCAACAATATTGTGATTGAAGGGGGTGCTAGCCCTCTCTGCTTGGTCTGGTGACTCCTGGCAGTGTGCATAAGGCAGCAACACAATGGGGCTATCCATTCGCCCCTTCAGATTAGGACCTTGTAATAACTTCTCCTTCCAGCAGGTCCATCCCTGAGTTGGATTTTATTCTGTTATTTAGGCTTTCTAGTTGTAGAAAAATACCGTAATTTGTAACACAGGCTCCTCCTAGAACAGTTTGCTTTTCTCTTCTCTTTTTAATTATCAGTCAAAAAATCTCTGGAATTTTTATTAAAATCTACAGGGTATAACTTTTGTTGCAAGCAAGGGAATTCTCAACCCACTGGAAAAAGAGGCAAGTCCTAATTTGCAAAAATAAAAGCAACCCCCATATACCGGAAATGGTAGCATAAGGTGGTGATCACCGTTTTTTCTTTTCTGCATTGGGTCTATTGATTAAAAAACACAAAGGTCGCTTGCCTGCCAGCTGACCTCAGGCCTTTTCATATGAATGAGAGAAGCACAAAGAGATACTGACTCAGAGAAGCAGCATAGAGGTTGTTTGAACAATTAGCACTGCATTGTTAGTCCTAATGACTCACCTTTGTTGCAAACCTGATCTACTCTGTTACAACAGGCTGCCTTAAGCAACTTTCACCCCAAGCCACTCCTCTGGCCTCACAGTAGAGCCAGCCCTGTGAACCAGGCTGCCACTTTTGGCCAGCTCGCCCAGTCCCTGGCAAGGGGGGGAGGCAGCGGTGCGGCCCTGCGGGGCCCTGGGTGCCTGCCCCTCTCTCCCTACCCTATGGATGGCCCTGGTTACAGCTGAATGTGGACGAATGCATTTAATTCCAGGTCTCTTGAGCCATAACAGTATCCACAATTTACTCCTCATTTACCTTTGTCACTGTGCCTCAGTCAGAAGGTCACATCTGAAGATGCAACCAGGACAAATTGCTGAGGAATAGGGCAAAGACACCCTCAAATTGGTGTAGTTTATTATCAGTGGCTATGTCTACATTCCAAAGCATTTTGAAAAAAACTTTTTTTGAAATCTATTCAGAATAATTATCTCAAAATAACTTTTTAAAAATGCTATTTTGGGAGAACGGTCCAGGGACTGGCTCCTTGTCCCAAAATACTGTGGCCTTTTCTTCCCCCCAAAACTGAAAGTGTACACTGGACTTTCTTTTTCAAAAAAAAGAAAGTCAGTGGAAGAGATAGGCAGGCTGTTTTGAAACAAGCCTTTGCCATGGCCGGCGATGGGTTTTTTTTGAAAAAGCTACCTCAAAAAAAGGCTTTTTTCTGAAATGTAACCAGGTTTAGCGCTGGTGAAAAAGTGTGCTGGTATCTCAAGATACTGGTGCACTTTTTCAAAAAAAGCTAAACCTAACAGCTGTTTCCAAAGAAAAAGCTTTTTTGGAAAAAAGCCATTGCTGGATGCAGCAAAGGCTTTTTTCAGAAAAGCCTGTTATTTCTTCCATTGGCTTTCTTTTTTTTTTTTTTTTTTTTAAAAAAAAAATTCAATTTAAACTTTCACTTTTTTTTGGGGGGGGGGGAAAGCCATGGTTTTTTGGGACACAGAGCGATCCTTGGACCATTCTCTCCTGAAATAGCATTTTTGAAAAAAAAAAGTTATTTTGAGATAATTATTCCAAATATATTTCAAAATATTTTTTTCAAAAAAATGTTTTTTCAAAAATGCTCTCCAATGTAGACGCAGTCAGTGATACCAAGCTAGAAACAAAAGTAAACTGGTTTCACTATGCTGATTAAAAGAAGTCCATGAACTAGAGCGTAATATTTGTCTTAGTGCATGTGGTGCAATTCTAATTCTTTAATAATCTATTAAGCAGGTGCATGTTGTCCTCAGATGAGAGTGTCGCACTTCCTAACATATTTTAATCAGTGGACAAATTTGCTTGCTTAGGGCAAATTTGTGGTCTCAGATCCATAAGCGTTTAGCACTAGAAAGTTAAAAAAACAAAACATGTTTATGTCTTCTTCCAAATCAAACTACAGCTGGCTCACAGTAAGGCTGACCTCCAAAAGGTTCAACTGAGTAGATACATATAAGTAGCATGCCTATGACTTAAGATATGGTTTGATCAAAAGTCAAAGCATCTGTATCTCCCAGACCAGTTTTGACTATATTCTTGGATGCATGTACTTTAGTTTGTCCCAGCCAGATTATGAACTATGTAGTTAGTAGAAAAGTTGCTACTTATATATGAGTCTGCTGAATTCTGCATATAAAATCCAGCTGTCAGGAGCCCTGTGTGAATTTGTGGTGCTCACATGGCATAAAATAGTGACTGAATTACTCTCAGATACACTGTCATTATTTTTTCCACCAGAAAGTATGTGGGCCACAATCTTTAACATGTTGTGCCGCTATAATTCTATATATGTTCAAATCTAATGCCCCAGCCTTCCAAAGACCTAGGCACCAGAATAGGCCCATTGCCTTCACTGGGATTATTCAAGTGTGCAAGTCTTTGTAGAACTGGGATTTGCATTAGAGAAGCTTTTCAATTTTATTTAAGCTTTTCAGAGCCTCATGCATGCAACAACTCAACAAAACGGAAGTTGCTTTCAAAGAAAAATATAATCTTTCCAGTATTTTCTAGCCAACTTTAGAATCCAGCTCATCCCAATAACATCCTTCATCGTGGCAAGGGGTTAGGCTAGATGACCCTTGATATCTCTTCTAATCTTGTAGCTCTATGATTTTATGATTCTATTTCTAATAAGCATGCCAGAATAAAGACATTACTGGAGTCATGCATCAGTAATTGTCTGTTATTGCCACGTTTCTGTTTACTGTAAACCAATGCTTTTCTTTCTTGTGCACTTTCACTTTTTCTACACCTTCTTCCCATTATCCATATACCCCTTTCATTGTGTCCATATGGCACTTTCTCTTTCAGTTCCTTTCTGGCTTCCATACTTCTGTCTTATCCTGGATGGTTTCAAGTATAAGACTTCCCTTTTTCATATCCCTCTGGGGCTATTCGTGTTTCTTTCCTTATTCATTATATCGAATTTGGTCAAATGTCCCTTGCTGTTTAAATATGTAAACAATCTTCTATTTGGCTACATCTTCACTGCCAATTTAGTTTGAATTAAGGAGGCTTAATCTGAACTAAATTGGTCCCAGCCTACATTAGCTTTTCCATAATTTGAACTAAGTTCTTAGTTCAAGCAAAGGAATGTTTAGTTTGAACCATTAAGTACTGGCAGTTAGTTCGAACTAGTCCACGTTGTTAGTTCAAACTAACCGTGAACTTATTAGTTTGAACTAACTTTCCCTAATGTAGACAAAGCCTTTGGTTTTCTTTAAGGCATGGTAACTGAAGATAGTTGTAGCTCAGTTTCATTGACCGTGTTCTACAAAAACCCGTCCAAAATATAGCATTTTCCTAGTGGAAGCATAGCCATTAGAGCTGTGTGAATAATGGAGTTCCCTATTCTGCAGGGGGAAAAAATTGTGGTCAAGCCAAACCTGAAATTTTTTTTTAAATATTTGTTGGAAAAAAATGCATTTTGGATAAAAAAAAAAAAAAAAAGTTCTGTTTCAGTTTGGAGTGTTTAACATAATTGAATTTTTAAAAATAAATAAAAAGGAAAATTTTGACACAATTGTTTTGAACAGAGAAATCAAAATGTTCTGTTATGAAAATGTTGAAATGAAACTGACTTTCTTTGAATTTTTGGGGTAGGGCTGGATCAACACGAGCAATTGGCAAAACAGACACAATTTCACAAAATGTGTTTGTTACATCTGCAAAGTTATCAGCCAAAAAAGACTCGCCCTGCACTATAACCATGCTAAGAAATGTAGCTCAGCTGGAAGTATGCTCATATTAAACTACTTTAAATATATTCAGTGAATTACAGATAAGCATATTTACTGTGTGGAGTCATGTCAGCATGCAGTTTAACAAAGTCTGATTATGTATCATTTTCAGCTGAGGAATGACCGCTTTTAAGATACGTTACTCTGAACATTGTGTGTGCTTTGCAAGCAGGACTTTCCTAGCATTGTGGGTTTCCCCAATACCTTGAAATCATGGACCTAAAAATGAAGACCTATTAGCCATACTGCTCTGTCTTGCAGCATTAGGATTGGCGAGTATAGAATGTTTTCTAATAAGACTGCTTTTTCCAGTCTAGTTTTGAACTGCAAGTGCTATATCTCAGAGGAAAACTTCCCAATCTAATCAAGCTCACTGTCGCTGAAATTATTCCTTGATAGTCTCTAAATACCCATTGCTTGCTTTCATTGTCTTACTCCTTTGCACCTCTTTAATTCCTTTCCTAGGCTACTCCTCTCTCCCAAAACTTAGGGATTGTCAACACCAAGGGTAGCCAAACTTATGGAACTCAAGAGCCACACAAATTGACTATGAAACCTTCAAGAGCTGCCGCGAGGCATATAGCCATATTTTACCTAGTCCAAAATTATTAATTTTAAAATTCATTGTGTGCTTTAATTTTATTGTAAAAAGAGGGCAAATATTGATCCTACTAATGTCAGAGTTTAATAATTACATAAGGTTACCATGAAAACTAGGCCTACCTATAAAGTAAAAATTTAGCTTCTCCCAGCCATCCCAAGCATGCCACACTTCTCCCCACTATACTCTTCTGCCAGCTGCACTTTTTCTTTGAAGAGCCACATGTGGCTCACGAGCTGCAGTTTGGCCGCGCCTGGTCTACACTTACAGCACTGCAGCAGCTTAATTGCTCTGGCGCAGCCACTGTAGTACATAATGAAGATGTGACCTACACCAACAGAAGAGTATCTCCTATTGACCTAGATACTCCATCTCCCCAAGTGACAGCAGCTATGTCAGCAAGACCCTCCCCTTGACATAGCACTGTCTACACTAGGAGTTCGGTCAGCATAACTGGGTCATTCAGATGTGTGAATTTTTGTGAGGGACATAGATATATCAGCAAAAGCTGGTAGTGTAGACCAGAGCTCAGTGTTTAAAGTATTTAATACATCAGGAAGACCTACTGAAACCACAGGCCTTCTCTACATTCAAGAATAGCCCCAGTTCAGTAACTGGTAGAGGTGCAGTGTAAAGAAGGGCAAGCTGGGCTTTGCACCAATTTAGCAAACTGCATTCCTCATCCACTAGGAGATGTCAGTATTGGTGCAGCTGCATCCAGGCAATGAGACAGTGGAAAGTGCCACATTTGTACTACATCTGAGAATGATGTTTAATTGGAAGCAGAGTCCTTCATGCCACAGGCAGGTAATAATGGTACATGTTGTGACAGTCATGGCCTTCAGTTGGCATGGCTGTAGATTTATACTTGTTCTTTGAAAGCAAATCTGAAGAAAAATTCTGTCCCCTACTCAAGAATGAAAAGCTAGAAGCTCATCCAATAAAAAATATTATCTGCCTTGTCTCTCTAATATTCTGGGTTTAACCCAGTTACAACAGCGCTGTATATAGCCTATATTACTAACAGGCACCAGCTGCCACAGCAAAGAGTCTGTTCATCAAAATGTTGCCAACTCAGTGACCTGGAAAGAGAGAACACGTGCTGTCCTCTGTCACTTATTCTTGGTTAATATTCAACATGCTCATTACTTGGAAACAACTGGATTGATACTCAGTAAAACCAAAGGTGTGGCCAGCCCTTGCTTTCTGATTAGGTCCCTGAGTTTCCGGTGTGGACCCAGTCAATCATGTGACTGGAGGCTTCCTGATGACACTCCATTTGTCTAGTTGTCTCTAGCAATGGGAGCATGAGGGGGGAGACTGCCCACCCTCTGCTGCATCAAGTCTACAGCAACTGCCAAGGCTTGGAGCTGCAGGGCAGTGTGGACAGGAAAGCAGTTCATCCCTGCCTATCTGTAGTGCTGCTGCTCGTGGTAACAGCCACCCACTGCGGTCTGTGGTCGCAGCAGTGAAGCTCATTCTCCTACCAGCTGCTGCAGCAGGTAGGGGTGGGCAGGCCTGCTGGCCAAGCAGGTGGCCCCAGACCCACTCAGACCCACCCATCACTACACCCCCTGGGCAAAACAGGTACTTAGTTACTGAGACTTTGTTTTTTATGCCTGATTCTCCTCAGGCAAACAGGTGAAACTCAAAGTAGCTCTGCTGAGGACAATAGTAATTCAAGTGTGAACTAGCAGAACAGAGATTGGAAAAGGGTCCTCTAAATGTACTGCATCGTGCTGTTTCTGAGTGCCATAAACAGAAATGATCCCCAGCCAACATCCTGGTTCTGAGCACTCCAGAGTTGGGGTGAAGACTGGCTAAGGTTCTGGAATAAATCATTGTACAACCAGGAATGAGCCACAATTTTTGGACAAAGATCCAAACAGCCTTGACTCTGGGGAGGAAGTTGACTCCAGGTCCACCAGGCCTTCAGCACAGAATCCACATCTTCAAAGCCTCCACCACTGTCAGCATCAGTGGCCATCTTTGGGAACCTCAGCGAGTCTGCCAGTTGCTAAATTACACTTACAAATCTGGGAGTGCTTCCTTCATCTCAGAGCTAAGGAACAATTGTGCAGGTATGTGGGGAAATTCTCTGTTGCTACCTAGGTGTTACCTGGTTCCTAAACAAACGGTATCTTTCTCTAGGGCTAGCATTCCTGTATATATTACAGAACCAAGTTCACTCAAATGCAAATGAAATAATTAAAGTCTCATATTGCCTTGGGAATCCCACTGGATTTAGAGCTCTCCAATTTCTTTCCATCATTTTATCATTGCACTTGTCATTGTTAATTGCATCTTGCTTGAATAAGTTAAGTTTGTCTTGACCAATTGAACTACCATAGATCTTGTCTTCATCACAAAATGCTACATATTGATTCCAAGAACTGCACTTTTTCCATTTAGCTTGTCAATAGCAGCTACTGCTCTGTGATGTTTGTGAAGAAAAAAAAAAGTTGAATGACCATTATCAAGGATGTTAGTTTTATCAACAGTGAGAGATATTGGTTCTCAGAGCAAATAGCTGACATCACTTTCTGGCTCCACTCTTTCGGAGTCTAGGAGTCTGCTGTCAAGGTGCACTGTTCAATATTCAAGTGTTGCTGTGGTATAGCAATGAGACTCCTAGTTTTGGTGGGTATAGTAGAAGACGTCAATGAGCAGCCCATGTTACAGAATGGTTAATGAAATAAACTGTCGCCAGTGGAACTATGCAGGATTTTTTGGACCATTCAAATAAGCAGGGGGTTAAAATATAATCTGAGGGGCCCCAGAACCCTCCTAAACTTCCATGCACCCCCCTCTCAGCAGGCCCGGAGGCCCCTCTCACTTGGGTCCAGGCCCCCCTCATGTATGCCAGCTACTGCCCCCAATATCCATTCCCCTGTCCCCAAAATGCATCCCTGGTCCCCAATACCCACCCAACATCCACTCCAACCCCCAATACCCACCCCCAAAATTCACCCCAGCCCCCAATAACCACTACCCTGTCCCCAAAATCCACCCCTGCAGCCCCCAATACCCATCCCCAACGTGAGATGTGTCATCCCAGCACTTACTGGCAGCCGCGCACTGGGCCGGGAGACTGTAAGGTAAACTGCAGAAGACCATTGTTCGGTATAGAGAGTGGCACCCCACTCTGACTGAAGGTTGCCCTGCCCCGAACTCAGTGCCTGCAAACATGCATGTTCACCTGTTTATTGCCTTGTTCGTGCTGCACCGACCACATAAGGACATGCGCATCTACTTGTTTGCAACCATGTCCATCTTGTGACCCCTGTAAGGCATGAGGTGTCAGCAAAGCCTCCGTGCTTTCATGTGTGCATTCTATAGCTAACCAACAGCTTCCCACCCTCAATTAGTTCTATATAATTGTGGGGAAGTCCAATGCATGGTGGGCTTCACCAGCGAACCAAGAAGCTGCAGCCAGTGCTTTAGAAGCAATGCCCACGAGCCTGTCCGCTACTGTGCTGGGGTCGCTGGTTGCAGAAGAGACGTAAATATTCTACCTCATTAATAAAGCAACTTTCTTTCCTATCTGTCACTCGTGACCATGTTGTCACTGCCCAATCCAGATCGTGTTTCTAGCGCCCTCTCGCTACAGAGACAATCCCTCCTGCAGGCTGCACTTGGAGGCTTCTGCCTCCAAGCACAGCCTGCGTATGCCCAGGGGAGCCAGTCATGCTACCCTGCTCTCCCCTGCCTGCCAGCACATGGCAGAACAGTGTTCTGGGGCCTGCATTTTTAGGGGCTCAGCGTTTGGGCCCCTAAAAATAGAAAATGGAACCGGAATGCTGCATTCTGGGGCCCGCTATTTTTAAATGGTTGGCCCTGGAATGCAGCATTTCACCTCCATTTTCTATTTTTAGGGGGCCCTGAACGTTGAGCCCCTAAAAATATTGGGCTCTGGAACAGCGTTCTGGCGTACTTTAACCCCTGCAAATAAGTACAGGTTAGTGCATCAATTTAAGAACATGCCACTGGGCCAGTTCAAGACAGGCCTTATGAACAATCTGACCGGCACTCAAATTTTCAGTGGAGTTCACTGATTTTATGTTTGGGCAATGCATGCCGTTTCATAATAATTTCACTTGCTGCCAAACATTTCTTGGACTTAACTTTGATGGCCAAGGCTTGCCTCCAGTGCATCTTAGAAGGAGGAAAAGCAATCTGTTATAACTCACAGATCAGTAATAGGCGCTGGAGTTTTCCCTCTCAGGACTATGGGTTGACTACAGACCAAGTTGTCTGAATTACCTGGATTACCAAAACCATCCAGCTCACTTGTTGTTGTAGTAATTAATTTATACTATGGGGTTAGCTCAGCCAGTCTTGGCTGGTTTTTCGTCCTTTGATAAGTAAATGTGACTTAAACAAGGACTTGGTCTCGCTCTATATTTCGTGCTGCTCTCTTCTTTAATCCAAGCTGTTCCAAAGATTCAACATAACAATCAGCATATGATGACACTGAGAGAAAAGCCTGCCTAGTTCACTCAGTCTCCATGAAGCTATTTTGGTATCTGGGGCCCTGTGTCACCAGCATATGCAAAATCATTCAATCACCAGATTGTTTTCAATGAAGCTATTTGGTCCTTGCAAAGTAACGCTGGGTTGAATGAATGACACACACAACTTTGTTACATAGATTTCAAACACTGGACCATAGAAGCAGCCTGTTTAAGCCAAAAAGAAGTTTGTTTCTTGTGCTTTCGACTCTTATCAATTCCTTTGTTTGAGGCCTACCCTGCCAGCTTAGCAGTCACCCATAAATGGCTACATTTTCCTTTTAAACTGTAACGAGAATACACAGCCCTGTTTGTATAGGGAAGATTTACTATAGCATTGTTATAATCTGTGCAGAGATCCCTGACCAAGAAGATCAGAGCTTCCCCACAGCTAATCTAAACTTTCATACAGTGCACAAATCTTTTAAAGAAGGAAATATGCCTGCCGGGGAAGCCTGTGTACACAAGGTCGGTAAATTTTTATTGATGCGTTTCCTTCACCCAACTCCCTCTACAAACCTGACAGAGAGTTGTGTCCAAAAGCTGTAAACATTGTGCCAGACTTTTTCTGTTGGCCCCACTCAATGTTACTTGACTTTGCAAACTGAAGCCATGCCTAAACAATAGAACACGAGTCTCTCTGGGTTTGAGTCACTCCTTGAATGTTAACTTTGGCTTTGGGAGTTTTTTCTGTGCCATTGCTTGTATGAGTGTGCTCTTTCCTCTTCCGCTGAGGTGTGAGTGCACTGAGCCTCCTGGCACAAAATGGAACATCTTGGCCAAACGACCCATTTGGGAGTTTCAGCATTTTGTTATTTTTTTGCTAGTGTTGTCTCCCTCTCCTTGTACATCCAGGATTTCCTAGTACAGTAAATTCAACTGTACAGGCTCCAACTGTGCAGTGGGACAGAAAATTACAACTAATTCCCTTAGATTGTCCTTAAAGATCGTCTACAATAGCTTAACCAGACACAGTATTGGTGCGGTTTCAAAATGCAGTAACTCAGGACTTTGCAAGAGGAAAGCTATAGGCTTGCTTTAATTTCTAATGGGCTTAACCATGCCATGTCTATTCTTGATGGCTGGTCAGCTATTAACTGTCTTGGGTCTCAGGCAATTTTAGGGGGAAATTCCACATTTTTAGGAGAAAAGGAGGAAATATTTGCCTGGAAGACTAGTTTTTTAAAATAAAATAACAGGTGCCTGAAGCTGTGTAGAATTCTATTTATTAGAATTGCATAAAGTGTTATTAGAATAAGCTTTATGAAGAGACAATGCTGATCCAAAGTTTATTGAAAGCAATTGGAACTTTCCATGAACTTCAGTGGACACGGACTCAGGTCTTTCATAAACAGAGGTGACACTTACATTTAGTTAGTTGTATTTATTATAAGGTTCTGCAGTATACCACAGAGCTGTCACCACACGTGCAGTGTGAACACACAAATAATCAAGCACACAAGACTAGAGTTAAAAAAAAAAAAAAAAAAAAAAAAGGGGACTTTATGGGTTTTTTATTGCCTGTACCCCCCCCCCCCCCCAGCTCTACTGTCAGTTTTTAAGAATGTACTACTTTCAACTTTTCCATGTGTCATTTACTCTGTAAGCTCTTTGGAGGTTTTACACATAAGTCAGCTCCTTCACAGTATGTCTAGCCCCAGGTCAGGTGCTACTTGAGGTCACTGGATATCCGCAGCTCGTTTTGATTCTGAGAAACGCCTGCGGTAGGTAGTACATTTACTCTCTGTGTTCTCCCTCCCCCTTTTTGTGTGTTATAGATTAAATTTCAGGCTTTGCCACTTCAGGCTGGAAAAATGTTTAAGGCCAAATCCTCAGCTGGTGTAAACCAATGGCTTCCCAGCCACTTCAGTGGAGCAAGCTGACTGGAGGCCCTGGCCCTAAATATTAAAGAAAGTTGCAAAATTGCGGAAGTGATTCTTTTAGTCAGATTGTCCTTCGCAAAATTAATGTTTGGCAGGGAAAGGGGTTTCCCACCAAATTTCATTGCCCTTTCTGGTGTCTGTCACTTGGTGTGGTTATGAATTTCTTAAAAAGAAGTGGAATTACTATAATTCCTTTACAAGCACTTTAATAGCAAAACAGAAACTGAAATCATTTCTGCTAATGAGAGTTTTGAGATGATTCTGTTCAAATTGAAGCAGATCCTATTCCTGTTTCTGCACTTTCTCACTTATTCAGGGTCTCTGCTCTGAAGCAACTTCATTTAAAAACCTTTCTGGGCTTCCTCAGCTAGGCTACTAACTCACATCAGTTGAAACACTTTATAAAAACCTTGTGTTGATCTGAACTCATGTTACAGAGTAAACAATGAAATGCTAGGAAAAAGAAGACAGCTGGTTTACTGGAAACTGCTGGGCCAAAGGCTAGTTCTGTTGCACAATGGTTGCTGCACAATATGACATAATTATCTGAAAGTCAGTACCTTGGAGTAAAAGGAACGCTATTGATTTTTCATCTTTAAGAGTTACTGAAAACTAAAAGGAATGGGAGTTAGGAGTGTTAAGTTCCAGGTATAGTAAAACTGAGACGATGACTGCAATGAAAGATAGCAGATGGGCAGCCAAAATGTCTGGGTAACTTTAAAGCTGCATATTTCTGTACCAGCAAACTTCGGGGAAACAGGCAGGTTTATTTTCCAGGAAGAGATAATAACACAGAAACTTCTTTCTTGTGGCTTTCTTTAATCACATGCAGGGATGGTGTTAAGAACCGAGCACACGCAGAAAGGTGGTCCTTTTGAACTACAAAAGTCCAGCACATCCCTGGCTCAGCTCTTGAAATGGGAGGTCACCTGACAGTTGCATTCATCTGGTGGATGAGGCTGACCTGTTGTGTGGCCTTTTTAAGAATAACCTTTTCTGACTGAGCAATCTCAGAACTATGCTGTTCAGTGATCACTCTGAACCAAGGGGTCAGACAAAGACCCGCTTCATTCAGTGTTTGAGTTCCAACTCTCTGTGTAAAACAAAATCTTCATAGTGCCCCTTGCAGACTCTGCATCTGGAAAGCTCAGCCCTTAAAGTTGCAGGTCCCACTACAAAAAACAGTTGAAAGCATCAGACAGGAAACTCCTAAAGACCTGGGGACTGTCCACAGGGGAAGGCTGCACTTACCACAAAACGTATATCTCCAGATTAAAAAGCGTATATTATAGCATGTGCCCAGATCCATTTAAAATACTTTGTCCACCTTGAAAAGGCCTTTTATCTAGAACTATCAATGTAGCCTGGAGAAGGTAACCTGAGTGACATTTTGATGCTATATTGTTTCTTTTGCTGTGCAGATTGACGGATCTCTGCCTCCTCCCAGCCAGATTTACTGAGCTTTCACTTTGTCAGTGAAAGATCAGGAAGAAATCCTCTGTCTTTTTCACCTCCTTGGCATCCTTAGGTCCCCAGATGCTGTAGAACCAGCATGGTTTCCTGCTGTGTGCTGGATTTGGAGAGGTCTACAGGGCGTGTGCTCCCTGCACTTCCCTGTTGTACTGGGACAGGAATACAGAGGCACACATGGTTACCACAGAGGTAAGTGCTTTCTTAATGACAGTCTTGGAAGTGACAATTGGCATGGGTACAGAGACACGAACAGTATTAAACAAAGAGTCCCGTGGCATGTTTAAAGACTAACAAATTTATTCATTACATTTATTTATTGCTTCCAACATCTGACAAAGTGGGATTTTCTCTCATGAAAGTTCACGCCATAAATAACTTTATTAGTCTTTAAACATCCCACAAGACTCTTTGCCTTTTTTTTTTTTGTTAAGTAAAGGTTATTATTGATTCCCGCCCCCCCCCCCCCAGCTTCCTCTTTTTCTGGCAACTTGCTATTGACTTACAAGTCTGTTTGAACTAGATTTACATTTTGATAGGCACCTAAATCCACCCATCTGGGATCTTTGCACGTGCCTCCTGATGTCAGCTTCTTGGCTGTTCCTTCTCCCTACAGACCATTCTGCCCATTCTTTCTTTCATGCATTGAGGTCGTAACCCAACTGTATGGAATTCAATAGAAACTTTCCCATTGACATTAATGGGCTTTTGCTGATGTTCACAGTCCCTAATTCAGCTCCAGTGCTGTCCTCCTGGAATGTCTGTAATTCCCTAGTGGCTGGTGCTACACATTCCCATGCACAAATAACAAATAGAAAGGTTTCTGTCAGGGGCCTTGAGTCCCCCAGCCAGTCATCGTGCTACTCCCTGCAGTCCTCTGCAGTGTGCTGCGCACTGCACAAATGCAAAGCAAGACAGACCCAACCCAAAATACTTGTGGTCAACATCCCTAAAACTAACCCTGGATGGTCAATCTAACCAGATTCCCCCCAAAACCTTCATTACTTTAAATGCAAAAGGGCTTCATTGTGCCCTAGCGAGAACTTGTAATCTTTTGCATCCTCTCTAGAGGTCAGTTTTGGTGATCACTAGCGTGGAAATCTCCACTGACTTCAGTGGGAATTTTTCTTGAAAAAGATTCAAGTGATGATTGGAGGAATGGGACCTTAGTCATTAGTTGCTTTAGTGTAGTTCTCTCCCTGAATTAACTCAGTTTCGTGTTTCTCTGGTCTATGCTTCTGTTTCCCTCCATAAATATTCAGCTCTGATTACAACTCCCTATGGTTCTTTTCCAAATAAAATTCTAAGTTTAACAAAAATAACTTATCCATTCCTTGTGGCATTCCCAGAGGGAAAGTTTCCATTCTACGCACCTTCCACCAGGCTTTCCATAGCACTAAGGTTAGATTGGTTAGATTTCAGTCCCTAAAAATGACAGACACCGACAGAGGGTTTTGGTTTTACTGTTCAAAGCAGAAATTATTTTTCTTGTCTTCTTCAGACTTGGCTTTCTCTAGTCCACACTTAAAAGGAACGGCTAGCTGTATCAGTATTGTGGTTGCTGTACGAGCACTTTTGTAGCCATGTTACGTTGACAGGAGCGACCTCTCCCGCCAAGCTAATAAAACCATCTAAATGAGCAGTGGTAGCTGGGTTGGTGGGAGAACATCCCCTCCAGTCTAGCACTGTGCACACTAATGTTCATGGCAGCAAAACTTACATTGCTCATTGGGTATTTTTTCACATCCCTGAGCAACAAAGGTTTTGCCGGCATAAGTACTGGAGTAGATACGACTATTTAGAGGTTTCTTTTTGGTGACAATATTAGCAAATCTGTTCATCAAATGTTTCAGATTGTTTAGGTGCCTCCTGTCTCACTGTCAATGGAGTATGGTTGCTGTATGATTTATCAGCTATTGGATCTCCAAAAATCTTTCTCTTTACAAAAAGTACTGTCCATATCAATCATAGGAGCCAGCAAGAGCATTCAGTGAGTCTTTTTGCATCTGTGGTCCATATCAGGAAATTCCCACATGTGTTTTACTGAGTTCCAGCATAGCTGATTTGTCACAGATGGCAAACAAACAATAGATAGTACTGCTTGGTGCTCTCAATAAATCACGCCTGCAAAGCGCTTCAGAAAGAATCTTTCCTTAACAACAGAAAAGAGAAATGTATTGGTAGATCAAAGCAAACAGCAACAAAACAGACTGATATCCTAAAAATGAGTATTAAAAAAAAAAAGCTAATTCTGTTTTCAGTTGCATGCACAGGCCCTAGAAGGACAAGAGAAGTTGTATGTTTGTGTCTGGGGGAAGAATTTAGCCCTATATCTGTGATCTTAACTTGCAAAAATATTGCCTTTGGTGGACCTCTGCCACTTATTAAGAAACTTAAAGCAATCAAGGGTAACATGGCATACTCAGATGTATCTCTGAAAAACCCACTGATTTCAAAGGACACTGTAACACTGTGCTCAGTGTTACAAAGGGCAAAATTTGACTCTCTGTGTTAGGCCCCTCAGACCTGACTGTAGAGCATCCTGCATGTGTTATTTCTATTGTAGGAAACATGCGCCTTAGGATATGTCTTTACTGATGGCAGCAAATTCACTGCCTTCAGTTTGCCCTTCCTGGAATGGATTGCGGCAAGTATGAACTCGCCGTGCTGCTCCCAGAAGCCAATCTGGGAAGTCCTGGGGGTCATGGGGCATAGGGGAAAGCTGAGCACAACCAATTTGTTGTCGGCTTTTCCCTAATGTGTAAAGGCGGCTTAGAAAGTCGCTGCCGGTTACACGAGGAATTTTATGTTCCTTGTGTAACAGGCAGTCAACTGCTGCTGAATTTCAGCCAGATGTAGACTGGGGCAAAGAATCTTTTGGTTCCTGGCTCACTGGAAAGGAGTTAGAGCCGTAGAGAACTTTGCAATTTACTGGCAGCAGAAGTGCAATTCCATTGACAGGGATGCAAAATGCAGAATGGTGCTAGGATTGTGGTCCATGACTGACTAACATTTTTCTAAGAGGATATATATTAGTTCAAGGCAGTCCAAGAAGGGCTGCTTTCTGTCCCTAAATCTGAGCAGGGCAAGCTAGTCTGAACAGGTCCTTACCTTATTAACTTGAAGCACAAAGACACTCGTGCAGCTCTGAGTCAAAGTCCACCTTTTTGCCAGATACTCCCCCTTGTACCTCCCCATCCCAAACAACCTGAACTTTCAGGATCAGCCACTTTGAGTGTGATAAATGCTTTAGAAGTGAAAATTCAAGGTACTGCAATGATTACCCCTGGATTATTCCTCCATGCTCCTGGAGAGATGGAGAGGAAATACATACTCCTCCTAAGAAGAGCTACAGGAACTATTTGTCATGTAATATAGTGATATGGAATTTGAGTTACAAATGAATTATAAGTTATTTAAAACAAGTGAGAAGATTTCTCAATCTAAGGCCCCATTTTGGAAGTGGTGTTTACACAGTTACCAGGAATTGTAACTTGTTTAGTTTTATAAAAAGCTGTGACTTTGTAACTCTAAAAGTCATGTGATACTTGATCTTTTCGTCCTGATGAGGCAGATACCAACTCACTGACCTGACCTCATTTTAAAAAAAAATAAAATACAGGTAAGGCACTAGCCTCAGTGTTTCCTTTGTTGGCCAGGATGCCTGGCACTGTACTCTTTCAGGACAGGGGGACCAGAGCTCTTAGAAGATTCTTTGAATTATTAGAATTGGATGTGGGTCTGAGCAAGACCTTCCAATCCACACAACCACAACCTTTGCAATTCAGACTCTAAAATATCGGAAATGCCCATCTGTCCCGGCAGGCTTTCATCAGAATGATCACAAGCATTAGTTAATGTCCATGAAGCACTCTGAGTACAGAAATGCACTGTACAAGGTCTAAGTATGGTCATAAATCAAATGATCAGTTACACAGCTGAGAAGGAGTTAAAAATAGCACCCTACATCATCAGCATAAAAGTAAAGAGATGCACCCCTTTGGTTTGCAACACAGCTGAAAATTTCCCTTATTGTTTTTAAGACTCTAGGGACTTGTCTCATTGATTTCTGCTTCTCATTTCATTTGCAGCAGAGCCTCTCTGTTGCCTTTCCTGATGAGATCAGAATCAAGCCCTGCCTGTGCAGGTGTTCACGTCTCTATTCCCCACACAGCTCCCTCCATGTATTTAGACTCGTCCTGTTCTGGGGCCCTGTGCGTAGTTTCATTGCTACCAATACGTGCACTTTATACCTTCTGTGTCTGGAAAAGCCTTCCTGTGTGTCTCCCAGCCAGTCATTCGTCCAGTAATGTCCAGTCTCTGCTTATCTGTATTCCCCCTCGCCCCCTTCTGCAATTATTTTTATTAATTTTGTTATGCTGTTAACTGTGGAAACCCTATGGGAGGGGACAACTAGAGACCGAAACACCATAATAGTTTCCTTGTCAATTTATCCCCAGATGGATGGGGGTTCCCCACATATGTAGCAGGCCTCTGGCCTCTCCCCCACAGACTTCACACATTCTCTGGATTTGTGAACCTTGGGTCTGGGAGGAGACAGGGCCACGAGCAGGTGCCTAGAGTCCCCCAGGCTGCTATGCTTTCTCCAGGGCCTCACACTTTGCTCTTTGGCAGTATGGTTCCAGTGTAACAACAGCCCACAGGATCCTCCTTTAAAAGAGAACTGCCACCTCCACAGGGATGTGTGCATGGACAAAAATAAGGCGGCTTCTTTTTAGAGCTCCAAGAGTCCAGTGGGAGGTGAGGATCTGTCATAGGTAGCTCCTTACTCAGCCTAGTCCCCCAGCTCAGCTCTGTCTGGCTTTGAGCTCTCTGCAGGGAAAGTTGAGCCCAATCCATTTGGGAGGGGAGATCAGTATGAGGATGTGGTCAGCATCTGACCCAGTTGTATAACTATAAAGCAATGTAGTGTATAGTTGCCTCAAATATATTCTGTGGAGTAAGGTAATAGTGTAGCACAAACCATCCTACAGCCAGGCCTAGCCCTGCCATCTTTTCTGTGTCGATGCAGTTGTGTTTGCACACAGAGTGCTTGATCAGTTCCTGTAATGAAGGGCGCAGGAACCCTTTTTGAAATTTAAGAGTGGTAGGACAAAAGCAAACAAACCAGGACAGGTAAGGGGAAAATGCAACCAATGTGGCAAGTCATGAAAAAGGAACAGAACCAAAGTCTGGAAACAAAATATTACTAATGCCTAACAGACTTCAGTCTTAGTCTAGCTAAGAAGAGACAGTGTCATTCTGCTAAAAGTCAATGGTTAGGGGCTGAAACTAAAGGCACCGATGAACTGGAATAATAACCTAATCCAGACTTGATCTTTGACAAGGTTGGAAATAAGAGAAAGTTCTAGGTGCTGCCCAACAGCATGTGTCTCTTAATTGGCTCCTCAGACTTCTGCCTGGGCATAGCCCCAATATGGAAATACAGCCATTTTTTTTATGGGTTAAGCCATTTTTTAAAAAATTTCTCATACTCTTATCACCTGAACTTCCTGTCAACTAACAGCATCCTGTCTCTATTACTCTTGTTACCATCACCATCCTTTACAGTCAAGGCTGATTAATACAGTCCAGGAGGCTTTATTTGATGTGGTAAGCAACTAGCTAAGCCTTTCTAGTGAAAACAGGGTTTGCTTCTAGCTCTTGAAAGGAGGAAATCTGCAATGTATTCAGAAGTTTTGGTCTATTGCATACATACCTTGGGCCAAATCCTGCTACCTCGGAAACCGTTGACTTAAGCAGGAGCAGAGTCTGTCCATAACGCACACATAGCTATTTCTTTAGGAATATTCATTGTTTCAGGGGTGCTGGTTTTTTTATGGGATTCTGAGATAGTGCTCAAGAATATGCAGCATTGCTTCTGGGATTTGTTGGAGCGATAAACCTTCTTGATGTTATGCACTGCAAATGGCTTCCTGAGTGCAACTGGTTGCACAGTTTTCTTGCCACCCCATTTCTTTCTTAGCACATTGCTTGTTCCTTTTCATCACAGCACAGAAGAGTAAGTGAGAACACATTAAAAACATGGTCCTGTCTCAAAAACAGCTTCCTTGTACAGCTGGTGAGTAACTGGAAAGAGTCATGAAAGAGTGCAGGTAAAGTGCAGTTAAGGATTACACACCATAAGGTTGGGAAGTTTTTAGTTTTTGAGGCCTGAGTATTGAGTTTTAAACTGTACTCACAATGTAGTCACCAATGCAAAATTTACAACTTTGCTTGCATTGCTAATCAACGCTTAAACAAATACATCTGCTCTATTTGGCAATGTCTTTGCTCGATTGCTTGATCAGCTAATTTAGCACTCTGAGAAGCCAGTTTGTGGACTAGAGTGCTTTGGCATGGTGCAACATATCTTAAGTAGTCCATGTCTAGAAAAAAGCCACTGAGTTTTGATTACTGGAGACCTTGCCAATGAGCTCAAGCATGTGTGGCAAGTCACTGGAGGGGGACATAACATTTGATGGACTAAGAAGAATACTTAGCACTTACGATATTAAAGCCACATGTCAAGTAATTAGTGCTCTCAGCATCCGTGAGATACAGTAGTTATTAAACCCATCTTAGAAATAGAGAAACAAGAAGAGAATTTGTGATTGTTAAGACTGGAGGAGGCAGTGGTGGTGGCAGGACAAGAGCTTGAAAGTTCTGTCTTGGCTCCCAGTCAGAGGGCAGGACTAGATTTAACTCATATTAGACTAGTTTAAAAGAAGATTATTTGATGGGAGGGTTTGGACTGGACTACCCAGAATAGTCATCTAGTTCAGCGGTTCCCACCCTTTTCTCTGCCATGGCACACCTTGATACCTTTTGAGGCATGCCAACATACAGTCTTCAGATGAACTCATGAAAATTCATGAGCCAATCCAGAACTCTTTGAAGTTTTTCAAAAATTTCTGTGGCACACCTGCTCAGGCATGAGGGACCATCGGTGTACCACAGAGCACTGGTTGGGAAACACTGATCTAGTTCGGTCATAAATGCTCCAAGTGAAAAACAGAATCAGTTCTTAAATTACAATATTAGGTCAATATTCGGATGATGGCACCCTCAACTCAGACTTTTCAAAAATATTTGGTGTTGCTTTTTCCACCCCAGGCTCTGACCTTTTCTGAGGCATCCTGTCTGAATAACAAATGTAAAGTAAAGAGCAATGCTAAAATGATGTAGTGTGGGGGAACTACGGTGTGTTCCAGCAAAAGTGTTGTATAGTTATCTCCCAGTCACAAAGTATGTTGTTATCAATTCTGTATGCAATGGACAATCACTTTATTATTTAGATTCCTAAATTCTTCCCCATGCATCACTAAAGCAAAATGTGTGGTTCCAGGTTATTGATAGCAGATGGCAATACCACGGGCAGCCTTGATACGTGGTTGCTATCCAGATGGAGAAGATAATATTTATGCCAACTTTCAAATGGAAAGTTAATTATTTTGTTAGTAAGGGCAACAATATATTTAGATTGTGCAATTCTTCCTATGAACTGAATCAGAGAGCAGGAAATCTAGGGAAACTGTATGGCTTTCAGCTGGGGAAAAGGATTTTGTTTTTCCTCCTCTTTTGATGCCTATCTTTGCTGAGCAAGGGTGAAGTGTTTATTATTCTTAGATTGTATTGGACAGCTCATACGAGAGAGTTATGCAAAGAACTTCGTACAAAAAGCCAGGTTGATACAAATCTCATCCAGCTCAAATCCCAAAAGGAATACACTTGCTCATTCGCAAGCAAAGCTTGCAGAGCTCACATCGCCCTCAAGTAACCTCAGAACCCACTTCACAGGTATAATTTGGTGGAGTGCTGCACAAATAGAGCTGCTCAGGAAGGGCTCAGAACTGAACTATTAAGAAGTACAGACTAATGGTACCTCTAAGTGAAGTCAGGGGTTATTCACTACTTGCCAGGAAAACATATTAAACTGTGGAAGTTCTCCCAAAGGTCAGTTAGAAGAATGTGGAGGAATCAGTTGAGTCTATCATGCAAAGGTTTCAGATGCTCTGGGCCAGCTTTTGTTGTGGCATCATTGTAAAACTCTGATAAGCTAGGTCACACACTCAAACTGGATTAAGTCAATTGACACTGATGAATATGTAGACCAGGAGAACCAAAAACAGAATCTGGCTTTGCCAAATTTGAGAGAGGGGTGGGTGAGCAGGATGGGACGAGAAACTGTAGCAAATTATTCTGGCACACATTCAGATGTTGTGCTGCTGGCTAAGAGCCAAAAGGCTGCATCTAGTCTTCTGAACATAGAGTAGGTTGCAGTTGCCTTGATCTTTTATATCAGCTTCTTCTCTCCTGATCCATTTCATGCTGGGACCACAGTCTTTATCAGCCATGTTAACTTCCATATTCCAGATTAAACTGGCCACGTGCCACCTTGGAGCTGCACTTTGGCCACAGGTTTCTTAACGTAAAGGTCCAAATTAACATCTAACTCAATAGAAAAGGTTTAAATGCTCATCTGCTGTTATAAATTTTAGCTGGAAAGGCCAAGCACCCTTTGTAGCCTGCCTACTACATACTGGCTTTATTACTTGGTCAAGAAAGGTACATAAATACTTTAATCTTTATTATATAAAACGCCACTACCTTAGAAGTGTTCTTAATAGAGGTCTCTTTTTTTCTCCCATATTCAGCCCATTAGCCTAATTGCAAAACTTGCACTTAATATGGATTAACGTTGAAACCAGAGAACACATTCATTTCAGTTCTAGAATGTAGGGCAGTTAAATTAGACCCATAATAAGTTCAAAGAGGAAAAATTAGACTAAAATAAAATAATCTAAGATAATTTATGTGGCAATTAATTAACTAACTAGCCTTTCCCCGGTCGTGTGTTGTGGTCAATGGTAGTTTAGAGTTTGGAGTACTTTCATGGCTCATGCTGTTAACTGGATGAAGCTAAAATTAGACATTTTAGGTCCACTTCTGCAACCACTCTGTAGCTGGGACCGCCTACAAAACCACAACAGGCCATAGCTGGTAAGATGACTTACATCAACCTACCAGCTGTCTGTTAGGGCTCTGTGGTCATTCTTTAAACCACCACAAGCATTTTTTTCTAGCTTTCATAACTGCACTACAAATTTCCAAAGCTGCCCTTTCTTTAGGGATACTTTCCATTCCCCTCTGACATGTCAGATCCTTTCCAAAGCTCACACAGCATTTTCCTTTCTAGAGCACATGCTTGCTTTCCATGGTAATTCTGAGCACAGCTCTTTTTCCACTGACTTCACTGTGCATTGATCAGACCCTAAGGGAAGCACTGTACATAAAATCACAGGACTAGAAGAAACCAACGGGTTCTCTAATCCGGGGCCCAGCACTCTTGAAAGAACTATGTATTACCTGTCTTAGACCAATGGTTCTCAACCTTTTCTCTGTCATGACATACCTGACAGATATTTCCCTGTGAGACACACATACAATTTGCTAGTGGTGGTGGTGGTGGCACTTGGGCTGGGAGCACCTGGGAAGCTGCGGTACTCTGGAGGATGCAGCGCTCTGGGACCTGAGTGGAGGAGAGTCAAGCTAGTGCAGGCTGATGCCCTGGTGGTCTGGCTTGATGGGGCCAGGTATATTTTTGTAGGGCAGGCAGTACCCCCCTGCTCCTGAGCCAAGGATCTCTGGGTTGGAACGCCTAGGTCCCTTTACTCATCTGGCCCTGGCTGCTGCCTGTGTTGTTCAGCTGGAGCCGGCTGCTGAGAGCAGCAGAGAGGCGGGTAGCAGGAGCCCCAAGCTGAGCTGCAAATTTTCCATGACACACCTCCCAGTTCTTCACAACGCACCTTTGTGTCCCAGCACAGTGGTTGAGGACTGCTGACCTAGACTATCCTTGGCAGGTGTTTGTCTAATCTGCTCTCAGAAACCCCCACACTACTTTTCTAGGCAATTTATTCCAGTGCTTAACTACCATGACAGTTAGGAAGATTTTCCTAAGGCCCAACCTCAATTGCTCTTGCTGCAATTTAAGTCCATTGCCTCAGAGGTTAACCAGAACAATTTATCTTATTCCCCCTTGTAAAGACCTTTTGTATCCTTGAAAACTATTATCATGGCTCCCCTCCTGCCTTCTCTTTTCTAGATTATACAAAATCAAATTTTTTCAGTCTTCCCTCAACAGTCATTTTTTCTAGATCACTAATCATTTTTGTTGCTCTTCTCTAGACTTTCTCCAATTTATCCACATCTTTTGTTACATGGGGCACACTGGACACCAGTTGAGGCCATAGCATACCAAAGCATGGTGAAGGAATTATTTCTTTTTTCTTGCTTACAACATTTCTAATAATATATCCCAGAATGTTTGCTTTTGTGCAACTGTGTTACACTATAAATTTATTTAGTTTGTGATCCACTAGGATCCCTTTCTGCAGTGCCCCTTGCTAGGAAGTCATTTCCCATTTTGTATGTGTGCAATTGATTGTTCCTTCCTGCTTTGTGTCTGTCCCGATTGAATTTCATCCTATTTACTTCATATCACTCCTCAAGTTTGTCCATTTTGAATATTAATTCTATCCTCTGAAGTACTTGCAAACCCTTCTAGCTTGCCATTTTATACAAACTTAATAAATGTACTCTCTATGCCATTATCTAAATCATTGATGAAGCTATTGAGCAGAACTGGACCCACAACCGATCACTGTGGAGCCCCACTCAATGTTTCCTTCCAAATTAACTGTGAACCACTGAAAACTACTCCCTGGGAGTGGTTTTCCAATCATTTATGCACCAACCTTATAGTAGGTCCAATTAGGTTGTATTTCCCCTAGTTTCTATATGACAAGGTCATAAAAGATAGTATCAAAATCCTTACTGAAGTCAAGATATACCACATCTATCACTTTCCCCATCCACAAGGCTTGTTATCCTGTAAGAGAAAACTATCAAGTTTGTTTGACATGATTTGTTTTTGACCAATCCATGCTGACTGTTACATTATCACCTTATTATCTTTGTTTGTATTTGACTGCTTAATTATTTGCTCCATTATCTTTCCAGGGACTGAAATTAAATTGATTAGCCTAAAATTCCTCAGTTTAGCTTTATTTCCCTTTATATAGTTTGGCACTGTATTTGCCTTTTTCCAGTTCTCTGGAAGTTCTCCTGCCTTCCGTGACATTTTGAAGATAATTACTAATGACTCATATCTTCTCTGTCAGCTCCTTGAGTATTCTAGGATGTATTTCTGCAGACCCTGGTGATGTAAAGACATATTTTGCTTTCGCTAGTCTCAGCATTTCTTTGAAGCTGTTCCTAAAATGATTTTATTGTATCCATTGGACTGCTTTGAGACCAGCAGAGTTATACTTGCTGTCACGTCAGCACAATCCCCATGGAGTTGTGTCCATTTACACCAGCTTTGAATATCACCATCTATCAAGTTTATCATTTGAATGCAACAGTCCACATGGTGTATTAATGACTTACCATTGAAGAGCTTAGTGTAGAAAATTCAGTATCTTATTTGGCTTACATTAGGAGTTCAAGCTAATTGTGGTGTTATAGAGTGGTGGTCATCAAACCACGGGTCGTGACCCAGTACTAGGTCACGGCACTGCCACTGCAGCTGGGGTGTGGGAGGGGGAAGGAGGCAAGAGTGGGAGCCGCAGGAAGTTTAAAAGGATGCTGGCCGTCCCACTACTATCTGCAGCCCAGGGCAGCCGGTGTCCTTGTCAATTTCCTCTGGCTGCTTCCACCCAGGAGTAACATCTGTGGGAACTTAACAAGGATGCCAGCAGCTCTGGGTACTCAGATTTTAGCAGAGCGGCCAGCATCCTTGTCAGTTTCCCACAACTGCTACCTCCTGGGTGGAAGCAGCCATGGGAAATTGACAAGGACACCAGCCATTCTGCTAAAACCTGACTACCCAGAGCAGCTGGCGTCCTTGTCAATTTCCCATGGCTGCTATCCCTGCCCTGGGTGGAAATAACCCTATGTTTCTTTTGGCCTGGTACTTGGGGACCCCATCCCCCATCTGTGGCCACCACCGAATTTTCAGACAGCGGCCCCCTCCCCCCATTCTTTTTTTTCAGTGGAGGTGTTGCCGCATGACTAAAGTCTCCAGAGCTGGCTGCCAGGAAAAGAAGTTCGACAACCACTGTTACAGAGGCTTATACAAGTGTAAGAAGTTATTATTCGCCTTAAAGTATCTCTGCTTTAACCTGTTTGAGGTTCCACTATATTTTATTGCCTGATATAAACTGGAGGGTTTGTGGGTTTGTGATCGACTGGAGGGTTGCAGTGTGGAAGATGCATTGAGATTAATTTACACTTAGTTTGGCTTCAAATCTATATGCTGATTATAAATCAAGTGAAATAAAAAGCATGAAGAAAATTATAATTTGAATGAACTTAGTAACTGGTGTGGATGGTCCTGGACAATGCAGTCCTCTGCTCATCCTCAATTCAAATACAAGCTTCCCTAAACTGTGTCCTTCAACGGTGTTCAGCAGTGTGCTTCAACACAGACCTGAAAAAGCCACATCATCAGGCGTGTGCCTGGAGTTTAAGGACTGTCTGTTTGATTACAGAATTAATTATAGGCAGGGACAATAGCACCACCTATTATTAAGATTACCTAGTACTTCCCAGTATAAGACCTTCTTTTCAGTTGCTTATAATGATTTGCGATGAAATATTCTGTGCTGAATATCTGCCCAGGGCTGAGCCCTGGCCTACTCTGAGAGGGGATGTAGGACGCAGTTGAAGAGTTATACACATAGTACTTAAAATAACTTGCATATCTTCCTTCAACTGCCTAATACCTATTTACCACTGTGTCTTCAGTATGCTGAATCGATAGGAAGAAGCCTCCCATTGATTCAGTGCTATTCCAATTGAGGGGCTGGAGTTACTCAGTTGACTTCCCAATCGATTGAGTGGGTCTTCCAAGACCTGCTCAGTTAACAGGGAAGTTCAATTGGACTGTTGCGAATTTCCCACCACCAGTGACGGCCTGCCCTGAATGTTTCTGGAAAATTTCAGACAAAACAGTCCAGCCATTCCAAAGAACAAGGCTAAGGTGAACTATATTAATTCAAGTTCCAGAGGGGTTGCCATGTTAGTCTATTCCAGCAAAACAAAACAAAATGGATGGAGTTCTGTGGCACTTTGTTTGTCTTTAAAAAATTCTGGCAACCTTTTCTTTGGAAAACACGAGTACCCCCAGGCTTTGGGCCAGGTATTGGAAATTTATGCTAGGGATGTTCCAAGTCTTGTGCCGAGGGGTGGCACACAACAAAATTTGCACATGTAGAGTTGCAGAGGCAAAGCCATTCTCTCCCTAATATGCTGCTCTCCAGGCTAGGTGACAGCCAGACAGAATGGAGTGGGAGGCCATCTAATTCAAGTACAGAGGGGACAAGAACTTGAAACTAGGGTATTGTGGGAGCATACCTGGGAATGGATTAGGACAAGGAGCCTGGGAAGCTAAGACCAGGCACTGGGGTCAGTCCAGAGATGAGATCTGGACCTCATGGAGCAGAAGTGATTATGTGAGGTGGGGAACAGAAGGAGTAGACAGATCTGATAATTAGCTAGGGGGAAAACTAATCAGAGGGACTGGCACAAGGAACGAAGGGAGGTGAGGACACAGAGAAGGAGGCTGAAAGCCACTGAGGATGGGGAACCTGAGCCAAGGGGTGTTTGGGGTCTGTGGAAGACAAAAAAGAGATCAGGGAGCTGGGAAGGGAGCTGGCTGGTTAAAGAAACTGGGAGGAAGGAACTGGGGGTGGGTGAGAGTGGAGACTGGGATTGGGATGAAGTGGTGTTTGGAACAGGCTGGATGGAACAGGCAAGAATTGTTGGCTGTTGGGCAAGGATGAAGGGAACAGATCACAGAATCTGTTCTTAGTCGAGAACACTCCTTTCCAAAGCCTCGAATTGATCCCAACATCCCTGTATCTTACTATGACTGTCCAGCCTTACATGGGCCTCCTTTCCGCTTATGGATGATAGTTCTAAGTTGCATTCTCTCTCTCTTCTCCATTCCATGTGGATCTTAGGCAATGTCTACACTGGCAAACTAGTCTGGACTGTCTGGACTAAGAAGGCTTAGTTTGAACTAATAAGTACTGGCACTTAGTCCAGACTTAGGCTCTTAGTTTGATCTTTAAGAAGTTCGAACTAACCATGCATTCTAGTTCAAACTAATAGGCTTGCAGTTAGTTCGAGCTAACCTCGAATGTCTTAGTTCAGACTAACAAGTTCAAAATAATTTGGGCAGATGTAGACATAGCCATAGGATCTTAAGTACTGCCTTCATCTCCTGCTGCAATCTCAGCTTCTTCCCATGTCTTTCTGATAGCTTTCAGTTCTGTTTCTGTTGGGTGTTTTCATGATACCTTTGGTCTGTTTCATCACTTCTTGCCCTGGGTGTTAGAGTCCAAGATTCATCTTACGTCGTGTGAGTCTTTCCTCCATGGAGATGGCTAGGACATAAGGTTTCATTTCATGGTTTTCTGTCTTGTAAGTTTCTCTTTTGTTCTCTCCTACAGTTCTTTGTTTGTGATTTTTTTCTGGCCATTTGATTGTGAGGATTTCTCTAAGGCAACTGTTAACGAAAATATGGGGTCTAGATAGTAAGGTCTTAATTAGGTTCTTAGTGTCAATGGCATGTAATAAAACCATCTCTGCAATAAATATTCAAGAGTTAGTTAAATAGCCAAGTTTTGATTAGAGGTCAAGAGTTCTCTTTCTTTAGATCAGCTTTAGAATTACAAGAACATGTCTGTTTTTTGTTACTCTGACTTTAATATCTTTTTCTGTTCTAACTGTTGTACTAAAAATTCCATCAAGATATGTGAAATATCAAACACGTCAGTTCTAGAAAGTGCTGCTAGTGTTTCTTGTTGTGTGTTAACTCTCACGGTTTTGGTTTTCTTGGTGTTGATTGATTTTCAATCCTGCTAATTGTGCATGTCTGCATGGGCAAGGGATAGCAAGCTGAGTTATCTGCAAAGTCAAAGTTCTCCAACTTTGGTATGAAAGTCCATTATATGTCTTCTATGAGCTCTCATTATTGATAGCGGCTGTTTAAAAGGATAATAAGTGATATAAGACATCTTTGTCTGATACCCATAATCAACTTATATGGCATTGTTAGTTTGCCATTAAATATTAGCTATCATGATATATTTTCCTAGAAGCTTTAAATGATGCTAATAAATTTCTGATGGGTTACATAGCAGTGTAAAACTCAGAGATATAAACACTCGAGGAATGGAGCTTGTTCATTACTCTGAATAAAACAATATGGTTGCTCTTTCGAAAGTTTGCAACTGGCCATTGACTTAATACAGCTTTAAAATCTTGCTATAGAGAAGAAAAATGCTGCCTCCCCTCAATGGAAAAAAATAGTATATGATTGTATAATTAAAAGACTGCATCATTATGCATATGAAAAAGCGGTCAGATAAAGTTTGTACAAGCAGCCGTAATTCTGGCATTTTCTAACTTTTTGGTGCTTGCTTTGCAACCTTAATGGTGTTCTTTTAACTTTTTTTGAATGCTATATTACATATTGGCAAAGAGCTCAAGTGATTTTTTTGACCTGTGACAATACACAGTGTTCTTTTTCTTTGACTCCTGTCCATTAACTCAGCAATGACAATGAGACTGAATGAAGTCTGTCTACCATGTTGTATCTTATACCAACTTCATTTGTCTGAAGCTTTTTTGTTCTATGTCGTTCGTCACTACGTGTATCCAATCCATCATCAGCCTTCCTCACTCTGGTACGTATTGCCTTCTGTGGTATCCTTTCTGAATCCATTCTTGACATGTGTCCAAATCATCATAGTCATCTGTAACAGGTCACTCCCCAGATCCAGTCCAATGTGCCACTGTGACCCCACAATCCTCACTCTTGAACCCTGATTCACCCCACTTTGCCAAGTGACTTACTCCTGAGTCAATCCACTCCAGCCTCTTGCGTGCAATTGGTCCCAAGCAGTGGGTATATGCCCTCTGGCTAACTCAAGGGACAGTCCCCAAGTGAGCACTCCTAGCCTCAGATATCACCATGGGAGCCTCTGTCCTAGGGGTAATGGGACCACTCTCAATCACCACACACTCATGTCTGACCATTTAACACAGAAATGGATCATACCCAGCCTTCTGCACTCACACCCTCTAAAGTTCATACAGCTTTAGATAAAACTACGTTAGTAGTTTATTGATCAGATTACAATTTCAAGTGACAAAATGGCCAATCAAGGCAGAATCATAACATAAATGATTCAGGAGTGACCACAGGAAATAAAAGGTAGAAACACGCATGCTAACCTAATATGTCTACCTACACGGTCCTTTATGCTCAACATGTTCGGCTGTCAGATATTTGTACAGTCAGTCTCTGCCTGAGACCAGGAAGGGCCCAGATCTTGCATGAAATTGTTTCAGGATGGAGATTCCAAGGCAAAAAGCCCCAAATTCTTCCAAGTGTCTCTTTTTGTTTCTAAGCCCCCTTGACCGCTTCCTTTCTGGGCAGAGGTAATTTCTTTGTCTGGTCAGAATCAAGGACCTCAGTTTGCATATTCTTTGTTACCTCCTCCAGGTACTTCCTTGCTCACAGTTTTGGTTCTTTACATGTTGTTAGAAAAGAGTTTGGTCTGTCACCCACCCCTCTGAGGCATGCAAAACGTGCTACACATCCGTGCACGTGCATGATGCTGCAGGAAACATGACTATGGTAATCATATATGATACGTTATGAACATTCATGAAAGCACGTTGCATGGCCTAATTGGCATAAAAATCATCAAGCAGTTGTGTGTGTTTTTTTTACTGGACTAGACTAACACGGCTATCCCTTTGGAAATTCATAAAAATCATACCATCAGAGTGTATAAGTGAACAGAAAAATCATATAGATCATAACCCAGAGGTGCACAGATGTGCATCATCATTTTGATTTTTCTGTAACAGCATTATTTCTTTCCCTAGCTGTTTTCTTATCACTTCATCTTTTATTTTCTGCAGTCTTGAAACTTTCAGTATACCCCTTAGTCAGTTCATTTCTGCAGTCAAAATTTGTCATTCTTTCCTCATGCTCTGACTTTCTGACACATGCAACTGTATTGGCATGACAGTCATCTCATAGAAGCTGATTTTTGTTTTTATTGAAATATTTTTAGCCTTCCAAATCTTGCAGAGTTTTCCAAATGCAGTAGCAGTTAATTTGGTTCTTCTTTTTATGCCATCTTCACCATTTCCATTCTTCCATATTAGACCACCCAACGTACACAATTCTCCCCTTGTTCTAGTATTTTGTCTCTGCATTAGCTCTTTGTCCCTTTTTTGTCTTCCGATTACTAAAATTTTTATCTTTTCTCTGCCTATCTGCAGTCTGAATTTCCTGCTTTCCCAGCCTGCTTTGTCAGTTATTCTCTGTAAATCCTCCTCAGTCAGGGCTGTAAGGTCACTATTATCTGCCCTACGACGTAACACAATTCCTCCCATTTCATCTCTCAGGACTGCAGCTATTTCAGCTTCCAGTACTAAGAAGCACAAATCCAGTGTCAGTATGCAAAGCGAACTGCATTCACTCATCAGGAAGGAAGATTTAGCATGTTTTATTAGGTCCAAAGTATAATAAAAAAAACCCACACCACTTATCAGCTGATATGAAGTCACACAGTTCTCAGGAACAGCCTGTGCCTCATGATGGCTCCTTTCACGTGGAAAGTCCTGCTTCATAGCATGCTCCAAGAAGAGAACATAATCAAAAAGCATGTTCAGTACTTAATACTTTGCTCTTCTATAATACCATTCTCCCAAGGTTCCCAACTCATGTTCTAAACAGTTTTGGATTAAAGTAGTGTTTCTCAAACTGTGGCTCATGACTTGCAGCGAGGTAAGGGAGGCGTAAAAGGATACCAGGGGGCCTGGGTTATGAGACAAGTGTGTATTGAGGCAATGAAAGGTGGCTGTGTATCCTGCCCCCGCCTGCAACTGTCACTTCACTGCAGTTTGTGTTGCACAACAAGAAGCAATGCAGCTTATTGGCACTGATTCAACATCACTCAGTGCACTGAGGAGTCAGCAGTTGGCAGGAATGGGACTCACAGCTGCCAGCTGATCCCATGGAAAGAAAGAGTGGAGCTGATGTGACCCAAGCCTGAGAGGATTGGGTTGCTTTCTGACCCAATTGCAGCACTTGTAAATAAATCCAAGGGCTTGAACTGAAAGGGGATCACAGCATGACAAATTCCAGGAACTTCCAAGCCAAAGCATCCCTACAAAGTGAGTAAAACAAGATACCCATTACATCAATGGACAAAATGAAGGTACAGGGAGGTTTAGAGTCTTGAAGTTCAAAACTTTACAATCTTGCCCTGCTTGCAGTAAATAAGAGGCTTTTCTAACAGGTGGTGTTTCTCTAACTGTGTTTTGGGATGTTCCCCCGAGTGTCAGCAGTGAAGCCAAGTAACAATATTGGGGAGAGGCAGGGGGATTAAGTTTCACCATAACTAATAAACTTTCACATGTCAACATGTTCATCACTGTTTGCATTCCCACTGGAAAAAAAATGTAATCTACCTGCATGTGGCCAATATTGTTCGTGTTACAGTAGTGCCCAGGGGTCTCAACAGAGATTAGGGCCTATTTTGCCAAGTCCTATGTAAACATTTAGTATAAATAGATTAGACAGACAAAAGGAGGGAAGAGAAGGGACTTGTTTTGCACACTAGTGCTGTGGCCGTCAGGAATAGAACGGAGGGCTCCAGATCTCAGGCCACTGCCTCCTCATAACTGGACTCCATGGTCTCTCTCTGCCATGCTGCCAGAGTAGTTATTTTGGATACACATAAAATACACAACACATGTTAGCAGCACACTTACCTGCAACAGGCAAAACACGTTTGCATCACAAGTGAGGTCAACATTTTGTGCAGCTCATGGCTGTGATCATCTCTGGAAGTCCAGCCTGTGAGAAAGATTCTCACATCCTTAAAATCCTGTCCTTTGGTGGGAAATGCAAGTGAGTGATGGGGTCACACTTGTAAAAATCAACACCGCAATCAGTGGTGGGAGGGCGGGCTGGGAAAAGTACATTGAATGCCCACAAGTGATCCCCTGCTGTCATCCATACTAGAGTCTAGTGAGATATTCACAGTATTTAGAACAGCTGAAAGAAGGCTTCAGCTGCTTAAACACTAGGATGGACTACATGCAGCATTCAGTATGTTGGTGGCAGTGGACATCCTAAAATAGCTCAGGTATGAGGGCTAGCATGCTTCAGACAATCCTACCCTCAGCTGTATTATTGAGTCCGATTTGAATCATAAGCGTTCTCTCTTTGCCACCTTTGAACAATATTGATTGGTGTTTACAGTATTCTCCAGGGCCTTCTGAAGTTAATGACCATGTCAAAATTGTACCATACAGAGCAAGTTGGTGGTGTGATTTAGCATTACTCGGACAATCACTCCCTTTCTGTGTTGTAACAGTGGTAATATTGTAAAATGTAAGATAAACAGAAGGTCTCACAAAGCAATGTGAAATGAATTCAACTGTACCAAATGGTTTTAGTTGAAAGGCATCAAAATGAAGATCAGACCTTTGAAAAGGTACTATGTACGCTGTGTGTAAAGATAGAAATATCATACACTGCTCCAAACAGAGTTGATATCCACACAAGAAATTGCAGAACTAGGTCAAAAATTAATTTAGGAGACACTGTTGACCATTTCACCTGCATTTTGCCCACAAATCCAGCTGTCTTGGGATTTATTCTAATGTGTCTCAATATCGCTCAGTATCATCTCATGAGGAATTTTAAACCACATCATCATGCGTATTTGCTAGTGAGATAGCATGTGTATGCTCTAGTGAGATATGTATTTTTTTACTTATAAATGTGTTATGTATATGTGTACATTTATATGTATAAGATATGTATTAATATGTATATATCTTATAAATATAAATGTACACACACAGAGCTAACTAGCTTGATGATCCTACATAATCATGAGATGTTTGTGGGTCAGGAACAAAACAACCAAAGTAACCGCTTTCAGAGTCTTTTAGTAATCTAATGTTTACAAATTGAGTGCGTTTTAAACATGTCTTTCTCATTTGCTTATTTCTTTGGGTTAACTTTTTGTTTTCAGACTGGGAAAGAGCACCGGGAACATAACCCTTTCCCATCAGGAAGAAGATTGCCAGAAGGTCTCTCTGACTCAATTTCCAGTAACAATCATATTTTGCCAGAGGGAACGTGACATTAAGAAACACGAACTTGTATTGGAGTGGATATCATTTTCAATATGAAGGGCAGAATAAGTGACTTGGGAAGACTGACCAATATCCATGTGAATTACAGCAGAAGGCAGAGTGTACAACCTTGGTTGAACTTTCAATAGCTAAATTCAAGAGCATAATTTGATACAGAAATGCTGGTTATGTCATCCACAAGCTATGAGTTAGCTAGGTCTCAATTAAAGTAATAAACCTGCTAGTCCCATGCAAATCTATGGGTGTCTTGCACTGACTTCAGTGGAGCAGGACATCATCTCAAATGTATATTCTGAATTAATGCAAGAGGGTCTGTGGAGAAAGAAATCTGGTGATGTGTGATTAATACCCAAAATGTGGAAAAAGACTACTGCCCTTGGACAGTGCTACCTCTAGTGTACCTTCAACGCCAAGAAAAGGGAGCACTTCTAGGCTTCAGTACAAACATTACAAAAGGCTAAACAGTTTTTATAGTATCCTAGGAGGGCTTTAAATGGTTAAAAGCTACTAGCAAAGTCAGCTGGTGCTTCTATGGCAATGATGCATCTAACAACTGCTCACCTCTGACTCCATGTGGATATGCTGCACTCTAATTAAGACCCAGCTTCCTTCCTTATACCAGCAAGTGCAATTCTTGTTGACTTCCACAGAAGACTATCCCACTTGTGTCAGGCATGACTTGGCAGTCTAAAGCTGATGTCCTTATTTTCCCTTTTACACTATTTCTTCATTCCCTGCTCTCTGGTCCTACTGACTGTGCCACCAACCTTCACATCATATTAGTACCATCTCTGATGCCTCTCTTTCTCCTCTCAGATCCAGGTTCTTGCAAAATCCTGCTTCTGTTTCATTTGTGTCATCCCCAAATTAGTTTATTCCTCACTATTCCTAATACCAATATGCTAGCCAGTGCAGTTAACTATGCATCCAAATGGTTGCAGTCTTCTTCTCCCTGTCTTGCTGTAGAGGATCAATGAACAAAGGTATTCCAAACTAATAGTGAGATAAGGGAAGACAGAAATAATCAGTTTTTCTTAACATCAAATATTTAATTATGCTATGAAACACCAAATAGGTTAACACAGAGATCACTTCCCCCATAGAAATTCCAAGAGATGCTGGAGTTTTGCTGAACTAGAGTGACACAGCTTCCCCTTAGGAACGTACAATATCAGAGTAGCTAAAGGCCAAATGGTACCCAAATTGGTCTATGCCTTGGAAGCTCTACCTGTATTCCCTACAGGTTTTGCTATCAGTAGATACTTGAAACCACCTGAGTGTTAAAGGAGGCTAATTAGTAAAGGCTCTGGACTCCTCCCTTTCCCCACATCAGGCTGTGCTAACCAGAGAGTGGCAGTCAGGCCTTCCCTTCCCCATTCTGTTAGTAGAGTGGCTCAGACAGTCCTGCATGGCTCACTCTTCCTACTTTAACTTTGACCAAGCTTGCTGTGCACTACTCTCTGAACCCATTCTTTAGGTAAGGAGATAAAACTTCCCACCCTCTGCTTTCTGGTCTCATCCTCTCTTTAATCCTCACTTGTCTCAGATCAGAAGTCCATATGTGTGGAGAAAAGTATATCTTGTTATTAAGCACTGACATTTTCCTTATTCCCCAGTGACAGTTCCACCTTCTCACCCTGGATAACCCCACACGAGTTCCACCGAATGCCTCCAACAACATCATCTTTCTTTCCATGTACCCTGATTTTTTTTTTGAATTTCTACATTGTTACTTCCTCTTTTATTCAACCAAGTTCAAACTCCCTCTGTGCACCTTCAAAAGTTCTTTTTAATGCACCCCCCAGCTCCAGCCCTGCCATCATTGCCTCCCTTAGCTCTCTGCTGCAGAGCTATTGTGTGTAGGCTGCAGCCTTCCTGCACCATATACTCCAGTCATTGTTTCATGCACTCTCTCCCAACTTTATGCCTTCTTCCTTACCAGCATGTGCATGTAAAATACATTCCGCGTAACTGTACCTGCTTCAAAAAAGTAACTTGCTGCATCTGTAATCGCATAACTGCACTATGTTCTGCCACTATGATTGGGAATCCATTAGAAAAGGGCCTGCCGTTTGGAACATCACAGTTTGGAAATAAGGCCTAAAGTTCCAACAGCAAAGGTGTATTAACCATTGGAGAAGTGTACTGTGGGAACTGGTAAATTCTTCACCGCCTGGGAGTCTTTATATCAAGACTGGATGCCTTCTGAAAGGTATGTTCTGGTTCAGCCATAAAGTATAAGGCTGGATAGTGTCCACTAATTTAGCAGGGAGGAATACCTTCTTTCACAGCAGAAATTACCAGGTGTAATTTTATGGCCTGTTTTATATAGAAGTTCAGACGAAATGGTCCCTTCTGGCTTTGAAAAAAATCTATGGACAGTTAAAGTAAAAGTAAAGGGCCTCAGTGTAACAGCACGACAGGTGCTATGGATATACGGATCTCACCAAGTGCACAGAATGGGATACGCTTACCGAACTGTATATTATTAGTACTAATTCACGGGTAGTCTGGGTCAGACCTTGCTCACAGCTATGCTGATGTAACTCCGAGGAAGGCAAATGGACTCTCTCAGGATTTACACTAATGGAAGGCTCAGGCACAAGACTGGCCCTTTGTGTTCAGAACAGACAACTGCAACAGACTGTATAATTCAGAGTCATCTCTAACCAAGGATACTGTGATGGTTAGCCAACTGGTCCCTTTTCCTAATCTGCACTAAAACAGATTTCAAAAGCATGAATGCAGTGTTGGAGAAGAAAGGCATGATGATAATACTTCAATAAAAGGAAACTATAAAGTCTTGGTATTATGTGTGAGTCTATAATGAGCCTTTCCTTTTATATTTTAAAACACTCATTCAGAACTTTACATCCATTTGAGCAGGGGTGGGGAGGGATATGCACACTGCCTAGAATAGTTCGTTAGCCAGGGGATTTTATTCAGCACAGAATTAGCACATTTTAATAACTGCAGCAATTCAGTGAGTAGCAGAGACCAAAAGAAATGTCTCTGTATGCTTTTTCATGCAACTCTTTCCAATCAGGAATGAGTATAGTCAAAGCACTAGTGATTCAGAGTATATTCAGTCTGTTTTTTTACAAAAGCAGAATGATGGCGGGAGACATCTGTGTAGTTGTGGGATCTACGGAAACATGCTTAGACCAGATACTAAAATGATAATGGCAAGTTCATGAGGCTTAATCCTGCTTACCTTACTGGTACGGGTGAAATCAAGACCTACTGAGTACAGTGAGCAACATAGGGCCTCTGCTGTTACTATTCAGGTGCTTAAACTGGGCCTATTTACATCATATCTGAGCTCCAAAGACTGTGGGCTACTTGTGCTATGCTCTGGGATAGCTGAGTAGCCACGCATGCCACATATTACCTTTGGTGTCAGGGTAGAAGGGCAAACACTTTAGACATGTGGGTAATTTACTCACTTTACAAATGAAGGCGCTACATTGCAGCTCTTCCAGATTTTCTACTTTGGCTTAGTAACCCCTGTGGGATTTGTGCACATTGTCTGAAGCCCTTAACCAGTGGTCTCTGTTGGCTTGTGTTTGGCCTATTTCCATTATCCCATGGTAACAAGATGAATAAAGGGGAGGAAACGACTGCAGGTGTGGCTGCCACGCTGTGGAATTGCTGATGTGTAAAAGTCACACCTGAATCTTTCTGGTGTGTGTTTAAGGACTGTAGCTGTTATAGGAAAGCTGTGCTTTGGCCACGATAACAAAAAGGTGTGAGGTCAGTGAGGGGAAACCTGCTGGAAATCGTCAGCAGACACCATATGCGGTAATTGGTTTGCGTTTGAGCTACATTTAAAGAAATGCAGATAAAGTCAGAACTAAACTGCTCTTAAGTGGGCTTTACCTCAAAAGATAAATGCAGTGACTGAATAAATGAGTAGCTTGAAAGGACTGATAACATCATGAAAGAGAGGACAGAAGACCTAGGGACTGAATGTGTGCATGACCCTGATAAACATAAAAGGCTGGTGCTGAGGCTAAAAGAATATTCAGGGGGTGGGTAAATTGTTGAATGGAGGATTAAGTACAGGCTGGGTAATAGTATTGATGACTACATACGGTCAGTGGGCTGCCCTGGGGGACACTTTTTGCCAGGCTGTTGAAAATAGCATCACCGCTGATTGCAGCTAAAGCCTCACTTCTAGTAAATGACTTCAATCATAACAGAATTAGTGAGACCACAACTTCATAGTCAGGTGAGTGAGACTGCCTTTGTTACTCAAGAATCTTCCATTGAGCATCTGATAATCCATCTAGCTGACTTAACTAGGTTCTCTGGGCAGCTGTAAGGTTAATGACTAGAGCTAATTAAGGTAACATTTTTTACAGCAGCAGCTGAGGTATGAAAAAGGGCTTATTGTAGAACTAAACGGAGCTGTTTTTGTTACAAAAAAGGTAGAAAAACACCAGGATGAGGATGACCCTCTCTCATATATTATAAGCTCAAATATTCTACAGTGTTAGATAACTCCAGGTACTTGGCAATCAGCAGAAAAAGGAACAAGCCTCCTTGTAGGCCATTGTTTCCTTTTTACCCTCCATGTCACAGAGACCACAGACATCTCCATAAGCAGTAATACAAACAAATGAAGAGGCCTATGGCACTTAAAGCATAACAAATTTATTGTATGAGCCTTCGTGGAAGAAAATCCCACTTCAACAGGTCTGACAAAGTGGGATTTTTCTCCCATGAAAGCTCATGCAATAAATATATTTGTTAGTCTTTAAGTGCCACAGGACTCCTTGTTTGTTTTACTGAACTAGACTAACAAGTCTGCCCCCTTTGGATATAAGCAGTAATGTTAGTTTTCTAATGCTGTTTTAAAACTATCTGTTCCCTATTCACAACTGTTGCAGTCATAACCAGAAAATACAGCCTTGGCAGAACTGGGAGCACTACTTAAATTCCACTCTGACATTTTACCAGGTTAACTATTGTCTTCATTTTACTGCCATAGCTGCAGCAGATAATCAGAGAGAGGAGGGCAGAGCAAACCAGAGCCCTGGGGCTAACTGTGCTTGGAATGTAAGTTGTATTTTTGTTTGTGAGATCCTATTTAAAATGTTTCAGTATATTGTGATGTTTCCACTGCTGTCTGGAAAATATAAGTACGCATTTAAAAAAATAATTACCCATAGAATCCCATCAAGGTCTAACAGAAAACAAAGGATTTGACAACTGAAGGGGCAACAAAAATCTTTAGGCTGGAATCTGGTGCCTACCACTGCTCATGCAGCAGGTGTAAAAACCCACATTCAACTCTGTAACCCCTTTATAGCCCTAGCTCAGAGGGCATGCTGGGATCTGGAGGTGCATCCTCATAGCACATACCACTGCGGGACATCTCAACTACTGTGGACTGGCCCAGAGGTGGCTCTAAGTGCGTGTGTGGCAGGGGGGGACATCCCAGTCCTTGGTGAAACCCAGAATAAGGAAGGTGCCAGGCTATCTTTAATGTCACCCTGTCAGCTGCACCTCTACAGTTATGACACAGTGCCCTTTGAACGCTGCCTTGACATTTTTCCCCTTGAGCTGTCAAACAACCCCTTTGTTTACAAACTAAATTCCTGCTAAATTAATTTTAAAACCAAGAAGAAAACTAAGCTTGTTTTATAAAGATGTAGAAGGAAAAGATAAAGCCTAAATCAATATCACCCTCACTACAAGGCTGGTGATTTTCAACCTCAATTTACTTTCAGACCAGCCCAGTCTCTCCTGCTCTTTTCACTCTGGCAAATTGACAGAGATGCTGCCAAATCAGGGTAAGTAAAGATCCTTCCCTCAGTGCCCCAACTCCATTGTTTCATGGTGCTTCCTATGTTGTGATAGACACTTTTGTCATGTCATTAGACAGGCATCACAAATTTGGATCCTGAAGGGTTAAGAGAGAGTATAGTATTTGTGGGGGAAATAATCCCAGCTGTCTGCCAACCTGTTTGGCAGCCTTTGCCTTCCAAAGAACTTTTTTTCCCCCCCAAGCAAAGCCCATAACCTCTGAAAGCACATTGTGTTCAGGGATTGCTTACCTCTAGTCACCCCTGTTGTATCACAGGCCAAATCAGCACACATCCAACTGACATGCATTACCCAGAACAGAGTTCTGCAAGGAACTGCTTCCAATTTCTGAATTAAATAGAAGTTGAGTGCAATAACCTCAGTTAGGGGGAACTTGGCAGGTGGTGAGACTGGCTGCAGAACAGGCATACAAATCCAAAGTAGCTGTGACAGCATTAAGGGAGCCATGATATACTCTTAAATGTGAGTATTTGATGTTTTTCTAAGCTCATGTCATTCCAGACTCTTGATTGCTTCTGGGTATTCTGAACCTTTAAGCTAGACTCCTATTTAGTAATATCCTTTATATTTAGGACATTACAGTCAAAGTCCCCATGGTGTCACTAGCATCTAATACAGAGGTGAATTAGAATACTGTAATATTACCACCCCTGTCCAAACCCTGAAGAGACTTCATTAACAGCAGACAAGAGCCCTAATGATATAATCCACTATTGTGGGTAGCTCTTTGCTACCTTTTGAATTACCCACTACACCTTGGATGGGAGAATTAGGAAACTGTTTAAGAGAACAGAATGTGTGAACATTAAGAGGACAGCACTAGACTAGTGAGAATTTAATGTGGCTGACTTTTTTTTTCTCTTTTTTAAAAAAGACTGTCCCATGGATGCACCTGGCCTTCTGGTCACAGTCCTACTAGACCCTTCACCCTTCCTGTCACTCTCTCTCACACACACACACACACTCCTCAAGAAATTTATGCTGTACTTTTCTGGAATGTTGTACTGTAGTCTTTTAATGCAACTTATCAAGTTGAAATAAAAGCTGGGATATTCAAAGGAACTCATAGGAGTTAGGTACTCAGAGCTCACTGAAATTCACCAAACTGAGTTCTTAGCCCCCTTTGAAAAAATCCTGGTTGAAATGGATCCAGCCCCATGAGACACAGACCTGATCACTATGGGCTGCCAGCAAGCACTTTATGGATCACCAGCAATCCTTAGACTATTGTTTGGTACAATATTAAAAAAGAACATTATGTAGTCCCTTAGTGACTGTCAGTATCTGATCATTTGGGCAAGGTTGTGTATTTAAAAAAACCAAACGCCCCCACACTTGTAAAAGTGATAGAGTGCTCCTGAAACATGTGTCATTTCTGGACTGTGATTTTCTTCACTGACGTTCATGTGGTTTGGTTCTGTAAGATAGCAACTTCTTGGCGACAGTCTTGGAAATTTGTATGCCATTTAACAGAAGTTAGATAAACCCAAGCTAGACGGTTACCCCAGACAGGGGGATGTCACAGAATCACTCCACTAACCATGCACAAGACAACCAAGTTATGTCTATGTATAGTACAGAAGTATTTTCACCAAGTGTACATTTATTCTGCTCTTGCATTTTACCCTTCTGTATTAAATATTCCCCTGGGCAACACCTAAGCTTTGAACACAGAGGGATCAACCAGTCCTCCCCATGTAATAGTTGAATGAGTAGTGGCTACAGATATTCAATTCCCACTATAACCCTCATCTTTCATAAAGAAAGGCCTTTCTGCACACACAGTTAGCCTCTCCATTAAAATAAGCCAGTTACACTTGAGCACCCTGCTCCTATTGATCTATACAGCTAGAGAAATCCAATATAGACCCACCCTTAGTATCTCTCATTCCTGTTTCTTTATCTTGTACAGTAGCTGGGGCAGGAATCATGTCTTATCTTTGTCTGTACCAAACTTACTGGCCCAGCTCCTCAGGTGGAAGTAGTCATGGTAATTCACTGCAACCAAAATGCTTCCCTGATTCACCCCAGCTGAGGATCTGACCCATTATGAACACCAAATGGATGTATCTACTATCTGAGTGCTGTATGAGAGCCCAGAAAACTAGACACCAGAGATACTACTTTTTAAAAACTTCCACAATAAAGTTTATTACATTATTTTCATTAGAAATATTATAAAATAGGACATTCTGCCTAGCAGAAAAATAATGCCAGGGCTTTAAAACCCTGGGTTTGTGCAAACAGTTTGTGTAAACATAAGAAATCAAGTGTTCAGCTTCCATCCCAAAATACAGTAAGTTGCTACAAAAGATAAATTTGGTCCCTCTGAAATAGATTAAAAATCCAGGTGGTTTCTAACACCTCTCTCCCCAGACACACGCCCACACGCACACCCCCACCTCCACACAGTTAATGCTGTATTTATATCTGAAATGGGAAAGATTTCAGATAGTCCTTTAAAACTGGATTGAGGGGGAGATGGTTTAGATTCTCTCTCCCATATGTTGCCACAATGCTTTTCCGGCAGAGTTCCTGCAATGGTTGTACACGGACTTTGCGCAGTGGGGTGACCAGCCACTTCCTTGGGGAGCTCATATAATGTTCCACTAATTTCAGGACACAGTCAAAACTCTCCTTGCTGCCATCCAGGCTGAAACGTCCAGCCTGGAAGTTTATCCGTATGCTGGTGGGCCCAGTAGCAGTCTTAACACTGATGGTAAAGAAGCAATTTTTCTGTCTGCTGTCCCTGATGAGGAAGGTGCCCTGAGGCTCAGATTTCAGTTTCTCATGGGCCGTGCTGACAGTCAGTGGGCCCCAGTAAAAACCACACTCATCCAGCAGGGCCGTCGCTTTGGTGATGGTACTGAAATCCGCCTGTGAGCGGAAAGTTCGGAAATGCGTGTCACTCTGTGCCTGCACAGAGTTGGGCCGGGCTGGGCCGTGGTAGGGTCTCCGCTGAGAATGAGCCCGTGCTGGAGGGTCAAGCTGACATCTCGGGTCTGCTGGAACTGCATTATCTGCTGCCACCTTACTGTGCGCTACCATCCTATAGACTAGACCAGCGGATGTGGTCTTCCATAGCGTCAGTGGCCAGGGCTCAGCAGCTCTCCAGCGGCTAATCTGAAATTCCAAAAGAGAACAAAAAATATTAGATCCTCAGGCAAGGAAGAGGGAAAAATTAAGTAGCAATCTTTCATTCCCACCCCCTTCTTTCCTTAGGGCTTTATTTTATAATCTGCTGAGTTATACCCAGCAAACCAATTAACAGCATCTCTTGCTGGTCAGATTAGCAATCCATTGCTCTTGCAACATCTGAGCCTTAAAGTTATCCTGCCAGGGAATCAGTTACAAATGATGCGGTTTTCCTTCTATTAGTCACAGAAATGCATCAGAGTCTGGCTTGAGTTGACTGATGGGAATTTCTTATCAGAAGGTTATTTTTTTCTGTGTGTATCCATCTTGCATAAAGCCACTTAAAATAAAAACAAACAAACAACAAACAAACTTTCTCCTCTCCCATTTCTCAAGTGGCAATATCCACACTCAGACTGCATTGTTTGTTGCACTGTACAAAAAGAGAAAGTGACTAAAGAAAGATGTAAACACTGCAGCTGGGTACCAATCCTCAGAAAATAAACAGAGCTGGCCAAAATGAATTGTGCATTTTAAAAGTGACCCTAGTGCAGCCTGGAACACTGCCAAGTCGTACAGTAATCCTAAATCCACTTCATCCTCTTCCCCAAGCTAGAAAAACAGGCAGAAAAGTCTATTTCCTATCCCTCTGCACCCCTCCAGGGCAGGAAAGTTATAACCTCAGTAAGCATACGCAAAGCAACCTCTATGAGTCCTTAGACCATTATTCCTCAGTCTTTTTTTTTTTTTTTTTTGGGGGGTATTGCAGGCACTCTAAGTGGCCCGATCTAAATTGCTTCCTATTGATATATCTCCAGCACCAAGTGCCAAATTCATCCGTGGTGTAATCCCTTTGAAATAAGCAGCGTTGGACCAGCAATTAATTTGTCCTCAGACGTCTACCCCACCAGCCTGGTTCGATACATCTCTGCTGGCTGCCTTGACCTTACTGGCAAGCATAGATTTTAGGATTTATCCCTCCAGTCATTTATAGATCTGTGCTGGCAGACGCTCGAGAAACCTTGAAGCTTTCTCAGAAACGACTCCCCACAGCTGTCTACCACGTACCCAGCAACACGCTGCCGCGGATCCAGCCATATCCCTTAAGCCGAGGCCTGTCTGTGGCTTGACAGCCGGGCCTTTGAGCTCAGTCTCCTTCAGATCATTTTACCTCCTGAAATGCCAGTCATCAAACCCCCATGCCAGCTGAACACAGGCCCAGGAGACTTCAAAACCATCTGACAGAGTGGGGTTTTCTCCCCCAAATCTGTTCAAGCACCACATGATGGTTATTTTTTGCTGGATTAGCCACACAGGACTGGAAAGAAAGCACCCCAGCTTTGCACGACTCACTAGCTCCTGACTCACAGCGGAGGGCAGCTTGAAGTTGGCAACAAGGCTGTTCCCAAAAGCCAAGCAGGAGGCTAACGTGAGCCCTAGGCGCTTGACAAATCTCTCCCTCTCTCTAGGCTGGGCCTCAGCACAGCCGCGCACGGCTCAGCCAGCGGCGTGTTCTTCTCCGCCGGGCGCGCGCTCCTCCCCAGAGCCAGCTGCAAAACGCCGCTTACCTGCTGCTGCCGCCCCGAGCGGCGGGGAGTCCCGCGCACCAGCCGCGCGGGCGGCCAGCACGGGTGGGTCGGGCCGCGGCGGCGGCAGCAGCATGCTCCGGGCGGCGGGAGCGGCAGGCTCTGAGCCGGGGCATCGCCGCCCGCCGGTTTTATCCCGGCCCCGCCGGCCCCGCCCCCGCCGCCGGCTTCGCAGAAAACACGTGGCCCCGCGCGCGCTTTCACTTTCCGTCTGGCGCCGGGGGGGCGGGGCCGCCGGGCCCTCTCGCTTCCCCGGAACCCCGCGACACTCCGCAGGCGGCCCCCCCCGCCCCCCCCCCCCCGCCGCTTCTCGGGAAAGGTGCGGCCCGCGCGCGCCACGCCCCGCCCACAGGGCTTCCCCGCGCGCCCACCGCCGCCGCCGCCGCCGCCAGGGGGCGCCCGCCTCGCGGCGCGGGAGGGGCGGCGCGCGTGGGGGGCCGCCGGCGGCTTTTACCTCTCGTTGGCACCAGCCCGCCCAATGCCTCGCCGCCGGGGCCTGAGGGGACAAAGGGGACGTGGGCTCGTTGCTAAGGCAAAAGCCAGGCAAGATCCTCTCCTTTCAAATCTGGTCTCATGAGGTCCCGTCCAGCCCTAGGATTCTGTTCTGTAAATGCCTGCCAGACAGAGGGCCTGAAGGTAAAAAGGAGGACATGGCCTTGTTTTGAGTGACAGCTGGTAATCCCACCTGGAGGGCTTCCCTCTTAAAAATAAGGTGTTCTGGGGTGTGCCAGCATGTTTTAACCCTTCAAGGAAAAAGCCAGGCAAAATCCTCTCTTTTTAAATGCCTGCCAGACAGAGG
>ML682016.1:15062171-15319172 GCA_007922195.1 Podocnemis expansa | reverse complement strand
CCCCCCCAGCTCTGGATCCCAGTCCCCAGACAGGGATGGGGATGGTGATAGGTAAAGTGGCCACCACTGCAGGGGGCCAACCCCAGATCCCCAGCTTGCGCCAGGGCCTAGATTGAGCTGCTGCCACTTGGGGCACTGGTGCTGGGATTTGGGGCACATGCACCCTCTGCCCAGTGCCGGAAATGCTACTGTTGGTGTGGGTCTTAAATATGCCATTAAAGATGGCACACACGTGAAATTGAATGCTCTTGAAATTTAATGGATTTAGACTAAAATCCACATCTTGCAGCTGGCAACTATCTATATGCTGGGCAACCCCCCATCCCCCAAGTTCATCTACTGATTTATCACTACCTCCTATGAGTAGTGTGTAATACAAATCAAGAAGAGTGCACACACATAGATGTACTAATTGTTCTCTTGATAAGGCTTTGTATAGTCACATTCACAAATATTTGATAGGGTTTACCTGAGGTCAGGTGTAAGAATCTCATACACTTTAATTGTTGCAGCTTGTTAAAAATCTAGTTGTTTATTTGTAACCACCAAAAGCCTCCTTTTTCTCATTTCTAAGCCTCAGCAGTACAGACTGCAGACAAATTGGCACTATATATCTAAGTATTTCAATCGTAGGAAGTGCATAATTGCCTCATCTGTATATTCCTATCAGTTACTTACAGTAAATGTTTTTCTTTGCAGTAAACAAGTTGTAGATGGATCATTACATCTTAAATTATTACTTGGACAAGTGTGGCAGCAATTAGCGTGAGAACAATTTGTATGTCTGTTTCCTTTAAAGTTCTCATCAAGTAAAAGTGATTGACACAGCACATTTCAGAGGGCAATTGTTCTTTTCTTCCAAATAAATGATTGTATGATACATAGGACTCTGATCATCTCGTCTGACCACCTAATGCAGCCCACAGAACCTCACCCACGCATGTAAACAAAATGTTCATTGCTAGGATCAGTGTTTAAGATTCACGTGGTCATTTTCCTCAGAAGATGAGTATACCCTCTAATTTTCCATATTTGAAACCATTCTTTATTGTACTTCAGTGGCATAATGCAGAACAAGGAACCACATCAGCTGTTATAGTAGGTTAATTAATCTACTGTAATCAATAAACAGCACATACAGTTCACCAAAAAAAGGGCTGTTATCTATCATACCCGGAACCAAAAAACAATTATATGGCAGGAGAAAGTTGAGGTGCATCATAGTAATGCAGGAAAGTATTTATGGCCAGCTATTTATATCCCCGAACTACAAAATACATCAAAACATTGCAGTTCTGCATACACAGACAGCTGTTCGTTGAGCTAGTATTGCATTGTGTTTACTAGAACTACACTGTATTGAAGAAGGGGACAGAAGATTTCATGCAGTGTAAATGAGAATAATAGCTGGCTGTTGCCATTGTCACTATAATTTCAGCTACTTTGAAGAAAGGGAACAAGAGGGTGGCAGGAATATAGTGGAATGTGCAAGCTACCCCATATGCTGGTGGGCACCATCACTTAGAACAGGTGATGGGTCTGATTCTAATTTTCACACCAGTGTAAATCAGGAGATATACTACTATACAGCAGAGACCCAATCGTTCGCTAAATTACTCCAGAGTAACGTTCTTTCATTTTGGCTGGGACACTGTGGTAAGAGATTATAAACCCCCCGGTACCACTCCTTTGTAAGTGTTCTACACCTGCAATTAAAATAGCCACAGAAAGATGGGTCTGAGATAACTGACGGTCACATTAAAATAGTGGGCTTGATAATCTTGGGATTCTAAGAAACAATTAAGGAAGATGAGCAGATAGCATTAAAAAGAGTGGAAGGAAAAACTTCATTTTTGTTTGTGTTTTGAATCACAAAATATGTCTTTCGATAGCACAAATCCAGAGAAATTATTAAGAAGAAAAACAAGATCAAAGCAAAAAAAAAAAAGCATTAAAGAATTAAAAAAAACCATAGGAGGAAATCAGCTGATAATACTGTAAAATGTTGTAAAATGTTTTCACTAAGCAGATCGAGATGAAATAAAGTAACCCAGAGAGAGAGAGAGTAAGAAATAAAGGTTGCGATGAGCTACTGCAGGGCTCAACAAAACTGCCTCCCAGCTAGGCACCAGCAGTTTTATTGTTGGTTACCAAAGGGTGCTCATCTGCAACGTTTCTGCAGTGGAGCCAGGCACCAGGCTACAAACCGTGGTCACCAGTGTGACCTGGCCCATGGGTTTTGTCAACCCCTGAGCTCTTAATTGTAAATCAACAGCTGAAATAGAACATGGAGGGACAAAACTGGCCAAAGAAATAAGCAAAAAGCTGTGAGGAATCCTGTTTCTGTGATTACTTATATCCACATTATTAGATAGTTTTAGTATGTAATGCTGGCATCCCAGGCAGGGGGTTTAGGATGAACAGAAATGAAACTTACCACACTGAGAAGGTATTTCCAGGGGGACAAAATTTCTGCTGCATAAGTGGACAAAGGCAGCTACCAAGTTGCAGGCCGCTTTCAGTTCCCCAGAATCACAAGTGTCATGCATGCACATGCTGTAGAATGGTTCAGGGTCCACCTTAAACATGAACAGTTATACAGAAGTGTTTCAGTTACATGAAGCACAAGCAGACAGCTCCTCTAACAGGCTGACGACAATTTGGAAATGTAAATAAACTTTCATGTATCTGGTTGTGGGGTGTCAGCCTTAGCTGCAGATGAGAATTAGCGTAGGCAAAATGAAGGTATTTAGACCAGCTCAATAGTGTAAAGTAACTGTGCAGCCAATCTAGCAAATTAACTGTGAATGAACACCAAGAAGTTCAGAGGAACTGACATCATTCCACATGCCTGTGGCCTGAAATCTATTTTTATCATGACTAATTTGAGGGCTTTGCTGTATTTCTAGAGTCTAGATCAGTGTGATTAACTAGAGCGTCAAGCCAAGCTAACATGCCACAGATCAGAAAAACATTTGGCGTGACATTTGGTTAGTCCTCTGCTCACTATTGTAGTTGAGTTTGCAATTAAACTTCTGATAGTTAAAAGTAACGGCACCAGACCATTCACCTTCCCTGCAATTTTATAATTCAGTAGTGCAGCTTTAAAGAATGGTTTTAGGATGCTCAAACCATCCTTCATTTATTCCTTGTAACACTTACAACTTTAAAGCAGTTCCTGAGAAGAGAGCGGGGTTCTCGAAAAAACACGTTACAAACTTTTTGCTTGGCTGTGATGGAACATGGCTTCACTTTCTTCTGAACATTGTTGCAGGGACTGCTCACCTGAGAAAACAAGGCGTGTCAAATATATATATTTAAAAGCTCTCATTCACTGTAAACCCCTTAATTTACATTGCGAGAGATCACTGCAAACAATTTACATGAAAGCTTTTTTAGCTTATTTTTCTACATTAAGCTGAATGTTGTTTCATTAATTTTAAGGTGTCTCAAGCATTCATTATAAATGAAACAAATATGCCAAACATTGTTTTGTTTTCATACTGGTTTTTGTGATTCATAAAAGATTTTTTTCTTTTTGGAACGGCTGCTGACACAGAAAGTTGTTGGCTAGCTGTCTTTTTTAATCTACCATTTGTAATGTTAGTAAAGGTTGTGCTTTTAGTAGGAACTTTTATAGCACAAAAAGTTACTCAGCTTCTTTCTAATTATAAATATTCTTGTTAATAAGTGTAATAACGTTTTAACAGAATCATAAGTGCAAAGTAGTAATAATGACCAACGGTAATGCATGACAAGATGTGAATGGATGTTCTGGACACTTAGCTCAGGTCCAGTCATGAAGTGGCGATATGCAATAGCAGCAAAATCAGAAATGGGCAGCATTCACTCAGATTTATGTATGTTTTGTTTGGCATGAACATTGCAAATGCACATCTGCGCATCAGCTCTGTACCTCATCTGTTCAACTCTTTTTGCAGGCAGAACACAAATGTAAGCTCATGCTCTATCATCTTCTTAAGGAGCAAATTTTAATATGCCAGTTCAGCCTCCCAAACAATATTTGCTATGGAGGTATTCATTTTCATGGCTCCTGGCTTGCAGTTTCCTTTTTACCTTCCCCTGTTGTCATGGCAATTGGTCACCAGAGTTAAGAACTGAACATGGTGTCTTTTGATACCATTGGTGATGTCATCACATGGCATAGTCAGAAGAGTAGAGGAGCCAGCCATTTGCCCCTGAGTCCTAAAACTATCACTTTTGAAGTCCTAGTTATTTTCCATGACTACAATGCAAGAATCCCCAGGTGACTCCGCAGAATACAGCATGTGTCATTCCTTCAGGCTTGCCTCTGGACTACTTTGCCATATGTACATCCTTCTTCTCTCTTCTAGTACCCATTACTGGGCCAGGCCTCCTGATCTGGAGGGAGAGAGCTAAGCTCCATTTTATCCATACAAAAAAATACACTATCCAGCAACATATTTCCACTGTATTGTCCCATCCTATCCCTTTAAAAAGGTATGCAGTAGTTAGAATGAGTTCCTGAGTTGGCATATTTGTATTCCTAGCCCTTGCTAGGATGACGTCTGACAATTGATGTCTGACCATGGTATATTATTAGCAAGTCAATCTTTTTATTATTTTTTCTGAACGGGGGTACGAGTCAAACTGACGGCAAGCAGCACATAGAGTTCAGCTAAAGTCATCTATAAATTCTTCCTAGAGGTATTCAGCACTGCAAAGATGCTGCGTGGCATACAAATGAAATGTAGCAATCAATAGCATGAGCACAGCCATTATGACATCGACCAATTAGAAAGGTCACGTGTGCCTCCTTAGCTCATTTATGGGATCACAATACATTTCTTGTATATTGTGCTCAATTGATTATTTTTTTACTAATTCAAGCTGCCCAGGTGCTTTTGCACTGGGTGCTAATAAATATTGTTAAATAAACAAAGAAAATTATGATAAACTAGAAGATTACATTAACAATTAAACACTATGCCTCTGTCCTATATGTCCATGAGTCTGGCCATATTACCCACAGAAGTATTCTTTGCACATTCATTAGATTTCATCTCATTCTCCATTAGCAGAGCAGGAACAAGGTATCTTGCACTTTTCTGCTATTTGGGGCAGAGTCCAGAAACCCTGAACTGGTGTTCGATGGTTGTGGTGTTTCTCTGTATAGAATTAGGTCATGGTCTTGTGAGATAAGAACCACAAAGTCTCAGTGGGAACAGCTGCTTAGGTATCTCTTCAAATAAGCCCTTTTAGTAACTGATGTGGAAAGGCCGTAGAGAAGTTAATACCAAACAGGGTTGGTGCTCTCAGAGGCAAAGAAGCTGAATTTTCCTTTTTCTGCAGTCTGTCCTGTAACAGCTTATGAACGCCCTTCATGTCGCCTGGAGATCATGCAATCAAATAAACTTATTAACTTGTTGCACTCCTGGCTAAATATATGCCTAGTTTAAGTACACAGCTCAGTCCATATTAGAATTGTGTGCATATGGCTGAAAACAAAATCAGGAAAATTGTGTGCACAACCAACCACAGTGATGTTTTTACTACCCATAACTGATGCATTTATTTCTTTAAAGTTACCAAGGATATTCACCTTCTGGCAGAAACGAAGCATGGAAATTTTCAGCCAAAGGAAAAGATTCCAAAATGTCTATGCTTGGCCTCAAGGTGATTTTTTTTGGAAATTTTAAGCAAATAAATACAATTTTCTGCAAAATAAACATAGGGTGGATAGTTTGGTCCACATTTCCAGTATTCTATGGCTAACATATGTTCTCATTTTCACTGTAGAGCTTTAATCTTTTCAGTAAAACAGAAATTCTTTGTCATGTGTATGGTAGCCCTTTGTATTCCTGGTGTCACATGTGAACAAAAAGGACAGATATATTGCAACAGTCCCTTCAGATATCAGTGATGCTATTACACCCAGGTATTACCTGCCAGCTCCGTGTGAATTCCTGCACACTATCTGTGTAGGAGTGATTGGGAAGCATCCATTCATTTCCCGCTTCATTATCATTGGTACCAAAAAGACCAGCTGATACACCTGCAACCAAATGAAAACAGAGTAAGATAGACCTACAAAAGAATACTGGTATTAGAAGCCAGCTCTGATCTCTTACTATTCTGCCTAGTGGAGCTCAGGTATAAAATGCAGAGGTTTTTGGGCTCCAGGAGGTTGATATCCCTTGGCAGAAAAATAGGCTGAGGGAAGTATGTTGTCATCATACCTGTTAACTTTTCACTCTTCCCTCCTGGTCAGAAAAAGAAGCTGCCAGGACAGAAGACCTATATTTCTATAAATATACGGTGGTGTGCAAGCAAGGTTTCATCAACACAAGTTTGGGATGGTGTGTTACACATGAGTGGTGAAAGTGTGAGTGGGGTATATTAATCACACCAAAAGAACGGAGTTTTTTGAGGTTTATATGCTCTGTTAGGTCTAATATATTACACAGTAGCATTCAAAATGGCTTGTGGAGCTGCACTGGCTGGTCACTGGCACCTCAATCTGCTATTCTGCATTGAAAAGACAGTAAAATTATAATATTTCCATGTAAATGCTTGCTGCTGTTACTAACTACAGCGATATATGTCTGATCACTTTACTGGCAGTTCTTGTGTCATCACTGGGGCTTGAGGAAAAGGCTGGTACATGGCAGCCAATATTCTGATACCTGAGGCATCTAGAATTCAAAGAGAGGAAAAACAAATTGAAGCTGAAGGGTATGGCTGTGCTGAATGTTAGTACTCACCATGATGCCATCCGTCTAATGTAACAGTGCAGAGGTTATAGTGAAAATCACAGGAGACAGAAACTCCGTTCTCATTCGATACTTCTATTCTGTTCACTTCTTTTCTTACGTTGATCCTGTTCTTGTCCAGCAACTGATCCCGACTGTGGCAGTTCCCATCCATCAGGGAAAAATTGTACATCTTGTACGTCTGTTTTTAAGATGATGATAATTTTCAGGGTAAAGGATTTAGAGTGGACACTGAACATTGCTGATTCCCCTGCGCTCCCCAATGGAGCTGTATTTTTGACTATTTCAAACATAACTTTTGTTAGAAATTGCAATTCCTTGTTACTGAGCCTCTTACAGTTAGCAGATAGAGCTGGACGGTACCTTTATGCACAACTCCTGATGGAGCAGTGGTGGACAGAGGCAGCGTGGCACAGCTTGATCTATAGGTGCTGTAAATCTTCCTGACATACAGGGCCCCTGCAAGAGCCAGGGGGCAGGTTCCTTGAGCTTTCTGCACTCCATGAACCCAGAGATGGGCCAGGCAGAATAGGGTCCAGAATCGGTGGTGGTAGTTTCTCTTACTAAAGGCTATTCTCCTTTTTCCCTTTGCCTGATGCATTAGTGGCCTTTTCCTTACTTTGGATTGATTTATGTGAGCCCCTGTCTGCTAAGTGTGGAGTGCAGATAAATTTAGGAATTTTTTCACTTGGAAAGTGCAGTGATTTCAGTGCTGCACATTCTCTTCAGTAAAGGAATGAAATTTGACCTCCTCCTACCTTCAATCCTGGGTGGATATCTATGGTAGTCTTGTTCATCTCCACATGCAATGATATCAAGCCACTACTCTCCTGGTTCAATATTATAGTAAAGGCATCATGAACAAAATCTTTGGCAAGAAGCACACTGCATTTTGATGCCAGATCATATATTCTTCCATCGAAAGTCCTAAAGTGCTTGTTAGCCATTAGCACTGCATGATCTAGGGGATGATATTGCAAAAGCCAGAATCAAAACAACTCTTTGCCTATTTGTTATCAGGAAAACTTTCCAAGATATTCATCAGCATTAATTCTAAAGCAACTACAAATTCTCCTGTACAGCAAATTATGCATCGGTTAACTTACAATTATACACCAGTCTGGATCCTAATGTCCTGGAATTTTGGGAAGTGTGAAAACTTCACACTTCTTGAGCCAATCTCTGTTTACAATCTTATTGCTAATTATACTCAGTCTTATACAGAAAGTATGAATAAATATTAGGGGTCTACTGCAGAGGAAAGCCAACAAAATCAGAGATAAGACTGGGTCTTTCATAGGTGCTGAGGATCAACTCCAAATGAAGTCAATGGAAGCTGTGTTCACAGCACCTCAGAAAATCTTGTGGTGGAAGCCCCCTTAGCACCCTCCATTCTGCCCAGCATGATATATACTGTCCAAAAATTACTGTTCCTGGGAGTTGGGTGGCCTACTAACTGAAGGTCAGACAGTCAGTGAGGCCTGCACCTAACCAATCGTCTCCATCTAACACTGTCTCTGAAGCTTCTGCAGAGCCAATATTGTGCACTCTGAAGTTAATCGCTGTTACGTTGTTGACTTCAGTGAAATTAGGATCAGCCCTTCAGTGAGAGACTGAGATATTGCCTCAGTCAAAATACTTGCTCTGACATCAAGTTTCTCAACACAGATGTGTTATAACAGCTTTTCAGTATAAAACAGCATCACAAAAATAAAATGCCCATGGAAGTTGGCTGGAGATTAAAGTTCACAAAAGTGACTTATTTATCAGCATGTAACTTACTCCAGCAAAATGCCAGGCTACATGAAATACCACAAAATACTGTCTATAAACATATGGTGTTAATATTTATTCAGAATTCTGTCTGGAGTTCAGAAAGAAATGGGACCAGCTGATAAATACATTAGAATTGGTGAGGAACTTACGTTCAAAGGGACTCTCCAGCATCCTCTGTTTGATTCTGTAATACTCAGCGACTAGGTTGATGCTGTAGAGGTCCCTGAAGGGTCTCATTAGCTTCTCTTCAATGAGGTAGTGAGTGATGTTTGCCAGGTCCACAGAGTGGTCCCCTTTAGGCAGCATTGGTAATTTCACTGCCACTGAGCAGTTCCTGTGGGACACAAGTGATTGATTCATGCTGTTATTGGCATTAAATTGATTTGCTGCAATTCATGTATTAAATGCTATTTAAGCTTGTGAGTGCTGTTGTTACTCTATTTACTGGTCAGTATTTATGCTGTGAAGCAGGAAAAGCAGCCCCTTATAGTAGATGATAACTTTTATTGTCAATGTTAATTGGTATTGGTGTGCAAAGCACTGGTTAGTTACTTTGTTCTGTCCCCTAACTATGTAACTTGATGTGAAAAACAAATAAGTCTCTATTTAAAAGACTATATTTCAGTGTAGACCTTATCTAGAAGCAGGAATACCCACTGTTACCTAGCTGAAAAACTGTACAGGTTTGATAAAGGCTTCCGGATCTTGCTCATGGCTCTGGAAAATTTGGCTTCTGCCCATCTCAGCATCTGCTGGGTTGCCTAGTTTAGAACCAAAACAGCACATTATAAAATCTGGGTTGTTTTGCTATCAAAGCAGAATTCAGAAACATAACACTCAATCCTCCCTCACATTTGTCATTTGCCCAACAGAATGTCATCCTGTCATTTAGAGGTAGATGATGAATGAGAAGTTGTCACTGTCTGAGAGAAGATATCCTTCCTATCATGATGTCACGTAATATGTACCAAAACTTTAATGAGTTGATGTGCTACAGAGGATTGAGATTGCCATTACTATGCATTGGTTCTGCACCACAGACAACCTCCTGTAAGTAGCAGTATTAGGTATATCGTACCTTTGAAGGTTCCAAAGACTATTTACAAACTATAGCCTGCCAGGAATTGCACAAGTACTTCAGGTGTGGGAACGCAGCAGCCGTGTGGATAAGAAGCACATTACTAGTGATGTCATTCTGGCCAAAGACACTTAGTGACATACCCTCTTATAGAAAAGTGCCACTGAGACACCAGGCCACATTTTCAAAAATAGCAAACAGCCACACCCATGTATTAGAGGTCCATGCAAAAATCAGAGAGGTGGAAATCTAGCTGTACAATTTCCATACAGAAAAATACTGCTTAGATTTTAGGTGCAATTTTAGTAGCTAGTTTGAGAGCAGGTTGAGGACTATAGCGCCTGATGTCCACGGAGCAGACGGAACTGAATTTTATTAAGATCTCACGTGACTAGCCCCAACACAGAAAATAGAATGAGATCCAGTTACAGTATCTACCTTGAAAAGATGAAGAGTGAGTCAGCCTGAGGGGGAGCTGAACCTGTATGTAGAGAGATGCTCTGTAGTTCAAAGCTGATGCTTAGATCTCTGAGTCAGCCCCCCGCATCCTATGTAAACTAAAACTAAAGCATTATTTTATACTAACCATATCCAAGCCTGTTTTCATGGCCCTTAATGTCACCTGGATTGGGTCCATTAACCATACATCTTTCACAATATTGGGCACAAAAGCCTGGATTTTCTTCATATATGCCTCTGTTTTTTCTTGCCAAACCTCATCCAGTGGCTTCAAAGTGACATCATAGTAGGCACCCTTTAGCGTCGCTAATGGCTCTGAAACAAGAGTGAAGCCAACCTTAGCAAACAGATTTTCAAATGGTCCCCAGTTGTAAATTAGGAGAAAATCTTGACTGCCCCGACACACATGCAGGGCAATAGGGAGAAAGTGCAATCTTTCCTTGCACTGGGGATAGGTCCTTTTCTGAACACTAGAAGACTGTGGGACAGGCTATTGAAAATAGGTTTGGCCCTGGTTCACCTACATGCTTGCTGGCATCCATCAGCAGATACTCAGTGGGAGTATCCACTATAAGGAAGGTTAAGTAAAGTGCTTCCCTCCCTGGTCCCTTGGTTATTGGGTTCACATCTGTCCTGTGTGGGCAGAACACCTCAGCACCTGGCTGCTCTACTATTCCAGCTCTTTCTCCCACCTTGTTACCCTCCGTGGAGGAGCCATGGTACAATTTGGTTATTATAACCAACTAGATAAATACAAATTGAACAAGAGTCCAAGGACTAAGTCCTGCTGTTGGCAGTAGGGGGAAAAATCCCATTCTGTTGCTCAGGTAGAAAGTGTTCTCTTGTGCCATGAAGGTAGCTGTTAATCACAGCTGAACACAGTTCACTTTAGTTTTATTCCTCTATTAGTTTTTATTACAAATGTCATCCATCTGAAACATTGTGTGAAGTACCAGCGATGGAAAGGGCTAGCAGCATACTCCCCACAGAACAGGTACAATGCCCAAAATCTGTTAACACAAGTCTCGGCACTCTAGTTCTCAAGTTAATGGTCCTTTGATTTAAATGCCAGGAATTGGCAGGCCATTTTCAGCATGTGCACCTTAACTGAGGAATCTGCTGCCAGTGGCAGAGGGTAGATTTACTGACCTTCAAGGTAGGAGTCAAAGACTATACTTGTCTTCCAGGATTTCATTAGAGGGTGTGTTAAACTGGGGTTACTTGGAAGCTTTTTTTATTGTGGCAACTGGAGAAATGAGCTATATGAATATGGACCCAGTGAGTTTGCATATATAACTAATATATCAGAGCCCAGAGTCTTGATCAGCACTTTCTGATAGATCAAAATAAAACCATTTGTGCTATTCTGCATCTTATTCATTTTGCTAGCCCCTGCCTCTTTCCTGCACTGTCATCACCCTATGCAGCATATACCCCCTTGCTTTAGCAGGCTCAGCTTACTTTGCAGTTCATTTTGTATTTGCTGTACAATGTCTTGAATTTTTTCCAGATAAAGTGGGAGGTTCTTCCTCAGTGTCTGCCTGATTCCACTCTGCTTCCACATCTGGGTGACAGCTTCCCCTCCATTTTGGAGGATTCCAGCAACCTCGTGGGAGGCTCTCAAAGGCCAGCCAGCTGCTTCATACAGGAAATCAATTTGCTGCACCTATAGTGGGCCCCAAACAACAAGAAATGTAGAAATATGTAGTGATTTTCAGTAACCTCTTGAAGCTTGTTTTCTCACGACAATAATCAGAGCTCTCGAGCCTCAGGATTACCATTTCATAGTGGCAGGCCTCACAGCTTCCCCAAAATGCTTTTGTGATGAATGTGACAGTTTTTCTGTAATAGTTTTATGCACTACCTATCATCTTGGTGTTGCCACCCATTGTGGGGGGAAGAATTTGTTTTCTCCCTAGGTACAGGGGATCGGGCTATTTGAGACATAGAGCCACTAAGACTGCCTGGGCTGCAGTCACCATATATGAATACAAGGCCTTACGGCAGGGGTAGGCAACCCCTGGCACATGCCCCGACAGTGGCACACGAGCCCATTCACAGTGGCACATGGCACCCTCTGTGGCACCACAGAAATTGCCATTCCTGCCACCAAAAGCCACTCTGGGCAGCCTGTTTCTGCAGCATGCCTGGGGACCCTGAGAGGAGCTGCTGCTTTCCGTGGCATGCCTGGGAACTGCCCCTACTCCAGCTGTGGCTCCTGCCGAACTTTCAAGTGGCTGCCGTGTTTTTTTTCAGCAGAGAGAGCTGCCAGCACCAGCTGAGGGTTGAGGAGGAAGGACTGGCACGGAGGTTGGCAAAAGTTGCTGACCCCCTGCCTTAAAAACAACAGGAACCCAATGTCTGAAAATGAACATGTGATTGCAGAAGCAGCTGCATATATAAATGCGGAGCTGCATGTGGAGCTGGGTGCACAGGCACAGAGGAGACAGCGTGGATGAGCATGGGGTCCAGAGATATTCTGGCTTCCACTGACAGGGTCTGTGTCCTAAGGCTGACTCCCTGGGGCTAACGCAAAGAGTTTCAGAGTCTGCCTGCCAGGTGACAAATACATTGTTAAATTGTCTAGAGGAGGCTACCTGGTGTAGCTACAGCTAGACAGAGTAGTGCAACCTGGAGGGGTAAAGAATAGCCTCCTATATGACGGTGACTTGGCTGGGCTCACTGTACAGAGCCACAGAGTGGACAGGACTGCTGGCGCCCAATACCTAGTTTCAGACCTGTGGAAATTGTGGGCCTGCTGTTGTGAAACTGTGGGGACCTTTGGAGTGTGGCTTGCTAAAGGGATCACTCCCAAAGGACTGATACAGGCCACCACATGGCCCAGAGTCTATGAATCCCTGACAGCTTTGTATCTTTCTACAAAGGAAAAACTGTTTCATATTGACTGACACCTTACAGTGGCAGCAGACCTTTAATAAGTGAACTGCCCAGGAGAGGGCTAGCCCATACAAAACCCATTTTGGAGACAATCTGGGATTGGGACAGTGTTGGGGTCACCTTGCAACTAGTAACCCAGGCTGCTGGAAGCCACTGTGTGACTGGAAGGCTGCAGGAGTTGGAGTCCTTGGAGCAGAGATGCAGCTACGCTCTCATACTCAAGCTGTGACCTGCATGCTCTTAGGGTGTTTGAGTGGCCCGTCCTGGGAACTGCAACTGCAAAGCATTGTGAAGCACCCAACATTGCAGGGTAGGTGATAAGACACCCCTGGTCTGGATTGCCTCCCAGAATGTGATGATGAACCTTTCCCAACTAGCTGAAATAAGGATACTTCTTGCTCAGCATTTCATGGTGCTGTCAGGTATTTGGAATGACACAATGGGCCCACCCTGCATGAGGTGGTTTGGCTATTTCTCCTATGTTTGCAATCTTTAACCCAATCATACTAATGACTTACTGATCTCCTGAATTTCCAAACAGATTCATCCAACTTCTTGATCTTCTCCAAGAGTTTGGTTTTAAGATGGGACCCAATTTCATAAAGCTTATACTGTGAAAATAGGAAAGATCAGGAACTGATGAGTTAGGAACCATTTATGCTAGGCCAAGACCATTATGAGTCTACACTAGTTTGAACTCTAGCAGAGGTCCCTGCTGGTTGAACTTCCAGTGGAGAAGCAAAATGCACGGTGCTCCAAGTGTGTGGCCTTGGCTACAAAGGAGAACAGGAGACAGCTGTGGATTCAGCTGTGCTCTGAAGACCCTCACAGTACTGGTGGAAGTTCAGCAGTTTGGCCACTGAACGAAAGGTCAGTAAACCCAGATTCTATTCCTGGTTCTGCACTGATCTGCAGGATGACACTGGGCAATTGCTCCTCTCCCCCTTGATCCATCTCTTCTATTTGGGCATCAAACATACAACCTACAAACCTCTTCCCTCTGCCCCGTGACTGTGCTCTGCAGGACCACTCTCTCTCCCTAACAGAGAGAGCAAGAATGTGGTCTCATGCTGTTGTTGTCAACAGCCAGCCTCTGTCCAGACGAAAGAATTGATACTTGGGCTCAGACTAATCAGGGGGAAAAATGTATATATTTTCAAGTCTTTGTTGTTGTTATTTATTCATATCCAGTTATGCGAGACTGCTCTGCAGTACTGCATTCTCTCCCTAACAGAGAGAGATCTCACAGTAATCCAGACTCACATATCCAGCACTCTATGATGATGCAAGAGTGTAGGCCCTAGTATAATGATTTATGGTATGCCCAGCCCACTTGAAGTACATTTAAGTCAGATCTGGTCCACTATAGCAAATGAGTTTAACACCCCTGTTTTAGACAGTCAGTTCTTTTGGGAAGGATGTGTGTCTAACTATGTTTGTACCTAGCACAAAGGATCCTGATCTCAGCTGGGTCCTCTAAGTACTATAATCTGCCTTTCAAGCCTATCTCAGGCCCCTCTGAATAACACAAGAGTCATCAGCAGAAACCCCGTCTGCCCTTCACAGAGCTGACTTTTGTAAAAACGTGTCTTAATACACTGACAAAGCTCCATGCAGTGCACGTCCCTGCACAATTTGTCCCGCTACGTTCCTACAGTAACACCGTCCTGTATGTTCTATATTCTCCTTGTGATCTGAGCTCCCACAGACCTCATTGGAGTTTCGTGCTGGGACAGCACCCTTATTGTCTAGTTCTAGGTGTGGCTGATCTTTTCAAGGCCAGTTTTTGCAAGACGTACCCAAGTGCTGACTCACCTCAGAGAAAATGATGGTAACATAATATACACTAATCAGGGGAGGGTCCCAAACAACACTAATTTGCAATATTATTGGACACAAGCTGTACATGACACCCATTTGTAGGGTGTGTCACTAGTATGGTAGGGTTAAGAAAACATTCTGTAGCTCAGAATGCAGAACTGCTATTAACGGCTGCCGATGGCATCTCACCTCAGCTTTAGCTGCTGGATTGCCACATCCCTGAGCCGTCAAAAGCAAGCTCTGGTTAACAGCAGTCAGGGTCAGTTGTCCCATTCTTTCTTGCCTTACACCATTAACACTGAGGTAGGCATTAACGGCAGCCATCTGTTGTGCATCAGTACATGCGGTGAGCTCTACGCCTTCCTCTAAGTCCCCTGGGAGAGCAAAAGGAGATGTTCATTTGCACAGACATTACAACCATTGTTGTTGCTTCAAAGCCAACTTTATAATTAATTGAATAGAGTGATACTTATGTAATAGAGGTTATGTCCTCATAGAGAGAACCAAGGACAAGAAAAGGCAAATCAGCATCATTTTTAGGTTTTCTCCCTTCGTGTAACCTGTTTATACCTTACACTGCAAGGATGCAGGCTTTTTAAAGCTATTGGGAATGATGTAATGGGTTTACATAATAAGGCCACATTCTCTTTTCAGATTTCCATATAGGTTCTACTCTCCTTTTCACCCTCCAGACTTTCACTGCTGGAAACTTGCATTCAAATCCTGCTTCATTCATAAGTGAAAATGTATTGGGCAGTCTAATCCCTCATTCACCCTTGCGCAAAAAGAGGTTATCTGCAGAATATATATAATGGGCCATTTCTGCTCAAGAAAATCTCAAGAATGGAGGACTGAGGTGGCGTGGAACTTCTGCTGTCATTTCTCACAGCACCTACATGCACAGCTTGAGAGTCAAGTCATTGCTGTCAACCCTGGATTTGCACTTTAAGCCTTAAGTAGGCAAGGGGATGATCAGGACAGTTTTTTGTATACATCACTGGCTATTCAAATCCAGACTTGGTTGGTAGTTATTCACAAGTCACTACCACCAGACTGTGCAAAACATGAATTGTTGGGCTTAATACAGGGTCCTTAGAGTGAAAAACATATCATAATCGGCACCCTTCTTGATAGGCTCAATTCCAAGGACTGAATAGTAACTAAAATTGTATTAACGTGGCTGTCTTTCCTCTCCTGCATGTGCAATGCAAATGGCTGTCAATCACAGCTTGTTTTTAATAAATTGCACTCTTAATATACTTACCCTTTAAATACCCCATGTAATACTGATGACACTCCTTTCCTTTAGAAGCAGTTACTTTTATTCTCTCTTTTGGATCAATATTTCCCAGCATCAGGATTTGGCTTTCAACAGCTGAGGAAGCAGCAGTTCCTGTCAAGCTTAGCCAAATATCCTCAGATGCTTTTAGCTGCATTCATGAGAAGAAAAAAATTATGCAGAGCCAAGGGAAAGACTAAATGATACAACATTCAGAGATGATGTCAGAATGCCAATGGATTCCAAATAAAAACAGATGACAATGGATATATTTTGCAACGCCTGTGCTTTACACGCAAGAGAGATCCTGTGCTGAGAAGCTCAAGACAGAATAATCTGATGGCACAGTGGAGTCAATCAAATATACTACTTCAGACTGCACCAGGTATGAGGATAGTCTGTTAATAGTGGCTAGGAAGGGACCATTGAGTATTGCTGCCAGCTTGTACCACTCATTCCCAGCACAGGCATCAGAGGATAAAGCCCACAGGGGTGAGTTGATTTTCCCACCTTTACTACCTCTTCTTTCCACAGTTACTTTAGAAGAATTCCCAAATCATTAAAATACTTGGAGTGGTAGCCAATGCTTCATAAAATAATTATGGTTAGTGATCAGTGTTCCTCCCAAAATATGCTCAACAAGTGTCAAGATGGTGTTGACCACAATACTTTTCCCTTCCTTATGAGCCTGTCTGTCTTCCCTACAAGTTGAAAGAGAGGGAAAGGAAGTGTTTGCCTGACTGTCAGGCACTTCTGTCTCTCTGAGACAAGTGGTGTTTTCTGGCAACAGGCCTTTTGTTTGAGTCTAACATTCTGTTTCTCCATGAATAAAATACACTTGCTTTTGGTAAGACCTTGTTTTATGTTTCACCGAATAGACCAGTCCCTTAAACTGCAGATGCAGAATACAATAGCAAGCTGTGAAGACCCTTTAAAAAGCATCCCATACATTCCACTACAAATATCCTTAGTGCATTTGTTACTAAATTCTGTAGCTGACTAACTTTGGTAATTTCTTTTCCCTTGTGGTCACACTGTAGCTGCCATACACACCAACACTGTAAAAGGGGAGTTACCAAAATCAGAAAGCAAAGTTCTGTTTAATTTTTAGCCTGTATTCTTCCCATTTTATCATCTTGTGAGACATTTACTGCTCTTGAACAGCTTGGAAGCTAGATGGCAGTGTGCCTTCAACAGAGAAATAAATGACAGGGATGCTATAAAGTCTTTATTTTAAAGGACTTCACTGATGCCAGTACCCGACATTAAACTTACTTCAAATTCTACTGAATACTTCTTCACTTCAGCTATGCTGTTGTTCTTTAAAGCTATTGTAATCACCCCATCATCTCTGCCATCACCAGTCAGGTGGAATCTGCCTTCTGACTGCAGGATGACATCTCCTCTGTTAAACTCATGTTTTCCAGAGAGAACAATTACCTAAGTATGGAAGACATCAATATTTAGGCTTCGCTCACTGTGAAAACTAAGAAGAAGAGAATCTGTAAGACTTGTCACAGATCTTGGCATTCTCTCAGTCACTCAGCAAAATGATGAGCTATGCTTGTCATTTCAGAAACCAGAGCATCTTAAAATGTACAGCTCCCTCTTATTCTATTGTGCCTCTAAATCTTTGTGATTTAACTACTGTACATTCAGTGATCAATTATGTCCACAAGACTAGATGAATGGCTGAAATAAAATTGCACTTTTAAGAAAATAAGTGAATTTCTTTTTGGTCATATAGTGAACTATAGCAGTCATTCTTGTAGATCCTTCTTTATAAACAAAAGTCTTCTGAAGTAGGAAGACAATCAGATTTTAAAATGTCATATTATAGATAATCGCAAACCCCTGATAATAAACAACCCCCAAACTTTGAAAAAGTTCTATTGGGATTATGATGAGAACCCTATCTTTAACTGGGCCCAAACCTGCTATGCTTGCCAACAAGGGAGGCAGCTGGGAAGAGACCAAAATTCTTTTTACAAATAAAGAGACTTAAGTATGTTGACAAATATTGTAAAGCTTTTAGCATCTACAGGATACTCTAGAGCAGGTGTGGCCAAACTGCAGCTCAGGAGCCACATGCGGCTCTTGAACAAAAAAATGTGGCTCCTGGAAGAATGTCAGCAAATCAATTTAGGAAAGCAGACCAAACTTAGGAATTCAGGAGAGGGTCAGGATGATGGGGAGAAGTGGTGGCATGGTCAGAGATGGGAGGAAGAGGCGCAGCATGGTCAGGGATGGTGGGGAGAAGGATGGCATGGTCAGAAATTTAAAAAACTCGCCACTACCCTGCAGTCTTCTACATTGAGCAACAGCTAAGTTTTTACTGTATAGGCCTAATTTTCATGGTAACCATAAAGAATTATTAGAATCTGACATTAGTGGGGCCAATATTTGCCCTCTTTTTATGATAAAATTAAAGTGTGCAATGAATTTTAAACTTAGTAATTTTGGAGTAGGTAAAACTATATGGCTATATGCTGCAGTGCGGCTCTCAAAGATTTAGTAATCAACTTGTGTGGCTCTTGAGTTCCATAAGTTTGGCCACCCCTGCTCTAGAGTCTAAGCATTTAAAAGAGACCCAACACAGAAAGATGGCCGGTTCATATGTGTAAACTAAAAACAAATATCAGGCATAGGACCAAACCTTGGCCTCCAAATTCTACCAGTGGCATAAGAGCAAAAGATGGGAGTGCTCTCTAGGTAAAATAGCTGTGAATGAAAGGGAGCACAATATGTTGCTCTCTGGTGACTTCTTCCACCGAATGACAGATCTGCATAGATGAGCTCCAGGAAAGGCTAAAAGACATACAAGTGAGGGGATGGGAAAGGAGTGACTGGGAATCCTTCAGGTGGGATTTTCTCCCAAGAAAGCTCATGCAATAAATAAATTTGTTGGTATTTAAGGATGCCATCAAGATTCCTTGTTTGTTTTGCTGAGCTAGACTAACATGGCTACCCCTTTGGAATTTGGGAATCCTTGGCATTCTTAGGGAAACTAGAGAATATGTCCACATGGAGTTTACATAAAGCAATGAGAGTTTTGTGGCAACAACTTTTCCTCCCCACCCAAAATGCTATTTTTATTTTTTATTTCTATTTTGCTAAATTTGAAAAATAAATATCTGGTGGTAACTTTTGAGGAAAGCAGAGTCTCAATTAAAACCTGTCATTTAACTGGCAAATATTTATGAATTGCAGTAGCATCAATGTATTAATGTCAAACTTACATTTGGAAGGTCACACAGTGCAAGACTCATGTAATAATCCAGCCAAGTTGAGAAATCTGTTTCTATTTTACCCAGCATATGTTGCTTGCTGCATGAGGTAAGAAAAACATTTTCCAAAGTGGCATCTAACTGAATTTTATCTGGACATGATAGTCTGTTTCTCTGTATTAAACCAAGAAAATAATCTGTTAATGCAGCAATTGAATGAAAAATTAGTTATTTAAAACAACCGTATTACCCCACAACTTAGGTTGCCAACTTCACTCTCTGTCCAATATTCAAGGTTTGCTTCTGAACCAAAAACATGTTCAATATACCTACACAGTCAGCTAAGTTGTGGTGTCATTTCCACATCTTTCCTAGTTTTTGTTACTGACAGAGGCACGGCTTCAACATAGTTAAAAAATGCAGCTCTTTCACTTGCTCGCATGTTGGCTTATCAGCATAACTGTTGATGTATAGTATAGCCTTGAGGTAGAGGATCAGTACAGTATCACAGTGCATGCTCCAGGCATAAGTGATGCCTGTACCCTATTTCAGTTGATTTATTTTTGGCTATTCTACAAAAAACTTGTTCCACATGAAAATAAAGGAAATAGACTTATACACCAGAAGGGACCAATATGATCATATAGTTTAGTCTATGCAACCTACAGAACCTCACCCATCCATTCCTGTAATAAACCTCTAACCTATGACTGAGTTATTAAGGTCCTCAAATCACGATTTGAAGATTTTAAGGTACAAAGAACCCACAAGCAGTGAACTGTACCCCAATTTACACAGGAAGGTTAAAAAAAAAAAAAGTCCCCAGAGCCTTTGCTATTTTGTCCTGGGGGAAAATCCCTTTGCAACCCCAAATATGGTGATCAATTAAATCCTGAGCATGCAGGCAAGTCTCATCAAGCAGACACCCGAGATAGAATACTCTGTAATAACTCTGAATCCAACCCATTTAACGTCCCTTCTCAGGCCATTGTCCTATCCACAACCAGTCATTAAAGATCAGTCCATTGCCATATTAAGCTGTCTCATACTATTCCCTCCACACATTTATCAACCTCAGTTCCGAAGCCAGCTAGGCTTTTCGCTCCCCTTGGAAGACTATTCCAGAACTTCACTCCTCTGCTGGTTAGGAACCTGTGTCTGATTTCAAGTCTAAACTTCCTGATGGCCAGTTTATATCCATTTGTTCTTCTGTTCACATTGGTACTGAACTGAAAAGCGGTATGGACCGTCTCTGGCTTCGAGCCTCTTGCAGGTGGCTCGAAGAGGGAGACGGTCCCTGCCATTTCCCACAGGCAGCTGAAGCTCTATTTGAGCGGTCGCTGCTCAGAGACTGCTCCTGCTGCTTGTGAAAAGCAGCATGGACTGTCTCTGGTTTTGAGCCTCTTGCAAGAGGCTCGAAGAGGGAGACAGTCCCTGCCACTTCCCACAAGCAGCAGGGGCCATCTCTGAGACTCTGCCAGTTGCCGGAACTGGCCTGGAGCCAAATTGGGCACCTTCCAGCCGCACTGTCACCACAGATCCAGGGTCCATGCCCTGCTAGCCCCAGCGCAGTGATGCCCCTGGTCCCAAGACTGATCCTTGAGGAATTCCACTAGTAATCTCCTTCCAGCCTGACAGCTGACCTTTCCGTATATAGTGAAAAGCTACAAAATAAGAAGAAAAATATTCCTTTAGCTCAAAGAAAGATGCTTAGACTGTTTCTCAAAATCCATTCTAGAAGCTTCATTGAGTTATAAGGTGATTTATGCGACATTTAAAAGTAAGGATGAACGCCATTTACACAGAAATTGCTCTTGCAATGCATATGATGATCAGATATAGTAGCCATCAGATACCTCGTATGTCAGATTTTGTGTGATTTTTTTTCCATCCCAGTTCAGATCTAGATACTCATTAAACAGGACTGTTGCTTGCTTTATAGACCCACATGCCTGAAGATTTCCTACTGCTAGCACTTTCTGAAGCTAGAAAAGAGAAAAGCAGAATATGCATATTAGTGCCTTTCCCTATCTTATGCTTTCTTTCTGGAAAATTAGTTTACTGTTACACAAAATGCATTCTATAAACTCTGTAGTGGCATGTGCACCAAAAAGTAGAACCCATCCTGGTGCAGAGAACTATCAGAATTTCGGCCAAAACACTGTTTCAGTTCTGCTTTATTCTTACTGAGAAATGTAAGTGGTTAGCTCTTGTGATGGTCATCATCCCAAGACAGCTTCTCATCCTGCATGAAATAATAATTTTTAGACTTGAAACAGAATTCTTCTGCACAGCTGTGAGAATACTTTAGCTGGGAAAGGAAGACTCCTCAGAGATTTTATTTTACCCTCTTTAAAAGTTTGAGAAGAAAACGTCAACACACAGGTTTTCATGACAACAGAAGGAAATAACTATCAATCCTCATAGTGATTAAATCTCAGAAAATGAAGTCTGCTTATGCCTACTGAACTCACAGGTCATACCTGACCTGAAGAAAGTGCCACACAAGCATCCCAGAGGGTGATGTTGAACTTAGATTTGTCTTCCAAAGTAATTTTGAAGTCAGCAGGCTGCCCTCCATTCCAAGTGAGCTGCATCTAAAACCAGAAGAGATGAATTTCTACAGTGACACAGCACTGCAGGACTACAACTAATACAGCAGGGGGCTCAAACTCAAATCACCACAAGGGCTGCAAGAGGACTAGTACAGGGCAACATGAGGACTAGTAAGTTAGCCCAAGAGCCGCACCACTGAAACCTTTTCATACAACAATATTGCAAGTATCAGTAACGATAGTCTCGTTGCGGGCCACAGGAAATAGCTTTAAGGGCTGCATGCGGCCTGTGGGCCACGTTTTTGAGACCCCTATAATAGAGCATTTTTGGCAGAATTCTCCCAAGGAGGATGTCCAGTGAAAACAATTGTTATTTGTTGCAGCAAACAGTATGGAAGGCCAACATTTTCTGTTCACAGACTAGAATGAGGCATTTTTAAATCTAAGAAAGCATGAATGCTCTACTGAATTGCACACTGTTGGGCTTCAGAAACCACATTCTGCTCCTTTTGGCAAGTCCTTAGGTAAACTGCACTTTTAGGATGAAGTCAATGAAAATCTTTCCATTGACTTCACTGGCAATTAGATTGGCCCTCTAGTCCTTCCTCGGCAGAACTACCCTTGAAATTAATCTGGTGGGAGTTTCACTTGGGAAAGAACAGGCAAACAAGATTTATCCCTATGCAAATACTGATAATTCCAGACATTCACTTTTGTGTGACCACAAGGTGAGAGCTCTCTGACATTTTTGCAAAGTCAGAAAGAAAGCCCAAGCCCCAGAGATAGCACTGCACAACTCATGTGGCTTATTACTGGGCACAAATCCATCTTTTGTGTCAGCTTCAGGTGATAACTTATTGTGCAAATTCCCTGATCCAATAGTGCACATGCAATGTCATACATACAAATAATGTAATATTTTCCATTTTGGGCTTATTGTGGTGAATTATTTTCAAACTATTTTTTCTATTCCTAGTATAAACATTTTACTGACAAACCTAGTCAAAAAATCTATTTTAAATTCTTTTTCCTTTCATGCAATTGCCCATTGCATCCTACCTTCTTTTTTGTGTAGGACTGTCACATGGAGCCTAAAAAGGTTCTGAGGTTCTGTCTTCTTTGTATACATAGTAAAGAACTCACAGCACTTTTTTTTTTTTGTAAGATATTTACATGGCCATTCTAAGCAAAAATTCACTTGCCCTTCCCGCTGTTGTTTCCAGTGAAGTACCATATGTACCCTGGACATAAGTAAAATGTTATCAGAAATCACAATATGTATCTATACTTAGGAAAGGAAATAACTGAGGTATCTCTGACACTAAGACATGGCAAGGCTTAGTAAGTTATAGCTGTTTGATGGTGACTAGGGTATACTACTCTGCAGATGAAAGCTACAGTATAAATATATTATTATAGATTTGAATTTGCAGCACCTCTCACTATCGTACCTGCTGGTTGTAATTTCCACCTCTTCTTTCCGACAGGGAACTGACCTCCAGTTGTCTCAAGGTTAAATTAAATGGATGAGTGATAGCAACTCGGTAGTTTACATGCTCTTTTCCAAATTTCAGGGAAGACGAAACTAACACCTGGCCAACATCAACAGATAAAGCAGCAGCATGAGTAAACACAAACAAACAAACAACTCCTTACGCTAATGGAACTGGAACCCAGCAAGGAGCTGTTTCTGTAGCTTTTACTCACATGAACGATGTGCTTAGCACTAAACATCAATTTTAGACTATGGGCTCTCTTACTATCTAAATTTCCTCTGTGGTTTCAGTGGGATGCAGCATTTCTCTTTACCAGGGTATTAAACTATGATCCTTCAAGGATTTATGCATGAGCTTAATTTCAAGCACTGCATAGTATTAGCTTCTATATGACTTTCCACAGTATGTGCATTTCAAGCATATGCATGTTTTTGCAGAACTGAGGTCCAACTTGTTTAGTATTGTGTGTGATATTAAACAGTTCTTTCACCACACATGGTAACCGCAGAATACATTTCAGCAGTGGGTGAAGTATTCTCTGTACATATCTTTTCTAAATTTAATTGGGGATTTTGGTGCTTGTTCATTATTACTATAAGGGAATCTTGATTATTTATGGTAACAAATTCATTTTGCTCTATAGCAATGAGTTTTTTTACTTCTCCTTTCTCCTTCCCAATGCCAACATAATTCAAATTCAAAATATACACAATTTACTGTAGGTCAGAACTTGAGATGAACTAAGTTATTCACGCATGTTTTTATCTGCAACTAAGACAATTCTGATTAAATTACGCTCCTTTATCAATTATTTTAAAAACCAGATTTGCTTTTTTATTTTAAAAAATAAACTAGTTTACCTGCTACAACAGTTGGAAATGAATTAGATATTTTTATACCAAATTTATCATCTTTAGTGTTTATTATAATACATCAAAGAAGAAAAGGCTCTCTTTAAATCACTGATGCTAAAAATGCCCACTTTGGCTATTTACTGGCCAACTCCTGTAAATATGAATCCAGTCCACTTCATTGAAAGAAATGGTTCCTTGATTCCTTACTACTGCCTCTCCCATTCCAGTGGTTTCTTCTTCTGACTTTGAAATTCCCCGATTCCTTGTTCCATTCTACCTCTTTTAACCCTTCGTACATCTTCTTCCTCACCCTAATTATTTGCTCCTTCAATTTTGACCTACATGCTATTCAGAACAGCTGGCTTTTGTCCTTTCATTTGGATTGGAATTCCTTCACTCCCATTCTGAATCATTTCCATTTAACCTTTGATTGTGTCTCTTTACAAAGCAGTGTGTAGGGTTGCTGTATGAAGGATGTTGTGCAAGATAAAAGATACTGCATTTAAGTAGTTCCAGTAAGAATAAAGACTGCTACTCATTTGTAGTTTTACAAAGTTGTCTTAGCAAGTCTATAGCTTTCCTCCAGCTCAAACTCCTTGGCCATCTGTATGTCTCATGTATTCTTTTCAAAGGCATTTTATAGTCCACAAACCTCTCCTGCCACATATCTGATCTATGCTGTTGTACCTGGTCCTCATTGTTCCAGCCAATGGTGAGGTCATCCTGGTGACTCTGCATTGAATGCTCCATGTACATGCTGATTTTCGAACTCCGGGGAAAAGGGATGGAGAGATGATGGAAAAACTCCACTAAAAAGAAGAGTTCAAAGAGGTTAACATCAGGTTACAATGCTGGCTTTCAGTTACTTTTAGTCAGTGACCAGACACATGACACAGAACCACAAGAAGACAAAGACAACATTTGGCACTTAGGAAAAATGTCTTTCTTGTAATATGTTTCTTTTGTGCAACATGTTGATTTCTATTGACTATGAAGAACCACAGAAAAGAAAAAAAAAAGTGTTCTCTATTAATAGATCAGTTGTGCAGTCATCAGAATGGTGACATCTGCTTAAAAGGAACTCCTGTAGGGAACAGCAGGAAAATGGCCTTTATGAAGCTGAGATGCTCTAGCATTGGAATAGAAGCAGCCTCCAATCTTCCTACCAAAATCGTACTGTTTCATAGTGAATGTTATTTTGAGATGAAGAAATCTCAGCATTTGGGGTTAGACAGTTTTTTGACCACAGATCCCTTAGATGGGTGCGAGGCGGTGAAGGGCTATGGCCACAGGGAGGAGACCACAGGGCAATGTGCACAGTGTCCCTGGCACTCCCCGGCTGTTCTTGTGGAATGTCATTTACTACACACAATTTCTGAAGAACACTGCATGAAATAGCTGGGCTTGCTTCCCAGCCTAGTCCCAAAGCATAGAAACAAAGGATGCCATCTGAAAGTCGTCATTCCTTGAATTCATTGGCAACTTTGCCTGAGCAACATCTGCAGCACTGTTCCCAAAAAGGTTTGAACCAAACTGGCATTAAAATATTTAGATAACCAGCTTTTGTATCCTTCATGTTTAAGTTTCCTTTATTTTCTGCTATCAGTGCTTCTCAGAAAGTTGAGAGAAACCTACCCTTAAAGTCATGAGCTCCTGCTAACTCTGGGAAGAGTCCAGCGTAAGCACCTGTTGCATTGACCTCCTTGCCATCCCACAGCACATTGTGCTTCAGCAAATGAGTCCTATTACTTTTTTGGTAAAGCACCATGAACACAAACTTCCTTGGAAGAATTTTGAACTGGAAAATAGAATGGAGAGGAATCCATTAAAACTAAGGGCTCTTGAGACATAAAAACTGAAACTGTATAATTTGAGATTGTCAGTTTATTGGAACTAGTGGGTATCTATGAAATAAATGTTAGTAAGGTGCCTAGCACAATGGGGTCCTGATCTTTGACTAAGCCTTTTAATTACAATCACTGTATAAATGACACCACGTCCGGTGTCAAATACACTACTCTTTCTACTGTAACTCAACGTACGCAGTAAAGTAACTTCTTTACAATATCTGCTTTCAAACACTTGTTGCACACTTTGCTGTTTGTATCTAGCTACACATATTACAGTATTCTCTCTACTGTACCTACAGTGTTGCTTTTGAAAAAAAAAAAATCCAGCATCTGTCAGCAGTTTCTACAATCAGCGGTAGGAATTTTTTGCTTTTTTTCCTCAATGTAAAATAGAAAGTAAATGTATTAACTATACAGAAAGATTTGGCAAATGCTCAGTTTTAAATATATTACAACATTTTCTCAACAGCATATATGGAATGCACTGGGCACTGCCTATATGCATGAACAGCCAACCCCCAAACCAAACCATGGTTACACTGTTGGACATCAAACTAACTGTAATCCATAGAATACTACAGACCTGTTCCTGCTTCTAATGCAGCCAAAAGCAAGACTCCTAATGCTAGTCTTGAGCATGAACATAGAGTATCAGTGCTTGTTCAGTGAATGGTACCAACCTGGGGCATTGTGTGCATCATTTCAATGACCTGTCTGTAGCTGGTCTCAGTGAAAGTTAATTTAGTTGTAACATGAAAATCCTGTTTTTCCACCCTGACAGAGACTCTGCCTTCTGTTTCACTCCTGGCGTAATTTACCTATAGGAGTTCCAGGTAAAGATAAGATAAAACTGAACTAATTAAAATCAGACTCTTGTTTCTGTGGCAGAGTATAGTTGAACACACATGGAAGTTAGAGATGATTTGTCATTTTCCTTCTTACATTCACATGAAAGGTTACAAAATGGATGCTATTCTTAATGCTACACATGAAGAATTAGACATTGTTACTTTTGCAATAATTGCTCACCCACAAGTAATCTACTGTCTCCTCTTGACAACTGACTGTTGTTGTTTCCCTCCCATTTTGTTTTTGTATTCCACACCCACTGCCAGTGGCCAGTTTCCAGAAGAATTTCCTCCTTGATGGGATTTTTTTTTTTTTTTAAGAAATAACCAGCATAATTATAAATACAATTCTGGAACTGCAAACAAAATTCTTTATGGATTCAAAATTTAGGAATTTCTTTAGTGCTTAGGAAGTGGAATCACAGAATCATAGAATCACAAGGTTGGAAGGGACCTCATGAGGTCATCTAGTCCAACCCCCTACCAAAAAAGCAGGACCACTCCCACTAAATTATCCCGGCCAGAGTTTTGTCCAGCCAGGCCTAATCATCTCTAAAGACGGATATTCCACCACCTCCCTAGGTAGCCCACTCCAATGCTTCACCACTCGCCTAGTAAGAAAGTTTTTCCTAATATCCAGCCTTGACCCCAGCTGCAACTTGAAACCATTGCTCCTTTTTCTGTCCTCTGTTACTTCTGAGAACAGCTGAGCTCCATCCTCCTTGGAACACCCCTTCAGGTAGCTGAAGGTTGCTATCAAATCCCCCCTCAGTCTTCTCTTCTGCAAGCTAAATAAGCCTAGTTCCTTCAGTCTTTCTTCATAGGTCTTGTGCTCCAGCCCCTTGATCATTTTTGTTGCCCTCTGCTGGACTCTTTCTAATTTGTTCACGTCCTTTCTGTAGGGGAGAGGCCAAAACTGGACACAGTATTCCAGATGCGGCCTCACCAGTGCCAAATAGAGGGGATATGTTGGGGATACTGACAATATTACTTTGGAAAATACACAACATCTAGGAAATGTGTCCTGACAAAATAACAAGCCACGAATAATTAAATAAATAAATAGTAGTTAGTATTCTAACCCCAGCAGTTAAAATCCTGAAAAATTTGATAGGGCTAGCAAAGATGTGGATGGTGTACTACCTGTAGATAGTTACCTTTGCGGAAAGTTCAGCAGTGCTGGGGAAGTAGTGAAGAAAGAAGGGGACATTCTGTAGGGCTTTTATATTTAGTTCTTCACTAGAGAAAAGAAATGCATTGTTTGTTCAAAACGATTTCTAAAACTACCCATGAGTCACTGAAACACAACATTCAAAAGGGCACAGACATGGGTGCAAATGCAAAGGTCACTGAACCAGCTAGCATTTTGTGAATTATGAATTGCTCTTAATAGGATTGTTCAAGGCAAAAGAAACAAAACAACTCAGGGCCAAATTCTGATGACTGTGGAAGATATGCACACCCATTTGAAGGAAGCATTTGGCCCAATATATAGGTAAATTCATTATTTGGAATGATCACAAGTGTGTCAATGGTTTAACATTAGATCTGGAATAGGGGATAGAGGCTGATGGTCAAAAGGCCAGCTCACGCCTGCTAAATCTCCCATAACTAGCAGCTAGGGGCTGGTACCATTCTTCTGCATACATTTCCCTGAGCAAACAGCCCATACTCTAGGGCTATCAATGTCATTCAGTGATTTATTATCCACTTTATTAACATAGGGGTCATTTAACAAGACCTTAACATTGTTGTGATCTCACCAGCCTAATTAAATCTTTACAATTACCAAAATCACCCTCTCACCTCTGCTGTTCATTTTTCACATTCATGGTGAGGAAGAGGTTTGTGTTGGGTTCACAGGTCAGCTTCAGAGACCCTTCAATTTCATTTGCAGTCAGGACTTCAAGGAATGTTATCTAGGGAGTAAGCAGAAAGAATGAGTAAACGGCAAAATCTCACTAGAGCACTCTCAGTTACAAGGTTTATTCTCTAACGCTGTTGGGTTGTAGCTGCTAACTCAAGCAAAGCCCTTTGCAAAGTGCCCCATTATGCATCACATCATAAAACTTGCAGGGTCTTTTAGCTCTTCCCAGTCGGTTGTGTCCCCTGCAATGTTCCTCCGAGATGTGCACATCACAATGCTGCTTTCTGTACCTTAACATGCTCCCTGGGCCAAGAAGTGAAGAGCTGCCTGGAGGAGAATAATTCTGCTTAATGATATCCTTCAAGGTTTCAACATCTGTTTTCATTCCATGACGAATAAACTTTTGGAATGATTTATTAAAAATGGAAGCATGTGTGCAGTCAGTCAGTCTCATTCAGCGTGATGGTTGGAGCGTGGCCTGAGATGTGGAACGCTATGTTAAAATTGCTTCTGTCTGAGCCACAGTGAACTTTTTCAGCATAAAGGAAGCACAGCAGAGACTGGAAACTGACACATCCCTGTGAAGCATCTCAGCTTTAACAAAACAGCACATTTGTTGAACCAACACTACTGCCTACAGTTGATGGTTTAATAGCTGATGACTTTAAAACTGAGCTATAGTGTAGCAACGGGAGGCTTACATCATATTAAATCAGGGGGGTTTAACTCAAATCACCATGAGGGCTGCATAAGAACTAGTACAGAGTTGCATGAGGACTAGTATGTTAGCCCGAGGGCCGCACCACTGAAAGCTTTTCATACAATGATATCGCAGCTATCGGTAACAATAGCGTCGTTGCAGGCAGCAGGAAATGGCTTTAGAGGCTACATTCGGCCCACGGGCCGCATGTTTGTGACCCCTATATTAAATGGTATTTTCTACCCTAGGAGATAATGCTCACTTCATTATTTTTGAGCAGGTAGTTTTAGATGTAGATGCCTCCATTTCCCACCTAGATCCCTTGATTATCACAGCTAACCAGACAAGGCAGGTTTTGCTCCCTTAACATCATCTGTACCAAACTCTGATGCTTTCTAGAGCTGTATTTCATTAAAACACTATATCCATGAACATCTGTCAACATCAAGGCTTGTTGGCTTATTGGAAGATCCATCATTTAAAGCTTGACCCTTCAAGGTGCTGAATTCTCCCTCGGGGGACTGAATGCCCTCAGCTGCCACTGAAATTAGAGTGTGTCATGAATGCTGAATCAGTGGGAGCTGAAGGCACTCATGCTTTATATCTGCACAAAGCTCAGCATCTCAGCTCTCTTCCTTTTCTCATCAGGACGTTTATCTTTTCAACAGAATATCCTGAGATGGGAAAAGCAAGAGGGTAGTTGCTGTGCTCTTTAGTCAGCTGTTGGCATTAAATACTTAATATGAATTTCAACATTGACAATATGATGCTTTAATATGGATCTAATTTTTATTTTAAGAATTTACCTTAACCTACATCAGTCTCCTTGCTATACAGTCTCCTCTCAGGTGGGAGGCTACATCAGGAGTTTACTATACATCACCCAATAGAAGGTGGGGAGATTTTCCAACCAGTACCCTTTCCAAAAGATGAGTGTGTGCAGCCTTTGCTGACACCGGATGGGTGACTTGGAAACTTCAAAATATCATTTGAATAGTAAATCTGAGTTGCAGTCATTGAATCTGGTCAAACATCCATGCTACAAATGCCTTCAGCCAAAACACAGGAATTCTCTATCAAGATAGGTAGCCATGTTAGTCTGTGTACAGCAAAAACAACGAGTCTTGTGGCACCTTATAGACTAACAGATTTCTTCAGGCATAAGCTTTTGTGGAGCAGAAGTGGGCTGGAGCCCATGAAAGCTTATGCCTGAATAAATCTATTAGTCTATAAGGTGCTCAGGACCCCCGTTCTATCAGGATTGTACAGATAAAGCTGTTTTCAGTGTAGTCTTTCTGGTTTGCTAAGAACCTGCTCACATTAGAAAATGTGATCACCATGGCTCATTTTAAATCTGCTCCTTTCTGAAGTGTATGTTTAGTCATGTAAGAACAGGCATTTTTACTGCCTGTTGGGTTTATTTGGAAGAGACTGTTGGCTCTGCATGGTATTTATTTAAATTAAATAAGTATTTGGATCCAGTGAACTAAAACCTCGTTTTACATACATCAGTGTAAATCAGGAGTGCTTTCACTGAAAGTAATTCTAATTTCAGGAAGTAGTATTATCCATGGAAACTCTATACACTCCTCTAATCAAAGCACACACAGTTATCTTACCTTAAGCATGAAGGGGAGTCCCAGATGCTTGAGAAGAGTTATTGAATGTTGTACCTCTGCCATTAGTTCAAATGTACCGTATGGTTCAAGGTCAGTAACAACATCCATATTCAGAGTTATATTTTTGTCATCATATTGAATCCCAAATGTTGCCTTGGCTTTTTTTTCTAAAAGCAATGAACACAATATAAATCATGCCATTTTTAGGAGACTCCGCCCCAGTCAGTACAGTCTTACAAAAAACTGAAAGGACCAATGAACATGCACCCTTGGCAGAAAGTCAAACTTTCTAGAATGGCATGGGCTGTGGTCACAGAGTTGCTGGACCAAACACTGGTTTCTTTAGCTGCACTTTTAAGTATTAAGCCCAGAGCTAGCAAAACACCTGCGATCATGTACAACTTTTACATAGGTGAATGGTCCCAAATATGTCAAAGTGCTTTGCTGGAGTAGTGCTTTATTGTCTATCAATCCACATGGTTCTCAGAGTTCCCAACATACAGGCATAGTTTCCTTTAGCAAATATGACCTGTTTTGAGGTCAAATGTCCCCTCCATTACAACTAGATATGATCACAATGTTTCAAATGAATTTTTTGTTTTTCGGTCTCTCCTCCTTGCACTCTCAGTTTTTCGGTAGCAAAATGAAAAAAGGGGGAGGGGAGATGAGCAGAATGGGAGAGGGGCCTGAAACCCAGAAAAATTTTAGAGAAGGCAGGCAAAAATGCAGACACACATGCAAGATGCTGGCTTGTGATCAAGTGAGATGAGCACCCACTGCCCGCTAATGGAGTGACATATTCTGATTTATATAGTAGGGGTTTTAGCTGCTGGTACTGAGCGTATAGGCTGGGTCTCTGCTGACCTCCATGACAGCTGTGCTTAGGTGACTGTTGGTTCCTTATATCACACGGGGCTTATCTAAAAGTGACCGTTCTTTGTTTGGACACAGAGGATGCCTGTTGCAGTGGCAGATGGGGAAGGCAAGATGGAGATAGGGTTTGAGGCTGCTAGTGGCCTTGCAGCTGTGCTCTTTGGTAGCCCCTTGTGTGCTGGGGATTTGAGGGGAAGTTGGTATCTGCCAAGTGACCTTGCCTGCACCTACACAGAGCCCCTGACCAAGCCACATGGTGGGGAGGTTTGTGGTTGGCATGGAACCTATTCTAGTCCTTCATATACAACTCTTGCCCAACTCACCTAGGTCAAGTCTACTTACTTGGTCTTGGCACAGGGACCAGACTTAGGTCAGGGATGCCAATGGAGGGGACTGAGGTGGGGGTATTCATGCCACACACACCCAGGTTTTTGCATTTGCTCAAGTTTTACAAGGCTGCAGAGGCAGCTGGGATATGGAACTACCATTTCAACACAGCGGTCCAAAGCGTCTCTACTGCTGTGTGGTTACACTGCCACATACATGACCTGGCTGCCACCAAGCCAAATTTCAGTGAGTGACATTGCTGCCTCCCATACGGCATCACAACATCTCTCAAATTTGGCCTGGCCAGCCTCCATCCAGATGAGGGAGCAGCTGGGTCAAAAGGTGTTTCAACTTTGCAGAGAGAAGTCTGCTAAGAATTTGAACCCTGCTAGCACCAGTTCACACACTGTGTGAGAGAAAGGGGAGACTCCCCAGCCGAGGGATCCACAAGATCCCTGTGGGAAGAAGGCAGAGATGAGAGGTAACCAAAACATAGTATTAGTTTCAAAATTCCTTTCATTTACCTAAGCATTATGGGGCAGACGGCGAGTGGCCTGAATGACTGGGTTGTTCACTCCGAAGCTCCATATGGGTTTGAGAGAAGGAATCTTCCTTCATCTGTGCTCTGTAGTCACTACTGCAGTGTCAGGACTGCAGCAACTTTCCTCCCTATTGACAAATAAACTCTGCCCTGTAGATCCCTTTGGATCTGTGCTCTTTCTGCACCTTGTATAAGGGCTCCCAGTTGTGACCCTCCCTATGGACACACTGATTCCACACTGATTCCCTACAGTCAAGACCCTCCTACTGAATCCACATTGATTCCCTACGGTCAAGACCCTCCCATTAAATCCACATTGATTCCCTACGGTGAAGACCCTCCTACTGAACCTCAAATAGAAATAACATCAACTGTAGGATGCTCTGCTATTTTGGGGATGTAGGGAGAATTTCATGCTACAAGTGACTGGTCCGTCTTTGAGTTGTCTTTGGTTTTTGTATGATACAGGTGATGATGGGGCCAGTAACCAGACTGGCCACTAATTGGTCAATGCTTGCTTTTTATCTCAGTTCCTCCCATTGTTCCATAAAGGGGTTGTTCCAATGTATGTGACAAACACGTATGTGCAATAGTTTGGCTGCTTAAATAAAAAACAAAACCAAAAACAATGACCTAGAGACTCAACTTCCGCAGCATGAATGATCCCCAAACTATCGTGCTTGTTTTCCCCAGAGATAGTGAAAATATCCAGTGAAACTGTTTGGAAATGGAAGACAAAGTTATACATGATGCAGTGGATGCCTTTTTTGGAGTTAATGCAGTAGATTAGGACTCCGGAAATCTGGGTTCAGTACTCAGCACTGCCACAGATTCTGTGTGTGACCTTGGGCATGTTATTTTATCTCTGTGCCTCATTTCCCACTCCATAACATGGCAATAATGATGAACTTTCTCCCACCCTTTACTTTGTCTAGTTAAACTGTGAGCTCTCTCAGGTAGAGACTGGTTTGCTTGTGTTTTTTTAAAACTATGTTTCTATAGCACCTAGCACAATGGGACCCTGGCTTCAGCTGAAATACAAAAAAAAAATGAATGTAACATCTGTTGGCATACACATTTTTAAGTACTACCATTTTTGTTAGAGAAAGGAAGTACTGTCTCTTTTTAGACAGTATTGGCAGCAAACAGCAAATCTGCTTGCAAATAATTATACAAACAGTTATAATGTGAACAAAATCCTGTTGCATAAAAGGACTACAAAAGAAACAGCATCCTACCTAGTTTCTGTAACACAAGGGTCAGGTTGGTAGCCTTAGGATAGCCAAACATCAGTAATGCTTCACTGTTATGTACACTTTGGCAGAAAATTTCCATTTGCTGGCCAACATAACGATAATTTGCTGTGTATGTGACTAATGTATGTCCAGTCATAATTTGCACATGATTCTCTCGAGTGGAATTAAATCTTTCAAGTGACACATCCATCTGAAAGAGACATACATATGTACTAAAAGTAGGTAATCAGATATAATATCATAGCCTGTTCCTTTTCAGAGAAGTAGAAGTTACTTTTATTTATATTCTTTACTGAAATCTACCCATAAAATGCAGAGCTTTAACCCTTTCATTTATTCATTATCTATGTACATTTTTAGTATCAAGTATATCCACCTGAAAGAACTGCAATTTAACCTAAGTTTAATCAGTTTTATGCCAAACATTCCCTAAATCACACCTGATCACATAAAAAGATAAAAATACATCTAAAATTATAAAATAAACCCTTGCTGTATGCATACTCTCTTTCTCTCTCACACACACACACACATCCATTTAGAGCAGGGGTCTCAAACACACGGCCTGTGGGCCACATGCAGCCCCTAAAGCTATTTCCTGTGGCCCGCAATGACATTATTTTTGCTGATATTTCCAATATTGTTGTATGAAAAGGTTTTAGTGGTGCGGCCCTCAGGCTAATGTACTAGCCCTCATGCGGCCCTCCACTAGTCCTCTTGCAGCCCTTGTGGTGATTTGAGTTTGAGACCCCTGACTTAGAGGATCTGTCTCAATTTCATGAGGGGACAAGTTAAGGGAAAATCTCCCTGTAAAGCACACAATTCCCATTAAATCATGGAAGCTATGCTCCATTTAACTCTGCAATGCTCTGAAAATCCATGTCTTCAGGACTTGCACTGCATTTTAAATACCTGATCATCATGTGCTCTACACTGTGAATGACCAAAAAGGAAATCACTGGTTCACAAACCAGCAGATTAATCATTAAGGCTTTGGGATGTCATATTTTAGTCTCATTTAGGCTGTGAACTTTTGCAGGCAGATACTAGCTTTAAGTTCTATTTGTACACTGCCTAGCTGCAGGGGGTTCAGGTCCATGAATGGCGTTCTTCAGCAACACAAGTGGTAATTTATCTAAATTTTAAAATGAAAAATACCTGGATAGATGCTGAGACTCCATGTTGTGTCAGCCATGGCCAATTGTGTTGGAAATTCCCAGTCAAGTCAGTTCTTGCCTCTGTCATTTGGATTAGTCCTCCAAGAACCATCAGGCGAGAACCATATAATGTTTTAATATTGAAGCTCTTGCTATCTTTCAGGTCAATGGTGGCCTGTGTATGATAATATCAATGATAGAAAAAGTGAGTTTATAAAAATGAGAGCTCTCAGTTAGGATGCATCTTTGAGAAGAGATGCAAATGAGAAGTTCTAGGTGCTTATCAGCCATGAAGAATCACATGGCAGTTTTAGAAAGGGAAAGAGATTGTTAACTTTGATGTTTAGCCTGAAATTTCAGTTTGGGTAATTACATTCAGTGTTCCCAGCTTAGGTCATCCCCAGACAGTGTGTGTCTTCTCCCCTGCTTTTTCTGTTCAGTGTTGTTAAACATGTGGTACTTTGCACTAGCTCTCTTTTTGCTCCCAGGTGCAACTCAAGGTGGTATTGATTTATCAAGCCCTTCCAGCTTTGGGTCCCAGCTATCAGTGAGCTTTGCCTCGCTTTGTGCACCAACACAATAGGGGAATGCACCTCCTGCATTCTCATTGTTAGTCACTAATTGCCCGGGTGTTGGCACAGTGGAGGGCCCTTGGCTCTGAAATTCATCTTCCCCATGACAGAGCCCAAATCTCAAGGTGTAATGCACCTTCTGGAGGTGGTGCCTTTGCTTTTCTTGTTCTTTTCAGCTTAATTAATAGAATTAGCATTGAAATGGAGCATTGATGTTTATTCACAAAGGTCTCCATTGTTTTGCAAATGCACATGCACACTCAGATCTACTGTATAAAAAACTTTCAAAAATAAATACGGAAATAAATTCCTCCTGCATTTGCAATTGTTTGAGATATTCTCTTCCCATCCTAAAATGCCATATTGTTACATGCTGTTAAAATTTTTTTTCAATCTAGAAGTTGCCTTAATTTAGTGATGGATCCTTCTGTATAATGGGTGATGTGCTTTGAAAAGAAAGGCACTATGTACATATAACATTACTAAATATAATACATATTACCATAGTGAGGTCAGGACAGCTAACTGCAATTATTGGTCATTATTAGTACATCATGAATTTTTAAAGAGCGTAAGTGTAAATTGTGATGCTAACAAACAGAAAATTAATTTTTATTCTCCAAAGACTTAGTGTATTACAAATGAACAACATATCTTTCATTTGTCTGTCTGGGTTAAAAAGTCAAAAGTACCAGACAAACTTTTATTGGGTGTCTGCAATGATTGAATTACCATTGGGAGGAAGTGTTAAACTGCTTCCTACTCTGTAATAGGGCGGGTGGTTCCTATCATTTATTTGCCAAAACCCCTAAGAGAACCTAGTGTTCTGCTAATAAATGTCAAGCTTCAAAGCCACTTTTCCCAGACATTTTTTGTGGCACACCCTCCTTCTCTCCATGCTGCTGTTCAGCTTGCTAGTAGTTAGAGATGTTGAAAAGCCCACATTTGTTCATGTGTCCTCTACAATTTAACCCAGATGCTTCTTGGTAAGGTCTGTTTAAACACTTCCATGCAGTTGTGGTGTCAATAGGCAGCTGGTGCCATTTCATGGGCTTATCATCTCACAAAGGTCCTCAAGTGTTGAATTTCATTAGGCCATTTCAGCGAAATATCACTGAAAACCATATGAATAAAACCCTGTCTAGTGTTTGCAGAACTGAATTGGCTCCCTGCATTTTGATAACCTTGGGAATCACACCCTGCAGATTGTCCTGCTGCACAACTATTTTGGGTGGTGTGCTATTCGCTAGGGAGCAGCAGCAGGTGAGAGGAGGAGAAGGAATCTCTGCGAGGCTCCCTCTGTTCCCTATCCCTCAAGCAGCAGAGGGGAGTACATCTGAGGAAGGAAGACTAAATGCCAACTGTTTCAACAGGGCAAGCAGGGTGGGCTGCTTCATGTTTTCACAGGACAGAAGGAGGGAGTATACAGTCAAGTGTGAAGTACTTCACTTTGGTAAGAAACACCAGAGATACAACTACAAAATGAGGAACAACTGACTTGGCAGTAGCACTGCTGACAAGGGATCTGCGGGTTACAGTGGATTACAAATCAAAACACAAGTCGTCAATATGATGCAGTGGCAAAAAAGTCAAACGTCATTCTGGGGTGTATGGACAGGAGTGTTGTATGAAACACAGGAGGAAAACATCCTGCTTTACTCTGCATTGGTGAGATCTAAGCTGGAGTACTACATCCAGTTCTTTGCACCACACTTTAGGAAAAATGTAGACAAATTGGGGTGATTCCAGAGGAGAGCAACAAAAATGATAGTTTAGAAAACCTGGTGTGTGTGTAAAGGTTTAAAAAAACAGGACATGCTTAGTCTTTCAGAACAGAAAACTGAGATAACAGTCTTCAAGTAGGTTAAAGGCCAATATAAAGAGGAGTGTGATCAATTGTTCTCTGTGTCCACTGAAGGCAGGACAAGAAAGTTTCCAACTCGAACAGTTAAGCTCTGTATCTTTACTTTGTACAACAGGCATGTGGAGACACTAGAACATGCCCCCACTGTCACTGGCTTCTGTCACATACTGGAGGGTCTGAAGATTGCAAGTATACAGAAAACAAGTGTGCTGGTACACTAAACTTCACAACTGGTACAACAAATAACAGTTAAAATTTTGCACACTTTGTGATCAGTGCTGGAATTACATGTCCTCATGAGATAGTGCCCAAGTGTGGGAAATAGCAGGAAGCTCAAAATTAGGAACAATAGTTGTTCTCTGTGAAAGAAGGATTAAAGCAGGGAAAGTTCTTAAGAGCAGCATGGCAAACGGTGGGGGAAACTAAGCAAGGAACAGTAGCCTGGGATTGATCGCAGAAATAGGAAGGAAAGATGAGTTGGTGGGATGGAGGGAGTGGGATCAGCTCAGATGTTTTAATGTGGAAGCAGATAAAGGGCAAGAGGCTGCCAACCATAAGATTAAGCTGCTAAAATGTTGAGAATGATCTTCTATGCTACTTGGATCTCCTACAGAACATTCACCTCAGGGTCTCTTTGTCTGTAGTGCCAAATAGCTACACCTGACACTGACTACCATCAGAAGACAGGATACAGGGCTAGATGGGCCGTTAGTCTGACTTAGTATCGCCAATTTTATGTGCTTATGCTGTTTTAATTTTTTTGAACAAGCAGTACAGTACAACTGCTCAGAAATCTCCCGTGTTGTGGTTTCTTTCAGAAGGGATACAGTACCAAAAGCATAAGACGACAAGATTAGTACATTAAGATGAAGAATTCCATCATATTCTATCAACAAGGAGTTCTATTTTTGCATATGTACTAGGTGCTGTGCACAGTAACACTTACAATCTTCTTTTCTTTGCCATTACTTTTTGCTACCTTATAGCCAGGTCATTGCCTGGATGTGGGTCATCTCACACCAAAGGAGAGCATACCTGCAATTCAATCCTGTCTTCTATTCTCAGTGCCTTCAGGGCCTCTATATTATGTGTGATCTTGTAGTTAAGAGACACGTGATCCAGCTTCTGAACAAAACTCAATTCTTCTGTAATCTGTTTTGTCAGCACAAAATATGTTACCACCTACATGAGGCGCATCTCCTACACATACTACATAGCATTCAACCATCCCTACCATTTCTACTCCATTAGGGCAAATATTTCTAATAGTATCCTAACATCTGTATAAGGTTATCACAGAATGTGGGTTTTGTCATACTTCTTATTTTTTCAAAAAATCTTGAGGGCATGCAAGAGTAAAGACTCTTAGAAAAATGAAGAGGTTTGTTACGCTTTGGAGATGGGCATAATGCTGCATTCCTGATGTCAAATGCATTGCTATAAAGGATAGCGCAGTTTGAAGGACAAAAAAAAATGTATTGGAGGACTGAATGGCCCAATAGTTTAGGGATCAATCTGGTGCCATTAATATCAACGGAAATCTTTCTTTAATTTCAAAGGATGTTGAAGTGGATGTCCCAATCTAAAGGCCATTAATGTCAGCGGAAAGACTTGGTGAGCTTTAGATCAGGCTCTTTCATTAATTCAGCTTTCTATTTATGAAAATGGATTAAATATCCAGGTTGATTCACACTGGTTTTGTCAATGGCTTCATGCTATTCCTGTACAGCGCAGTCACTTTCATGCCTTGTTTAAATGTATTTTGTAAGGCCGTGACAAAGCCCAGTCACGTTACATCTTTTAATGCATCGTCCATGGTTCTAACACAGCTCCTTCTGTCACTTATTCCAAATGAAAAAAAATAATGGTCATCAAATCAACTCCACATTTCTAACCTTTACTCTGTAGAACAGGCATGTTAAGACACTTACTCGTTTGTTGTCCACACTAAACTGGATGAATCTTTTATAGAGGTCACCATTTTTCTCTGAAGTCACATCCACTAGTGTTCTTGCAGGTATGCCAAGGTCAACAGCTCCTTGAATATTATGAGTTAGGAGGGCATCCAACTCTTGTTTGTGCTGTTAACAAATGAACACATATAAAGGTTTCAGATAGGATATTCTTCTTCACAGTGGATACGAGACAGCTTACATCTTGGAGTCTATGCAGCTGAAAGAATAAGCTGGTGAATCCAGTTCTCCTCACACCCTGGCATAAATTAGAAATAACTGTATCACAGTTAATAGAATTATACTATTTGTATTCTTCTGTCCAGCAATATCTGACAATAAGAAAAGCTAAACCACACAACTGGCAGAAGGAAGGCAATCTCTAACCTCCATAATTTTATTGTGTCATTGAAGAAAGAGAAGTTGATTGAACTAGCCACAGCCTTATCAAGTTGCTCTATTGAACAGAGTTCACTTTATTAATCAGAAATCTTTTCCTTCTCCTATCCTGTGCACTGCTATAGACTTTTATGATGATTAAATGGTATTCTAATAAATGGAAATTTATTGCATCTAGTCTGAAGTTAGTATCTGTATCTTTGTGTTTAATGTGATCTTAACTATCAAACTATTATAAAAGTTATAATACAATATAAAACCAAACAAATCTTTAAAGTAATGAATGAACTTGAAGTGGGCTTTATTACATTATCCATGGCATTTGACTAACTGTAAATTGTAGCAGTCAGCTGTTCAAAATTACCTAAATTGCGTAATGGATTTTAATGTTGCCTCAAACTATACATTTGTCCATTAGTTAGCAATTCTTAAAAGACAGAGTAGCTGGTTCCCTATCTGTTTTTTCCCTAGTAATAAAATAGTAGTTTGCAAGGATGAGTCACACATCACCCCACACTCTTCCCAATAATCAGCACGATACTTACATCAGTGGCTTTTAGTATCAGAAGTCCCTGTAAAGTACTTTCGTCAATAATGATTAGCATTTGTGAATCTAGGTTCTTTCTATCCATCAGGATGTAGCCTGAGCCATCCATTTTTGTAGGTGCTCCAAGATCCTATAATAATTATAATAAACAATCTGCTTGAAAATGATTTGCTGTAACATCTTTTACATTTATGTAAACTTTTTTTTCCCCTCTAACAATTGGACTGCGTGGCATCTGGCTAGAAGATGAATAAAGCAGGAAGCATGATAGTATAGTACATGGTAAATATCAGAACCCCTTTATACACAGTGCAGGCAGTGTAGAAGTTGATTCTCCCTCCTGCCTATTTAAAAAGGTTTACTGATGTTTCAGGATGTGGTATAGCATAAATAGGGCAGATGATCATGTAGCAAGCTTTCTTGACTTCTCTGTTGTGCTTTGCATTGCTCTGGTGACACAAAGCAGCCATCAGTTCAGTGAATTGAAGTTTCTGGTTGCTTTACATGGCAGTGGTGCAAACTGGCCAGTGTGTACTGGTAAATCTGGCCCCTATCTAGTCAGAGCCATCCTAACAGACACAGTGTGGTGACCTTATGGAATGTGCAGTCCATTCATTGCAGTCCAAAACCTCTATATTTTCACCTCTTCACCTTGTCTTTCCACCTCCTAGCTGCCTGTAAGCACTGTCATCTATAGGATCTTGGTACATGGGGTAAAAAAATGTAGGGTTCCAATAAGATTTTCTATAAAGGGCAACTCTGTCTATCAGTTTAGCTGCCATTTTTACTATGAGTCTGATTTTGTACACCTCTAGCACGAGTGTAAATGTATCACAAGGCGCAGGACAGTGACATGACGCCAAGTCTAGAATGGCAGTGTTTTGCACTTATGTCACATGAGTGCATACAGCTAACAAAGTGTCAGGACAATGAAGAGTCAGGCTTCTAGGAGATGAATATTTCTTTTCCTTCCCCTAATCCCTTTTTTTCCTCCTCATTTCCTGTACAGGCATTAGCTTGCTCCCAAGTTCCCTCTCTCTGTGAAATCCTTCCTGAAGAGATGGGTGGGTCTTTTCCGCTGCAGCCACACAATACATATCATCATTCAACTCTCATTTTGTACCGGGTTGGTGGAATTCACCATCTATGCCCAGTGGGGTAGTGGCCACCAACACAGCAGGTACCACTGCTAGGGGCATGGATAACTGTGTAGTGGCAAGGCATACTCCTGCAGATGGCAAAGCTGGACTCTTTGCTAGCTCCACATTGACCGTCTGATGCAGGATGCTTTAGAAATAGGCCAAGGATGAGTCAAAGTCATTGAAATTACTGACAGCAGTTATATGGATCCTGTGGCCACAAACTCCAAAATCAGGAGGTGTGCAGAGCTGTAATTTCGAGTGTAGGCCAAGAGCTGGAATTGTGGCAGTAGATGTGCACGCAATGGTTCTCAACTTTTTGCAGGTCGCAGCACACTTGGCGGCACATCACAACCCTATGGGACAAACCAGTCCTCCTTCCCCAAGCCAAATCTAGCCATTGACCCGGCTCCCCATGACACACTCACCGCTGTGTGGCGACACAGTAATGTGTCCAACACAAAGGCTGAGAACCGCTGTGCCCCAAGGAGTTGATTCTATCCTTTCCATTCCCCCACTTAGTTCCCTGAACAGAGTCTAGTTACTTTTACTCTAAGTAATGCACTGGGGTGAATGTCACCCAATATGAAAAGCCTTTTTGTATCACAGGCTCAATTCTGTGTCTATTTACTCAATAGCAAAATTTGCATTGAAGTTCAGAGTTCCAGAGTAGGCCCTATATTTGCTGGTAGCTGCACCGAAGTTAGCTGAAATCAGAGCTGATAGTGTTCTTTAAGTTATTCTGCTTTATTTGTGGCATTTTAGTAAACATTCAAAACACATGTTCTACAAATGAGAAAGTGCAGAGTATTTACTCAGCTCACTAAACCCGGAGCAAGGTCCACAGCTAAACAATTATACAAGATACTAAAAAGGAATATTTATATATACAAGGATGGAACTTCCTACTTTGAGAGAAAAATGGTATTATGCTTCTCATATCTCCTTGCACGATGATAAAATGTTGAACAGAAGATATGATTCTTCAGGGTGGGGTCTTGGCTAAATATCTCCTCATGTTCATTTGCTCCAAGTAACCACCACACCATGAAGGTTCATAGTGTGACAGTTCCTCGAGTGGTGATTTATTACAAAACTAATGAAAACCTATCACATTTATTCACTAATAAGCTAAAGGTGAAAGGAGCAAGACAGGGCCCAGACACAGCATATGGCTGTAATAAATCTTGACAGATTTAGGGTTTTACCAATGAACTAAACATTCAGTATTGGTTGGTAGACAGCACACGATGATTTGTGAGACACCAAAATATTTTCTTGTACTCAGATATAGAAGCAACTAGATCTGCTCAAAATGTTTTCAGCAGAAGAAATTCTTTTTTCCAGTGGGAAAAAGGAAAAACTGAAAATATCAATTTTTAGAAACTTTGCTATAAATTGAAAACTTTCAGACAAACTGCAGTGATGTGCAACTGCCATGCAAAATAGTCTATGAATACTAAACTATAATAATTTTATGAATACTGTATGTGACCTGGTTGATGAAGCAAAGTAACTATATAGGTTTCTTAGACTTGACTATATGAATATATTAACCTAACTTAACAAGGGGCTGTTGGAAAACCAGCAGAAAAGCAACAAAATGGATCTAGATGTACAATTTTCAACCAAATACTCAGGAGCAATTATTAGACTGTATCCTATGTCCAGGCTCCAGCCAGCACTAAAGATGGGAACTAATAGCGCAAAGTGCTATAAAAATTTAAACCATTACCAGTTTACCGAGAAGGGAGGTCATCAAAAGACTGGCCAAGAATCATCAGCATAATTTGCTTATTTGTCAAAGTGTAAATTTTCGCAGTCTTTCAACAAAGTTCCTCTGGAAACAAGGCATAGTCCTGACAAAGCTCTGCCCATCATGTTTTAAAAATTGCCTGGTTTCCTCTAGCCCTCCATGCAGACAGCCTTGGAGTCAGAGGTCCCAGGACTCCTAGGCTATGTCTATGTTAGAGGGCTTAGTTAATAACAAGGTCAACTTAAAGTCAACTTTATAAAATCAACTTAGAGAGTCCCCATTTTTTAAAGTCCACTTAAGCCATGGTAGCCAATAAAGTTGACTTAATAAATTTATTAACTCGATTTAAAGGGATATTCTGGCTTAAAGCAACTTCATTAAGTTTCGTTAAGTCAACTTAATAAATAATAAAATAAAAGTTTCGGTTAATAAAGTAAAAAAAAGTTAATACAATTTTCATTAAAGTCAACTTTGAGGGTGAGAGTTAAGTCAACTTAATAAACACCAAATGTGGCCATGGAGTCAACCTTAAGTCTCCAGCGAAGACATAGCCCTAGGGTCCACAGCTCCAGCGCTGCCCACTTGACAGACTGCCATAGAGCTAGGATTCCATTTCCTTTGGTGGAGAATTTTGCATTTTAGGGGATTTATTTTCATTTTGATTTTTGAAATATTGAAATTCTCTGTGAAACAGAATGACCCTTCTCTGCAGAGCTCTAGTTCTAACTCTTTCTATGCTAGTTAAGTTTCTATGGACAAATAAATCATTACTTGTTTCTGATGCTGCTGTGCTGAGTCACTGAATTTCACTCCTGTTACAAACTCCCAGAGAGGATTGTATAGCTGGGCCAGTTGACTAAGGACAGATGGTAAAACAGGGAGTTATGTAACTTGTGATCCAGACAAAAGTGGAGTGAGCTGTAGGGTTCTACTCTGGGAGAAGTTCAGTCACTTGGAAGGAGTGCCCAGAGACAGACAGGGAAGAGCTCATGGTGCAGGTCAAAGCCAGACTTTAAAACAAACACTTTTTTTTTGGGGGGGGGGGGGGGCCCATCCATGGACATTTTCAATCAGCCCTTTAAATAACTTGTCTCAAACACTACAGTATGTGGCAACTGTTGATAAATACTGACTTTTCAAATCTGTTTCCTCCAAGCAACCAGGTTTTTAAATCAGTTCTTTAGCAATCTCCATTTTCTATAAAGATGCATGGAAATTCCTATAACTGAAAATTATCTGATTAAAATTATGTTTACATTTTGTCTCCCCACATTGTTTGGATATTTTTGTACAGTCTGCTCACATGCTATTCTGCAATGCTGAGCAAACACAATTCCAGATGACTCCAATGTGAGCGCTTTTTTTAAAATAAACACCCCAGATGCTTTAACTCTTATCTCTTACAAATTAAATGCCAAAATATTTTAGACACAATATCCACAAACACTATGGGCCAACATACACAAATTCACTCTGGAGTCTAAGTCAGGACCGAATTTTCCCCTATGCCTTATGAACCAACAATCCTGCTATGGTTTTTGGCTCCAAGAGTGTGATTTTGCATTGGGTTCTTCTTTAAACTGAGAAAGGAATGTGTTACAAAAATCTATTGAATTTCTTTATAGCCAGGTTCTAGCTCTCTTCTCACTGATGTCATTAGCAAATCCTCCACTGCCTGCAATAGGAGCAATACTGAGCCCTGTTAGAACTAGCTGCAGGTAGTAAAAGTAGCTATTTATGTCATCTTTTACATGCCAGGCAGTACCTGCATTGTTTTGCATTTGTTCTCCATAAGGATTTTCCACTGAACTTTGTTTTCCACTTGAAGATCCCCGCTGGCTTGAAGTTCACAAGCACCTGATTTCAATTCAATGTCAATATCATATTTTAACTCCTTTCCTGCCATCATGGACAGCTTGTTTTCTCTTGGTATTTCCTTCAATTGAGGCAGTTCATGCCTGAATTCAATTTCCACTGTGACCTTTGGCTGGCATTGTGTTCTCACTTTCAGATTGGCAGACTTGTCATCTGTTTTGAGGGTACAAAGAAGTTCTGCTTTGCAGCCGTCTCTCTGAACAGATCCAATAAACTGTGACTGAGCTGGGATATTGAGATCCTATCAAGAGACAAATATCTGTTTGGACTATAAATCCACATAGAGACTAATGTTTCCTTCCTCCACCCCGACCCCCCAGCTCATGAGAAGTAAGATTGCCTCTGGATTTTTTTTTTTTTTTTAATGTGACCAAGCCTGAAGTCTTTGTCAGCCATTTACTCAGGCAAAACTGTTCCTGCAGACAGTCAAGTGAAAGTTTTGTCTCAATAAAGACTGAGAAAAGAGTTTGGCATTTGTCTCACAGAATTTACAACTTTACAGCTAGTATGAAATCTTCAAAATTACAAGAACTCAAACTTACTAGTTCCTCAGTTTAGGAAGGTCTATTGCCCATCCCTTGTTTAAATCAGATCAGAACCATTTTGAATCTTCAGACTGCACCACCCAGTATAAAAATATGTAACATGTTCCTGAGTGAAAAATGGAACAACAATTCCGCAAAACCAATTACAATTGCAAAGCTATTTCTGTATGATTTTCATGGTCCAAAATTCCATATTTTCAAAAGTTCAGGAAAAATATTTTAAAATGTTAATAATTTGAATTTTAGTTTTTCCTCTTTCTGTGACTGAAGGCAAAACAATGAATGATAATTTTCTCCCTTTTACCTGTTGACACCTCACAGTCTTTTGAAAAGGCATTCATAAAGGAAAAATCAGTGGCAAAAAAAAAAAAAAAGAAAGAAAGAAATCCCCAAACGCCTCAGGAAACATTCTCTCTTTCTATTGCACTCAGTGAGGATACAAGGGAAAAAAACAAACATTTCAAAATTTCTGGTTTCAATTAAAAAAAAAACAGAACTCTTTTGAAAGAGACTAAAATAATTTTGAAAACCTCTACTGGAGCATGGCATTCAAACCTTGCCTTGTTAACAAACTGCAATAAATTTCATCTTGTTCTATTCTGCAGGGGACATCTGCTCCCATCCAACACCTATGCAGTTTCCAATGTCTCAGTCTGGTGCTGTAGTTGAAGACTGAGGTTTGCAAAGCCACACAGAGAGACTTGCACAACCCATCCATAGCATTCTCTAGCTAAATCCCCATTAGTGCATCTCTTTATTGATACAAAATCTCTTTTAAAAGCCACTCAGCATACCTGCAGAAGTGGACATTCTGCTTCTGTCTCCAGTGTCCATTCAGTTTTATTCTGGATTTGTAGATCTCCACTAGCCTTAAGTTTGCATTCCCCAGCCTGAATTGACAAGATGCCCTCAGTGGTAGATCCTTTAGCTGTAGAAAGCAGGACGGTATTTTCAAGAGGCAGCCCTAGGTCGCTGAGCTGAGGGACTGAGTGCCTGAATGTTCCTTGGAAAGTGCGTTTGTGTCCACAGGAGCTCTCCATTTGCACATCAACTGTTTTGCCATCATGCTGGAGCTGTATTGTTAGGCTAATATTGAAGGTATTCATAATGAATGAGCCCCAGGTGACTAGAGTCTGAGGTAATCCTGCCTTCTGTGACAAAAGAGAAAAGTTCTTTCAGACAAATAAGTCACATATTCATGTAGAAGCATCTGTCCTATTAATCTGATTCTAACTGATTAGAAGACATCTCTCCTTCCTGGTCCAAAAAGACTGGGGATGGGACCATTTAAGGCAGTTTGTTCCACAGATCATTCAGAAATGACCACAGGAATAAACAGTGAGATTTTTCTCCCATGAACAGTCATACAATAAGTCAATTTGTTAGTCTTTAAGTGCCACAGGACTCGTGCTTCTTTTAAATACAGAGGCGGCTTTTGGGGTAGGCAAAGCAGGCACATACCTAGGGCCCCAAGAAGAAAGGGGCCCAGTTGCCTGCTTCGCCTACCCCAAAAGCTGCGTTGGGCTCAGTTGGCAGCTAGAGGAGCTGCCCCTGGGGCTGGGGCCAGCAGCTGGGACCTGGAGTGATGGGAAGAGGGTGGGTCCGAAGCCAGTGGCAGAGGAACCAGGTCCGTGGTGGGGGAGCTGGGACCATGGCCCTATAGGGACCCCCCCCCCAAATGTGCCTTTGCCTAGGGCCCACAATAGCCAAACGCCGCCTCTGTTTAAAAAATACTGGAAATATAAAAGTAAATTTCCAAAACCCTAATGCTAAACAGAAAAGATATATTTGTATTAAAGTCTAATAGGGAGAAGTTCTTTTAATTATTAATTTGGGATTAAACATCATTTTAGGGCAATGACAGTAAGATCTGCCACAGTTACTCCACGCTCTCAACTTGAAAATATCTGCCTCTGCAAACACTCCTACTTTCTGCTCCTGCAAGACTAATTTAACAACCAATCCTGTCTCCTTTACCAGAAGGGTAAGATTCTGCCACCTTTACAATGAGTAGCTTCTTACTCCAGGAGTAAGAATGGCAGAGGGTCTTAAACATGGGGAATGGAGGTAGTTTTCTGTGCTCATTCAGAATCTGAAACATAAAAGCTAATGTACTTTATAGAAAAACAATTAGGATAATTACCTCAAGGGTGATACAGGTATTGAGCAAAGTAACTCTCCACTCTACATCTGTTTCACTGCTTCCTGGTCTCATGTCTCCATCTACTTTAAAAGTGCACTGTCCAAGGACAATATCCAGCAGGACCATATACTTGTCTCCTCTTACCGCTGACATCTTTAGGTGGCTCTCCAGAGCTATGCCCAGAGACTTAAGCTGAGGTAAGGAATGGTTGAAGCCAATCTCCAAGCTATGGTGGAGGCCACCCGTGACATGGAGGTTCAGATGGAAGAAGGCATCATTGGAAGGGACATGTCCAATGAAGTTGGCTGTAGAGTTGCCAGTGAACAGGGTCTCATTAAGTGAAACTCTTGCTGGCATCTAAAATAAAGAGCTATATTGTCAATTTTGTTGCTGCATTATACCACATGTTGTTTCCAAATGGCCTGACTGAAAAAGAGGGCCTGATTCTACAGTGAAGTGCACATTATGTAGTCATTTATACTTGTTCTACCAGGGTGTAAAATGCTAGCATCATGGTGAGTGAAGAATTCTCATTGGGAGCATGTTATGCTCATTTTGCACAGGAATAAAGGACCACACAAGTGGAAAATTTGCCAAGAGGCTTTATATTGAATTTCCCTTCATAATACTAATAAAAATAAGACTGGGAGTTAGCTCTGTCAATTTGCAGAGCTTGATATGGCTAGTTGCAACATATGCACTGAATTTTGCTCTCAAATAGGGTGTGTCACATTGACTTCAAATGAGAAGTTTCCCCATATTAGGGGTGTTTGGATGCATATAACTGAAGGAGGAATTTGTCTGTTTGGCCACATGAGGATCAGTGGGAGCCTGTGTTAGACCCAGGGATTGCTCTCTTTCTGATGCTAACTTCAACATCCTATTCATGTTGCAGGCTGTAGGATATTTTTAATTAAAATATTCACAAAGTGTTAGAATACAAGAAATATCTTTCCAAAACTGTTAACATTTTGCAAGTGTCTTTCCAAGCAAACTAGTAAATAGGAAAAAGATGAAAAACTATGAGAAAATTCAAAATCATTTTTATAACCCTGAAGGGCCACTAGTCTATCAACTTATAAAAAATGTACTGACGAATTGTATTGCACAAGTTGCTACATATTTAAAGTAAACGTTTTGATACTACTATGCTCATTTCTTACATTCACAATTTTATACCTACAAATTACTCAGTATGTCACACACTCACAGACAAAGCACTAATGTATATGAGTAAATGTCACTACATGGCCTGGCAGCTAAGTCACAGTGGGTGGCCTGCTAAGTGCAGGCCAAACTGAAAGGCCCGGATTTCTAGAGTTTGGCCCCTCCTCAAACATGGTAGGTGCTAGCTGCTCTACCAGCAGCACCCTCCTGTCCTCCCCCTCCCCATCCCACCCTCCAAGTCAGACAGAAGGAGTTCAAAGAGGAGGCTTCCTCCTTGTGGATCTCTTCAACTTTCCAGTAATGAAAACACCAGCTTCCCACTGGCATGAGAGATCATAGAATCATAGGGTTGGAAGGGACCTCATGTGGTTATCTAGTCTAACCCCCTGCTAAAAGCAGAACAACTCTCACTAAAACTTCCCCACCAAGGTATTGTCTAACCGGACTTGAAATATCTCCAAAGATGGAGATTCCACCATCTCCCTAGGCAACCCATTCCAATGCTTCACCACTTTCCTAGTAAGAACGTTTTTCCTAATATCCAACCTCAACTCCCCAGCTGCAACTTGAAACACTGCTCCTTGTTCTGTCCTCTGTTACTACTGAGAACAGCTGAGCTCCCTCCTTTCTGGAGCACCCCTTCAAAGTAGTTGAAGGTTGCTATCAAATCCCTCCTCAGTCTTCTCTTCTGCAGGCTAAATAAGCCTAGTTCCTTCAGTCTCTCCTCATAAGTCATGCACCCCAGCTCCCTAATCATTTTTGTTGCCTTGTGCTGGACTCTAATTTGTCCACATCCTTTTTGTAGTGGGGAGCCCAAAACTGGACACTGCATTCCAGATGCAGCCTCACCAGTGCCAAACAGAGGGGGGATAATCACATCCCTCGATCTGCTGGCAACGCTCCTACTGACACAGCCCAATATGCCATTAGCTTTTTTGGCTACAAGAGCACACTGTTGTCTCTTATCCAGCTTCCCATCCACCACAACCCCAAGGTCCTTTTCTACAGTACTGCTGCTTAGCTGATCAGTCCCCAGCCTGTAGCACTGCATGGGGTTTTTCTGTTCTAAGTGTAGGACTTTGCACTTGTCCTTGTTGAACCACATGAGATTTCTATTGGCCCACTGCTCCAATTTGTCTAAGTCTCCTTGAATCCTGTCCCTGCCTTCCAGTGTGTCTACCATTCCCCCAGCTTGTTGTCATCCATGAACTTACTGAGTGTGCAATCTATCCCATCATCAAGATTGTTAATGAAGATGTTGACCAGAATAGGCCCCAGGACTGACTCCTGGGGCACTCCACTCATTACTGGTTGCCAGCTAGATGTTGAGCCACTGATCCCCATCCGCTGAGCCTGTTGATCTAGCCAGTTTTCTATCCACCATACGGTCCACTCATCCAACCCACACTTCCTTAACTTGCCAATGAGAAAGCTGTGAGAAACCGTATCAAAAGCCTTGCTAAAGTCAAGGTATATCACGTCAACAGCTATTCCTGCATCCACAAATCCAGTCATCTCATCACAGAAGGCAGTTTGGTCAGGAATTATTTGCCCTTGGTGAATCCATGCTGACTGCTCCTGATCACTCTCTTTTCCTCCAAGAGTTTCAGGATGGATTCTTTGAGGACCTGCTCCATGATTTTTGCAGGGACTGAGGTGAGACTGACTGGTCTGTAGTTCCCTGGATCCTCCTTTTTCCCTTTCTTGAAGATAGGTACTTTCTTAAAGATAGGCACTATATTTGAATTTCAAAAGGGATAGCCGTGTTAGTCTAGTCCAGTAAAAAAACAACAAGCAGTTGTGTGGCACTTTAAAACTAACAGATTTATTTTTTGCATGAGCTTTCGTGGGAGAAGATCCCACTTCCTCAGATGCTTCGAAGATGGGTATTTCTAACTCTAACAACTATCAAGATAATGGATTTTCAAATGATTGTTGGTCCCACAATTAAATATTTTTAAGCTGTGGTCCAGAACCAAACATAGCCAGCTCTAGAACTTGCCCCTATGCCATTTTCATTTTCTGATTATATATAGACCAGCAATATATACTTTCATTCAGTACAACATACAGAATTTTATAATAGAGAGACCAAGTTACTCAAATCTGTAGCACTCAGGAGTTTGACCCAATGGGTATGTCTACACTTAAGAAGTTGTTTCAAAATAAGAAGGCTTATTTGAAAATAACTTTTTTCCTGTCCAAGCATGCATTTTGTTATTTTAAATTCAGCGTTTCTTTATTTTGAAATAGTGAAGTGCTGTTTCAAAATAATAAAACCTGTTTTTATTTCAAAACAGCACTTAAATCAAAACTATTATTTCAAAATAAGCCATTCTAAGCCACGGAATAGGCTTATTTTGAAATAATGGCCCTATTCTCTTGCCTGCCTTCCCGTATTTCGAATTAGAGAGTCTAGTGAAGACTCGCTACTTCGACAAAACAACTCCTGCCTTATTCTGAATTAGAGTCTTCCCTGGACTCCTAACTTGAAATAATAAATTTGAAGTAGTGCTAATATGAAATAATTACTTTGAATTAAAATTGAAGTAATTATTTCAAAATAACTATTCTGAATTAATTTTGTAAGTGTAGACATAGCCATTGTTGCTTTTCTGTCTTTTTATAATAATCACAAAATAATTATAATAAGCAGTTCTGTATCACTTTAGACCTTCAAAGCATGGTACAAACCCTAAGTTTTAGATTTTTTAAAAAATATATAGGGTTATGCAGGGGTCACACTCCCCTATATGCTGCTCCCTGGTGTTTGAATCTTTACAACTGCTTTTTGATTTGTTGTTACAGTGTGACCTGTTCCCATGACTCAGATGTCCCTGCATTTATTTCCTCCCATTCTGTAAGTTCCCCCATCTTCAAAGCATCTGATGAAGTGGGATTTTTCTCCCATGAAAGCTCATGCAATAAATAAATTTGTTAGTCTTTAAGTGCCACAGGACTCCTTGTTTGTTTTACTGAACTAGACTAACACAGCTACCCCTTTGGAAGTTGGTTCCTGAGAATGTAAGATGCCAAGAGTGTGAAAGAAATTTTGCAAGGATAGTTCTTTGTCAAAATGTTCAATACTCTGCTTTTTGTGCACAATGATGAAACACTGAGAAAAATTAACATTAATGCACAGACCCCTATTGAGAGCCTTATAGGGCTGCTCTGTCACTGGAGGACTCCCAGGACCTACAACTCCTCCCCCAAGAGCTTTCCACTTGTCTGTGGGAATGCATCCAGCTTCACAATCCTTCACAACATGAAGAAAACTAATCCCAGATAACCTGTTCAGCTAAGGTGTAGGTGTAATGCCTCCACTTCCTCCCTTGTTTGTTGCATGTCTTCCATCCCACTGAACCATGAAAAGAACAACTCACCAAGTTTGGAGGGGTTCAGATCAGGGTTTTGGATTAGGGCCCACCTCTCTATTGAATGCTGTGACAGGGCACGATATGTAATATTGCCCCCTTGCCCCTAAAACAAGCTGACATTTGAAAATTCAGTTACAGGTAGCCACTACATTAAGCATCTGACTTTTAGCCAGGTCTCAGCCAAGATCCTGTTTTTGAAAGGGTCCATTTTTGTGCCTTTAAATAACTGAGCCCACATTTTTGTACCTGTGCTAAACTGAGGGCACCAATACAAGTAACTGCCCATCTAACTGCTGGTGTCTAGGAGTAATCAGATATCTAATGTGTGTGGCTTCAAGATACTACAGGTTCAGCATTAAACCCAAACACATCTAGGCCACATATGATAACTGAGGAGTAAAGACTGAGTGTCTCTGGCTGCTGTGTCCTCTTTATCTTCACGGTTTGGTAGTTTGCTGTTACACACTGTTGTGTTGTTTGAAAGAGATTAGCACGAAAGTGATTTGCCGCTCATGGCATACTGAGCAGAAGCTGCGTTTGAGTGAAACATTCTCTTTCCTGTAGGTACATGTTCCTTTGCACCTGGGACAAGGACTGTGAATGACAAGGCTCCATTTTATATAAGGTCTCTTCTCAAACTGCAGACACCCTCATGTTCCACTCATGACTTACAGACTCAGCTTCATTCTCTTTCCAAGCAGCCACAAATGTAACAGTTTCACCCGGGTACCCAAACTCTAATGCAGATTGGAACAGCATGGCTTAACAGCCTGACAAGTTCAAGTTTATTTGGATGAGTTGCCATGATTTCCAGTGTCAGGGGCTTTTTATCCACCACACAATTACCATTGATCTTCAGAGAAACCATGCTGAGTGTTTTAAGTTCACTGATTTGTATATTCTCTGGGACAGAGGCACCTTCTTCAGCTTCCCTCACTTTTGCTCCCATGTACAATTCACTACAGCTTGGTTGCTCAATAACAAAAAGCTCTGCTCATGTTAAGGTAGCTTCTGTTGATATGTTCTTCTAGTTTACAGAGATGGCAGGTTTTTGGGGCTTCAGCCATTAACATCAATGAGACTCTTTACTTTGCTGCTGTGCTCCCCATGCTTCTAGATGCCACTGGATTTTTCCCAGTTACAATACCTTGCACTGTGCTCTGATTTAAGCAGTGCAACCTGTCTGTTAAATGATGCTCAAATATCACCTTTGAAACTGCACCATGCTCAGATATGAATGATGTCACCTTGAAACTGGGCTTTAAACTGGGTGTGTACAGATGCACCAAGGATGCAAATCCATACCACTTGAATATAAGAGGTGTTGATGCTTCTAACTCAGAATAAATCTCCCATGCATCCATGGCAAAACTGAACACTGGCATGTGCTTGTCCACTTTTTGCTTAACAAGTGTTTTGACTTGCATGTTCCTGGTGCTCTAAAGGAAGCAAAGATACTTGAAAGCATGCACAAAATATCCTGTTAACTCAGAACCATTTTCACACCTACCCTACTTCCAATGCTTATTATTCTGCCTATGGGAGCTAAGCCTTAAAACAGAAACTTTTACCTCAAATAAATGGCTTGCAACCTTGCCACTGCAATGAGCAGAAAGCTGATCAGAGGTGGATTCTCCATTGCAATTGACCTGTAGGCATATCAGCATAACATATTAATTAAAAAATAAGAGGAAAACAGAGTAATTATTGAGCAGATGGTCCAACAAGCAAGTAAACAGATTGGTTTTTAGGAGAAAGACGAGGGAGATACAAAAATACCAAGCTAAGTTAAGGATGATAACTCTAAGTCAGATGAGTAGCAGGTCAACTCTAAGATTAAAGCTTGTCTTTAAACTGACCCTAAACTGACCCCCCCTCCCATGCAGGATAGAGGAGAATGTCCAATCAACATGCTGTGTTTATTTACTGAACATAGAGTGGGGGCCATAAAAAGTAAATCCTATTGACCCTACTGTGAATTCAATCTTGTCATGGAATTGCAGCATTTTCTATGTTTAAAATGACAAATATAGTAAATGTAATTATCCCCAGAATAAATATTGGTTATTTAATGCCTCCTGCTGTACCATGGAACACATTTGCAAGTTATATCGATTATAAGCTCTTTGGAGTAGGGACTATTTCTGCACAAAGCTGGACCCACAAAAACCAAGCCTGCTTCATCTGAAAAATCCCATATTAGAACATGGATTGCTAGACACCTGGTTACCTGATAATGATGGGCATGTGCAAATGGATGTGCATTTTGCATTTTTGTGTCTTGCTTTGACAAATTGATGCCATATGTCTCATAGCCCTTAAAAGAACAATGGGATTTTTAATGACTTTCAGGCTTTTCATGCTGGCATTGTTTGGGAAAAAATGTCTCCCCGCTTTGGACCCACTAGCTCTCCTCTTTACAGGTCTTAAATCTGAGAACAGAGCATGAAAGGCAGTGAGATATACTGCATATGCCTCTGGAGAGGGATTTCTTCCTGCTAACCTGTACCACTGATGGGACAATGTTAAGCAATCCTCCCAGGTCATGGTGGAATGAAAGGGCCATTTGCACAGTACTGTTGGTGCTTTCCTTCTCCACTTCCACTCTGAAGTGTTCATTCTCCATCCTGGCTGTCACTCCGGCAGATATCCTCTTGCTGAAGTTCTGGCCACAGAAGAAACCAAACTGTGAGGGAAAACAAAAACAATAAAATAGCAGCAGCTGGCAAACATAAAGGGGTTATTTCCAAAGGCTCTAAACACAACTAGCTCTGCAATAAGAGCACCATTCAGAATCATGGTCAAAGGGACACTGCATGGCTCACTCAGCCTGGCTTTGTGTCCAAAATGCATCTCCACATTGGGCTAGATCCTGTACGGTGCAACTCCCTCACCTCCTTTTCACTCCAATACGAGTGAAAAGTGCTTAGTGCTATGAAGGACCCAAGTCCTGCCAGTTTAGCTGATTAAAACAATAATATTACCAGTAAAGCAAGTGAAAGAACAATTACAAAGACTCCTCTGGAGCAGGAGACTTTATTAATTTACTAGTGTTCCTTCTCCTAGTATTTAAGTACACCACAGATAGAGATGAACTTGGCTTTGCAACTCATCTGAGAAGAAGGGAAAGTACTTTGCACCTCAGTGTTTCCATTTGTAGAAAAGGGGTTAAATGGGTTGTGCTTTGCTCACACAGAAAGTTGGACTTGGCAGAGGACTGTGCCTAATCACCATGCTAAATTAAGAAACAACACAGGAGAAGAGGGAGAGAGCCCATGTTGATAAATAGCTTCGAAGGAAAGAGACATGAAGTTCAGCTCTTTAGAACAGATGCTGAAGGGAAACCATCAAGGTTGGATACATCAATATTAGATCCATCAGTAGTGATTTGCAGAGCCCTGCAAATACGTGGACATCCGCCGATATCCGGATTATATCCACATCTGCAGATACAACATGGATATCCGCCAACCATTTTTTGTGGATGCAGATCTGATACAGGTCCACATATTTTTGTCTTCACAGAGCTAGAGCCTTGCAAATAGGCGGATATCTGCAGATATCCGCATTATATCCACATCCACAACACAAATATCCGCAGACCATTTTTTGTGGATGCAGATTGGATATGGATCCACATATTTGTATCCATGCAGGGCTCTAGTAATTTGTTTGTTGACACTCCAATGACACCAGCCTTCATGCTGAAACATCTCTTCTGGCTCTTCCTACCCACTTAATTCTTTTGTACACTCAATGGACTAGAATACTGCCGCTCTATAATCAGGCTACTGACTTAACTCCAGATTTTAGCACAGTTTATTTAGTTGAAATCCAGTCCAGATTTAAGATGATTGATGTATGACCAAAAGCTGGGCATAAATCATTCTCCAACACAGCAATTCAGCACATACATGTAGGGATCTATTTCGCCACCACCAAATCCAGCCTTGTCTGAAGTTAAACATAGCAATTGACTAACAGCCCACAAGAACACTCTAAAATTATTTCTCATGATTCTGCTTGAGATTCAGCTAAGCACTCTTCTTACCTGGTAATAGCAGGCACCTTCTACAGTAAAAGGCATTCCGTGTTTCTTTAGCTCTGCAATGTTGTGCTTCAAACTTGCCACTAACTGAGATTTAGGAGACTCTGAAGACAGTCTCTCAACTCCAAATGCAGCAGCAATCTTTTCGCTGCCGCTCTGTAAGTCTACAGTAACAGTGTGGTTGGCCATGACATGGTCATACGTGGCAGTGATAGCACCATCTATTGGAATTCCTATTGACAGATAGACCCAAACAAGAACCAATGACACACAGTGTTGTAGAGAAGTCTCAGTATCATTGAGTGGCAATTGCCTATAAAATTTAGTGAACAGAGAAACTGATAGTATGAAAAGAGGTAGTAACTAATAAGCCTAACTTTTTCTGATATTACCATTGATCAGCAAATTGCAGCTTCTGCTATATATTTGCAGTTTGGACCAGTGAGAAAGACACCTTTCTCCAGCGTTACAGTATTTACAAGGGCAAAAGTAAGGCTATTACTTGGATTTGGAATGTATTTTTGGAAGTCATGGGATCCTCTTTCTTAAAACAGAGGCAAATGATTCTTAAGTCTCATGTCCTTGTAATCTCTGAGAATCTATACCTTGTCCATGCTAGGCCACTTGAAAGAACTCAGCATGCTAGGACTATGTTGTACACAGCTCCACCATACTGCTATTAGAAATTTTTAGAAAAACAAACCAGACTATTCAAGAGCAGAGAATCAGATGCATTAAACTAGTAGGGAGCTATCAAAACCTGCTTTTCAGAAAAACATAAATCTTTTCTTTTCACTCAGCAAATAAAAGTTTGGAATATTTTATTACACAAGGTGGCTCAGTCAAAGACATTTAGAGTTTTACAAGAAATGATTTGGACTTGTCCCCAGGGAAAACACCTACAAAAAATATGGCCTAGAGGAACTGATGGACTGGCGTGAAGCAGGGATTCACAAAGAAAAATACATAAGAGTTTAAATATGTCTAATAGGGCTTGCATCAATTCTGTTGCATTTTCTTAAGAATAACAGTAAGAATGCTGCTGAAGTTAAGAAGATGGAACAAATTTGATTCTGGAGTAAGCAAGTACAGCCCCACTTACTCTAAATTGTATGGGCTTGCACTGAAGTTAAATTCACCTTTACCCTGTTTTGTTACATAACAATTTGATTGAGTCATAGTTCTTTCATACCTGCATTTCTTAAAGAACTGATGTTATGTATGAGAGTCCCAGTGATTCCACGATGTCCCTGATTCATGATGTTGGAAAGATCTATGAAGAGAGTTTGCTCATCCACTTTGAAGCTGGCTAGACCCCTTCTGAACCCTTTATTGAGCTCCAGATGTCCTTTTAACTTTACTTCCATTGGGATCGCCTGGCTGCCATTCTGAATCAATGTGAAAGTTATATTGTGCAGGCTGATATTCCCAAACACATTTCTGTTCCTGAGATACAACCCGTACAGTGCCTTGTTGACCATCACACTAATATTACCTGTACAGGACAGAAACAATAAATGTACAGAGTGCTTTGGGTTGGTAAATCGGTGCAAGAGGAGAAAAGAATAAACAGATTTGACAAACATGCACTGTTACCCTCCTTTAATTTAATTCACAGAGGAATTAAATGCATTTTCACTGGCTATAAATAAATTATTTTTCTTGTTCCAGTTAGGAAATCTGTTTACTGAAAGAGAGACACAGCAATTAGTCTGCTAGTGGAAAAGCCTTTTGATTAGGGCATGTTATATGATTATAGTATTTCTGAGGAAAATGCTACTCACAGTGGGTTTCTTTTTAAAAAGTTGCATAATGCTCTAGAGTCAAACTGTGTTTTCAAGGACTTGGGCCAAGTAAGATGTACCATCCAAGAGAAGCTTGGAGAGGGATTGTGACACGGTGCTCACATTGTCCCAGAGGCACACTGCACTACTCCAGTATGTGGCATGGGATGGGATCTGGGACAGTCCTCCCACATCTTTGCAGGGCAGCTGTCACCTACCACTCCACTGCACTCCATATTCTCAGTCCAGAAGGCAGCAGAGCTATGTCCAGCCTCCCACTGTATTTTCGGTAGAGTTGCTTGGGAAATGTTATTATGAAATGTCCTTATGAACAAGGGAAATGAAGACAAACTTGTTTCATTTTCATCAAATTGTCTTACAAATGGTTTGGGGTTTTGACAACAAAGTGAAACACTGAAAACCAGAAACATTACATTTTGAATCTGAAAGAGTTTTAAATATTTTGCTAATGAAAACATGAAAAATTTTAGCCAAAATAGAAACATTTTTAATGATTTTTTTAATTGAAAAGCCAATTGCCGTAAAAAAAAATGTTGATCCCCATCCAGAGGACAGCTGTTCACATCACAAGAAACCATCACCAGAGAGAGATTTAGATTTATGCTTTCTGTCTTACATTGACAGTATTTTTTTTAAAATGCACTGAGACATCACAGGGGTTGAGGGGGTGGATGTCAGCATGTCTTATACTTCGTGAATAATTATAAATTTCCCTTGTTAGCCAATGCTTCACTATCCTCTTACAGCAAAGCATATAGTGAAGAAGCACCTTCATGAATGTTGTTTTTCCGCTTCAGAGATCCATTCAGAGAGAAGAGCTGTGGTACAAACTTCAAGCCACCAATGTTGTGTTGCACTTTCCCATTCAGAGTCAGGACAAGACCAACTTTCTCCTCCTTGGTTCCCACAAAACCTAGATGAAGCCTGTTTTGATTTAGCTTCATCTCAGAAGATAATAAAAGTCTAAGATGGAAAGAAAGAAACACAAGTAGCTGGCACCCCATTGTCAATAAAGACTTTCCATCAGTGCTGAATATTTAAAAAAAAACCCAAGGAATCGTGTGGCACTTAAAGACTAACAAACAAGGAGAATAAGGGCACTTTTAAAGACTGATGAATTTATTTATTGCATAAGAGCTTTCACGGGAGAGAATCCCACTTTGTCAGACACTTCTGCCACCAGACCTCATGTGTGTTTTGCTGGACTAGACTAACACAACTATCCCTTTGGAACTTGGCATCAATATTTAAAGGCACTCTACCTCTTTGATTCTTCTTAGAAAAAAGAATTACAGAGATTATTCTCAATATGACAAATTTTAAAGAAGACTCAAGGCTGCTCTTGTTTATTTACACTCATATCTGTGCTGGCATGCCACTATCAGCAGACTGCTCATCACGCCTCTCAATGGGCTTGCATGAGAGACTGTGTGTGCAAAAGTGAACACACAAGCTGAAAGTGTGGCCCAATTTATTGGGAGAACTTTTAAAATCTGAATTGGACTAAATTTTAAAAACTTATAATTAGCTAGCTTAGCACAGTATACTAGAATGATCCAGTGGATAAAGAATGGGCCTGACTAGGAAGCAGGATAAATGAGTAATCCAGGGATGGACAAATCTGGGTCACAGCTAGGCAATTTTACTTTTGGTTGCCAGAGGGTTCTCCTCCATTATATTTCTGAAGTGGAGCTAGGTGACAGGCTACTAAAACTGGTCACCACGATGACCAGAAACAGATTTGTTGAGGTCTAGAATAATCACAGTCATTAGGACAATGTTTGATAGGCTCTGTAGAATCTTCTTCATTCTTTTAGCATTTGCAGGGCCAGCAGAAATGTCTGAGAACAAGTTCATCAGCAGACTGAAAGGTCCTAAGCCCACCATGAACGCTAGTCAGTGGATACTCATCAACAAGATGCACAACTGAGAGAGGCCACACTGATGACTAACATAAAAGGAATAGCCAACTGAAAATGAATAAGGATAAATGACAGTAACTGATGCAAATACACAAGTTAAGGTAAAAATATTCACAATGTTAAAGGCAGGAAACTGAGTACAGCGGAGAGCTGAACAGAGCATCTTAGCCTCAGGCAGTTTGAAAAGGAACCAGATGGCTCATGCCATCGTGTATTCTCTTGTTTGAAGCATGAGATGCTGTGTGTGCACATTCAGGAGCAGAGAGATTACTTTGCATTCTCTGATTGAGACAGCATGGATGTGCACACATCCTGTATTGGATCATCCATAAGACCATATACTTAATGTAGTAATTTTACAACTATTTTCTCCTTTCCATCATTCCCCTCATGAATTTTTGCAAAAAATACTTGGATGAATGTAAAAATGTAAAGCCTCTTTCAGAGGATAATTTTACATTTGTAAGGTAGTGGTGCTGCCGCCCTGTAAAAGAGACATGGTCTAGGGAACTAACTCTGGGTATAAACATCAGATAAACTAGAGTTCTAATCTCACAGCTGCCCCATAGGTCCTTTGTAGAGCTTTTCAAATACTGGGTAATAATGACCCCGCTCTGTCCCCCACAATGGAGCTGGTAAATATGAATTCTTCATCTGTCAAAGGACAAAACATGAGAAAAACAATTAATAACCTAAAGTGAAGAACTAATTTATTCACAGGGAAACATTCCTGTTTGTACGCCTTTTACGAACAATGCCCTGAGAACGCATCTGGTAGCAAAAGGATTATAAAACTCGTTTTCCAAAGGCAAAACATTCAAGTAGCTAGGAGAGTGCATAGAACAGGGGTGGCCAAACTTATGGAACTCAAGAACTGCACAAGTTGATTATTAAACCTTTGAGAGCTGCACTGAGGAATATAACCACATACTTCTATGAGCTTTCGTGAGAGAAGATCCCACTCCCTCAGATCTTCTCCCACGAAAGCTCATGCAAAAAATAAATCTGTTAGTCTTAAAGTGCCACACAACTCCTTGTTGTTTTTTCACTGGACTAGACTAACACGGCTATCCCTTTGGAAATTCACATACTTCTACCCACTCCAAAATTACTAAGCTTAAAACTCATTGTGCACTTTAATTTTATCATAAAAACAGGGCAAATATTAGTCCTACTAATGTCAGATTCTAATAATTACGTCAGGTCACCATGAAAACTAGGTCTATACAGTAAAAACTTAGCTGTCACTGGATGGAGAACACTGAAGGCTAGTGGCAAATTTTTAAAAATCGGGACAGTAACTTGTCAATGCAGTATGTAAAAGCTCTCTCAGGTGCTGATCTCTATTGCACAATGTTTCGATATAATAAATTTCATTGTGGAATACAATGCTTCATAGCAGTAAGTCATGCCAAAAATTGAAAGTAATCTGCATTCAGTTTTAAACTTTTTGCCTTTGTATTTTCATTTCTTAGTATTCCATGTCATATTTAGGACTTGTAAAACATGATTTTAACAACAAGTAAACTGCATTAGGGCCTGTGAGAAAAATCTAAACATTCCCTGCTCCCCCCACCTGTTGCTTCCCTGTGGTCTCTTACCATGCTGCTGCTTCTCTGCTCTCCCCGCCCATGTCACCCTTCTGCCCCCTCACCATCCCTGACCATGCCATGGTTTCCCCCCCAGTGCGGACCATGCAGCCGCTTCCCTGATGGCTCTGACCATGCAGCCGCTTCCCTGGCAGCTCTGACTTTGCTGCACTTTCCTCGCCAGCTCTGACCACGCTGCCCTTCCCTGCCGCCTTGGACCTTGCTGCGCTTTCCCCACATCTCTGACCATGCTATCCTTCCCTGCTGGTTCTGACCAGGTGGCCACTTCCCTGCCGGTTCTTATGTTGCTGCACTTCCCTGCCAGCTCTGACCTTGCTGCGCTTTCCCCACATCTCTGACCATGCTGCCCTTCTCTGTCAGCCCTACCATGCTGCTGCTTCTCTGCTGTTCCTGACCATTGCACGCTTCTCCCCCTTGTTTTCCACCATGCTGCCCTTCCCTGCTGTGCTCTTCTGTGAGCCACACCTTTTCTCTGAAGAGCCACATGTGACTCACGAGCCACAGTTTGGCCATGCCTGGCATAAAACATCATCTTCTCAATGGCTTTCTGTAGCTGTCAGAACACTATCTGCTATGCTTAAAGAGAGCTCAGATTTATCATGGAAGACCCTTCAGAATTCCTCTTAGGGAAGGTCACTATTATGTGGTTTTCTTTACCTTGATGGAGATACTTTGCTCACTAGCTGCAGCTGTACAGACTCTGGTTCTGTCAAAATTGCCTGATGCAGGAGAGCGCTCACTCCAATAACCTTGGTGTTCTTCCTGTTTTCCTTGCTCACATCAACCTCAAGAAGCACTAGATCCTTTCCACTGGAATGAAGGTAAAGCGATCCATTGAGACTGTTCTCACCATAACTCTTAACTGCTGTGTGGGCCTAAGCGCAGGGGAGAACGAGAACAAGACATCTGCAGCATTAGGAAATTCAGATGACACAACACAATAGTGGGGTGTTACATTCTGCAACCCTACTGCAGACAGCCATATATAGGAGGAGAGTCTCCTATATCCCTCGTTAATACCCAACCAACAGTACTAAAAAGGAAGGCTGAAGTGATTTCCCTATCTCTGAATAGATATTTTCAATATAGTTTCCAACAAAGATCTTCATCAACACAACAATTTCAAGTTACACAAACTGGATACTAAGCTAGGCCCACTGTGCACACAGGGTATTTTTGAGAAACCGGATAGAAGTATCTCCAGAGGTACACTTCATAGACATTTGTTTGCCAAGTGCTGTCACTTCCATCCTTAGTTATGAAAAAGCATTTTTGTTTAAATGGGAAAATGAATAGGTCCCCTAATCCATCACTTTCACTCTTTTAGGCTTATGAGCCTGGTATGGGATTTATACCAGGGTAGAGGAGAGGCCCAGATCAAAATAATAGTTCACTGATGTGCTAAATGACAGAAGTTAGATGGAAGAGACCTGCTGGACCATTTATTCCATCCCCCTGTCGGAACATCATAATGATACTCAAGAAGGTAGGAGATAATGTCTTGATAAAAGACTACATATGATCATAGTCAGAGAGCTATGGCCATGTCAAGCTTTACATCCTTATGTGAATTTACTGTACATTTACTTATGATTAGAATGACACACTGTTTTTAAAAGAAAAAACTTCCCACCTCTCAGGTTCTAAGGAGCTGTTGTAAGATACAACATTTGCATAGTTGTTGCTTTAAGGAAAAACTTTTTCAGCATAAGGCACAAAGGCCTCTTAGTAAGATAAGCATTTGCACACCTTTGGAACTACCATGCATTCCTATACTGACAAGTGGCTGACCATGTCTTTCTCTGTTTGGAATGTCTATTTGGAGGAGGAGAAAATACTATTCTCAGTCATGGCAACTAAACCTTACTTTCCCGAGCAATCACTAGAGAGGGCCTCCCCTTTCCACTGCATATCACCCCTCAAAGAATTTGTGCTGCAGCCAGCCTCACTCATGCCAAGGTAAACTGCACCCAGATTCCTCTGATTTACACTGCTCTGAGAAGCAGCAATCACTCCAGAGCAATGTGACAGCATTACCCCCACTGGAGTAAATCACTGATGTCAGAGCTCCCCCCAGCTTCTGGTAGTAGGGAGGACAAGGGCTAGAATTTGGCTTCAACTCAGATGGCCAAAATATTGCTTCTAAATGGCATAACCAAGCTCGATACACGTTAGCTGAGATGTGGATCACTGATTCAAATATCCCAAACATGGAGTGATCATACTGTGCATTCTGCTCTCACTCCAGTGATCAAGTTACCCCCACTGTAATAAAATACCACTATAATAAACTGGAAAAATAGTCAAAGGAGGAGAATGAAAAGAGAGAGATAAAAAGAAAACATGCCCTGATTAAAATTTCAGTTAAAAATAGACTGTACCTGAAAGTTTTGGGGGAATTTTGGCTGATATGGATGAGTCAACCAGGAAGAAAATTCAAAGTGAGTATTTGATCCATTTAGCTGAGCAAAGAACTGTTGGCACAAGAGAGATCACACTGCTGAAATAAATTATGATGAAATTCCAGCATAATTAGCATGAGTGCATATGCACACACACACGCAGCAATTTTCAACACCTGTTTTAGGGTATGTCCATATGGAAAAGTTAAATGAGGCGCTTACTGTAGCGTTGCCCATTATCTCTTCTTCATCCAGACAAAAACCCTTCTCACCCAAGACTGATGTTTTCACCCCCGGCCTGGCATGGGTTTTAGGCTAGAGCTTTGGTGCTGATTTCACTTGGGCTGATAGCCCACCCACTTCGCAGTGAAGATGCAGGCTAACCTACTTGGCTGCTGATAGACAGTCCTCTGATACCATCCACAATGCACCCAGAGGGAGACAACTTCTCCCACAATTTTCCAGGAAAGCATCGTACGGTGGCTCAGCACACGGCAGCACTCAGAACTATGGGTTATGTCCCCGGCAGTGCTGGGTGACACATGAGCGAGCACAGCCTCAGGAAGGACACAGCAACTTGGACAGAGCTTGCAGTGTGGCTGCTAACCTGTGCTAAGCTAATCCAGGTGACAGTCACCTAAGAGTAACACTGTGGGGAGGACATACAGATAGGGTCTGTGTACTCAGCCAGTGGACAGCAGCATCCCAAGCCAGGTCAAGAGAGATTGGGCTAGAGGTCTCAAACACACAGCCTGGGGGCCTTATGCGGTCCCTAAAGCCATTTCCTGTGGCCCGCAGCAACACTATTGTTACGAATATTTGCAATATCATTGTATGAAAAGGTTTCAGTGGTGCAGCCCTCGGGCTAACGGGCCCTGTACTAGTCCTCATGCAGCCCTCGCGGTGATTTGAGTTTGAGACCCCTAGGCTAGAGGGTTGCTTTAGTACTCTAGAAATAGCTGGGTAGACAGCACTTCGAAAACGCATCTCACGTTGGAACTCATGCTCCTAAAAGCTCTGTGTTGACTGAAAGCTTACCTCTCTTATCCAATGAAATATACTGCTTTGCTTCGCCCACCTTGCCCCTCTAGTATCTGGGACCGACATGACTATAACTGCATTCCTCTTAATAGAGGTTCACTTCTAGTTCTGAGGAAAAGTGTCCACCTTCTTGGCATTTACACTTCCAACTAGCTAACCTTTTCTAGGTGCACTTTATGCTTAGTGTGTTGTTTACAGACAACAACTGTAAAAAAAAAATTCTGGGGTTTAGGTATCAGAAGTATTTTATTTGAGGATCAGAGAAGATGAACTTCTGTAAACCTCCCAAAGTTTGTGATCTCTGAAAGAAAAATGTATCCCTGTTGCCCCTATCAGTCAAGCCACAATCTAACCACAGAAAGCTAGTTAGTTACTCAAGGTTTTGCTCTCTTCCCAAGACTCATCTGATTGCCTATGAATGCTGTGTGCCTTGAATGTTGAATGCTGCTCCCCTTGCTGAAAGCTTTTCTACAATAATTTATGGTGCAAAGTTAAACCAGACCTTGTAAGTATTTCAGAGAATTAAATTCACCCTATGGAAAAAGCCAAAACGAGACCACTCAAAATAGTTCTAAAGCAGCACATAGGTCATATGCTTGCTCTTTGCATGAGTGAATTCATGAACAGGAACCTAGAACACTGATAATGAGCAGTTGCCACACCACAACCCCACTTCATGCAATGGAACCATAATCAATAAGAACCTGACCTGCGACGAATCTTTTCTGTCAATGGTAGCTTTTATATTCACGCCATAGTCAAAGGCTTCCAATCTGGTTTGCACAGAAAAGAGCTCTCCATTCAGGACCAGTGCTTTTGGAAACTTGAGCTGTTTGGTAAAACACAATTTGAGCATAATGGTTATATTTATACATTGACGTTTCCTTTAGTCATTGTCTAGCCATGCCTTTAGTGCAAAATACATAAGAGCGGGCATGTGTATACATAAAACTTCTACTCAGTACACACAGTGACCTCTTGCCTGGTTGGAAAAAACTTCCTAATCATCACAATGAAAAATAGTCAATATATTTTAGCTCCCTGCTCAGACAAATTATTTATTATTGTTAATTATCTATATTATGGTGGGACCTAAGTGCCCCAGTCATAGATAACAATCCCATTGTGCTACATGCTGCATAAATACAGAAAAAACATTTGTTAAAACAAAACTTTCCAAACTGAAGGAATATTAAAGAAAAGCAATAGAATGTACATTAAGGGATTACTGAATGGCAGAAACAAAGACACACAAAAAAAGGTAAACTATCTTGCTGGGGAGGAAGTAATTGTACTGAAGGTATCACTCAGTGAGTGTCATTGCAAATACCTGGAATGAGTGAGTCATGTCCATGTGTAAGAGATGTCTGAAATCAGTCTCACTGGATTTATTCTGGTACCTGCCCAGAAGCCTGAGAGCATCTTTCTTATCAACTTTGAGAATAGCTTCAACCTCACGCTTCGCCTGTGTGTTGATAGTTTGAGTTATTAAAATTAGCAAATCAAGAGAAGCATTAGTCTGACCTATTATGTAAAGTAAAAAAAAAAAAAGTCATTCTATTTTGAAGTCATTGCATTATGACTGAAGGAACATGCTGCACGGACTAAGAAAAATAAACGCCTTTTGGTAACAAAAGTGAAGTGACTTGCTAAATGGCGGCACTTTAACTCAGAATCTCCTGCCTTCTAATACTTATTCTTTATAATCAAATCAGTAAATAATAATAAATACTTAATGTTAATTTACACAGAATATTCTTGTTCCTCTAACACAAAGGAGATATCTCTCTCAGGAATTGTCTGTACTTAAGTTTCTGTGACTACATTCTGGTGAATGCTATGAGCAAAGTAACCAAATCAACCAAACATCTAACTAAATCAATAGATCTTAGTTTGCTCTGTTATACAGGCACACAATGAAGCCTTAATTATGAACTAATCTTAATGGGAAATTATGAATTTACTTACGATTTGGTGACATCGGCTTAAGGCACATATTTCTACATTTTGGGGGAAAATCTTGCTTTTGTAAGGATGAGCAAAGCCAGCACAAATCTTTAAAAATAAATAAAATAAATAAATAAAGCCCAGAGATGCAAGCTATATGGAATATCCTGTTTATTTTTTGGCTAAGTTACATGTAAATTCTCACATCAATTCTTACTCACAGAGGGATGTTCTGCTTGGTAGCCAAGTGTAAAGGTTTGAACTGATTCTTCCAGTCCATTTATCAAAATTTTAGTCTCCAAGAAGTAGTGTTTTTGCTTTTTGTCAACAGTAAAAGTCTCCTGGAGAAGGAAACTCTGGGGGATAGGCAGTTTAAATGGATGCCTGAGACCAAACAAAGAAGTAAAGATCTTAAGGTAAAATTACAGAGAAAAAACCCCACACAGATTTTCTTCAGCTGAATCTCATAGACTTCCAACTGCTAACACCCCTAGAGCATGAACTACAAAACAAGCATACACCAAAGTTTGAAAAAAAAAAAAAACATGGCTAGAGGAGGAATAAGAAGAAAAAACATGTTTGTGAATGTTATCTGTATGAAATTTGCTAGAAAAGCACATTCTGTCAGAGTTTCATACTAGTTCAGTATGTAAGCTTTTGTGGGCAGTGATAATCTTTTTTATTGTTTTGAATTTGTTCAGAACCTACCTCAATGGGCTCCTGATGCACAATCAGGGCTCCTGGAGGCATGGGAATATGACTAATAAATATGTTACACAACAGCCAGCATTTCTGATGGAAAGTTCCTACCTTAGACCACACAAAATACCAAGCATCTTCCAGCATTTACAGTAACTAAACTGACATTGAACACTGTGTGTGTATGAAGGACAAGTAGAGAACATCTGAATCAGAGCCTCATGCATCACTCACACAGTGACTTTATATATCTTACAGCCAAGGTGTGTGACTGTCAAAGCCTCCAGAAAGACACAGCAGCACAATTCCCAGTAATTTCTAAAGGGAACTGACACTCCTTATCCTTCAGGCAACTTTGAAATCTCAGCTAGCAAGTACATTTTTTGTACTCTGCAGAAACAATATAACTGTGCACCAAAATCACTGAACTAATTTAGGTGCCCTAGGAAACAGATGTGCAGCTAATCTACAGCCCTCTGAGTCATTTATTACTTAGGGACAGCATTTTATAGACTTCTCTGAATATACTTAGCCAAAAGCTTAGGAAAGAGACATTGACTTTTGTAATCACGCGTTGGGCTGAGTTCATGCACAGTAGAACACCTGACACCGTTCCTCATTTTTCATTCATGTACTTTTTCTGTTACTTAAACAGCCTCTCATACAACCACTTGGCAGCTCCTAATGGATCCTGGGTATCTGCAACTTCTCCCTGACTTTCCTGAGAAAGCTCGACACCCCTCAGGTGCCAGTCATCCCACCTCACAGAACTGAGCCCTACATTTCTGTAGGGTCCCTGAAATTACATTTCAGTAATGAAACAACAAGGGACAGAGTCTAGAAAAGGTCGAAAATAAGAAAAAGTACATTCTTTTTCAGATAATTCCAAAACTAAAACTACATGGTTTGGGGGTATGTTTGGCAGTAAGGCAATGATATTGTTTCCTAGGAAATGGGAGGAAAAATACGCATATACATGGCTGAAGGAAGTGTTAGAAACTTCACCACCTGAAAGTCTGACTCTCTCATGATTTTTCCACAGTTCTTCTGAAATGAACTGATCCCCTCTCTAGAATTCCCAATGAACAAATGTTCATATCCACAAAAATCAGCTATTGCAGTTGGCGCCTTGTTAATGGCCTCACCAGAGAATGGACAGAAAGACTCAGTCTTTAGAGTCAGTCCGTGCAGGGCAAAGTCAGTCATGTTGGCAGGGGGTTCAGGTTTTGTGAGTGCAGAACTTCCACCTTGTCAAGCCCAGGACCTTTCACAGGAGATATGACAATAAAAAGTTACTAAACCTGATATGGATGGTTCCACGTTTCTGGTAGAGCATCTTATCTTTCTTCAGCTCTTCTATCTGACCCTCAAGCTGCAGCACTACAGGGAGACTCTTGTGGTCTGTCCATAGAGCCCTCACAGAGACATTACTCTTTTTAGGCTGAAATCAGTGTAGCAGGAGCATCAGGACAGAATTGAGAGAAGAGAGGACAGATGAGTCAGATTTGCTGGATCCAGGTGCAGGGGTGGCCAGTCACAAACACCACAGTGAACCAGGCTGCACTGAAGATGTTGTCCTACAGGACAAGTCCATTCCCGTTCCCCATAAAGCCAACAACAAAGTTCCCAAAGGCCCTATTCTGATCTATTGGTATAAACTGCAGTATTTTCACTGGCACTATTCCCAATTTACTGCACTTTAAGATCTTAGCCAATGACTTCAGCAGGATCAGATCTTAAATTATCTGATGGCTTTTGTTATTTTTCAGTGGAGATGCTCATCAATTGTATGCAGGAAAACACTGGCCTATAGCGAAAGGTAACTGCCATGAAACTTGTCACTGTACAATGGAGTAACCAAAGAAGACCATAAAGTACAAGTATTTTGTACATATGATGTAAAAAAAAAATCAAAATAAATCAAAAAGTGTTTTGTTTCTATCATTATACTACTGGGGGCAATAGGAAGGAGTCCTGCAAGATGCAAAGCAGCACTGACGCCAGCTGAGCTTAGCTCTTCACAGGACTGGGCCTTCAGTGCCAATTACATTTACAATGCTGTCTCACAAAAGCGAAGTAAGTATGACAACTCTGAATTTGCTGCCTACTGTGTATTAGTCCCAAAGCTTAAAGACATAGTCCTTGCAGAATATCCGAGCATTCAGTATTGCACAAACTTTCATTTAAAAGAGCCCTCAGACTGCAGCAAACTAAAGCCTGTTCCTTTCTGTGAAAGGCAAAAGGAGTTACCATGGCAGATGCACAAACATGGAGTACCAATACAAATGAAGACTAGAGATGCATTTGTATTTCTGGATGGACATAATACTCCTGGTTTAGAAAAATTACTATATTTTGAGGTCAGTTTCAGGCTTCTGTTGCGATGGTTTCATCTGAGAAGTGTCTGAGTGCAATGAATAGAAGAGGGTTGTTTGCCAAAAGATATGGTATCCCAAGCTGGGCAAAGCAGCTCTTTAGAGGACAGGCTGTTGATTATCTGTAACACACTGTAGATGCCATGCAAAGTAAATATAACTTTATTATTTGCATATTAAAGCTATTTTCTGATAGAGTACAGTGACCTTAAGTGGAGCATAAAGCCAGTTACTACTATCTACAGCTGGGGGAAAATTTTCAACCAAAACCTTTTTATGGTGTAAAATGAAGATTCTGGTTACACAAAACATTTTTGTGACTTAATTTTGGTTTCCACAAATCATTTCAGTTAAAAAAACAAAACAAACAAACAAACAAAAAAACCCTCAAAAGTAAAACAAACAAACAAAAAATAAAAACAAAAAACCCCTCAATTTAAAAAAGTCAAAACATTGTTTGATATATTTAAAACTAAAGATTTCAATGTGAAACAACTTCCTTTTGAAATTACCTTTAATTTTAGTTTTTAAATTCAAAAAGAAATAAAGATCTGTTTGGCGAACAGAGTGAGTGAGAGAGGGTGTGGGTGTGGGTGTTTGCTGAGTTCCAACTGAAACAGTTCTTCCCTTTCATCTTTCCAAATTGCCAGGTCACTTAAAAATTCAGCATTTGCAATGGTCTGCTGTTATCATACATGCAGCCATGGTACCTGGTGGTTCAATGTACTTAGCAGTAGATTCTGAACATATCATACAGCTCTATCAAGGACTAAGTATTTAGGCTTTCATGTTTTCAGTAGTTTTCATAGGCACACAGCATCCCTCAGCACCCCAGGTTTGTGCAACTGACCTGTACGCTAGGAAAGGTCTCAGACTGAAATACACTTAAAAATGACTGAGAAATCTAGTAGTGATGACTAATAATTTCTTTAACCTATATAAAGGGGTTTTGTTTTGTTTTGTTATTTTAAACGTCAGTTTTACATTCCAGCATTTCCCACAGCATGCCGATAATGTAAAGGGATAAAAAAAAGATCGCTACAGATGTGTAATATTCAAGTCTAATAAATGAGTGGTGTTCCTCAGTTGGATACAACTGAAAGATATAGTTCCAGGTCCAGAAAAGTTAACATTTATCTAACCATCTTACCCCTTGCAAGTGGAAATAGTCAGCAGTCAAATTAAATTCCTGCTTTGCATTCTTTATCTTGAAGCAAAGAAACTTGACTTGCTCGTTATTCTCCAAATGAATCTCATTCCTCATGAACTGGTTCCACACAGACACCACTTCACTGTAGCTATGAAGAACATTCCTCTCAAGGTGATTGACTGTGGATGCCTGAAACATAAAGATAAATATTTTGGCAAAACTACAGCAGGTAGAATCCTTTTCTCTCTGCAGTATAGCAGAGAAATGAATGTAATGAGTTTGCTTGGAGGTAAGGCTATAATGTCATTATAACAATATATATTAAAGCTAACTTCCACAGGGGAAGCTGTGTTAGTTTATTTCAGCAAAACCAATAAGGGGAGTCCTGTGGCACTTGTAAAGACTCACAAATGTGTTCCTCTTTAAATGTGCTACAGGATTCCTTGTCCATTTTACTAAAGCTAAGGTGCCAGCATTTCCATTGTAAATATATTAATCTCATTTTCATGGTGTTATAATTCTCATGAGGAGGGCAACATATATATCTTGGTTCTTTTTATTTTATGTTCCCTGGAAACAAGGGAGGGATAGAGGGCTGGACATCTTAAAAGAAGTTAGCAAGTAAACCAGTTATTCTCTTTCCAACAATCCTCAGCTGGAACTAGACCAACAGAGATCTTATGGGGCAAAAAGGGTGGGGCTCCAAGGAACAACCTAAAATAATGTGAATTATGGGCTTGTCACAGCATAAAAAACATTTCAGTTGAAGACTGCTTTCTCCTAAACACCCACTTATGGTTTTAATTCTGAATAATGAATGCTATAGTGAGGGCTGACCTTTCTAACTGAAAGATCGTGATTCTGATCTCACTTATGCAGGGATACCCCCACTACATCAACCTATTTGGAGTTAGTCCAGTGAAAATCTGGTGTCTAATGACAGATGTTAGTTCTGCTGTTTCAATACAGAGCTGAGAGGCACTGAGATATCATTATGATGAAGCTCATGCAATAAATAAATTTGTTAGCCTTTAAAAGTGCCACAGGTATCCTTGCTTGTTTTGCTGAACTAGACTAACCTCGCTGCCCCTTTGGATATTGTCAGGATTGTGGTCTTAGAACTTGTACAGACTACAGCTGGGTTAGGGAAATTATGATCAGTCCTTCAATCAGAAAAACTCAGTATCTTTGATTCCATTCATCAGATATTAGAAGGGCCTTATGCTTATCCTGTTGCCCAAAAGCTTTGAAGAAGGAAGTCCACAGACTGGCAGGGTAGAACTTCATCTCCCACTTGCTTGGTACCAGGAGGGATGAATTTCACCCTTTGGAGAGATGTGCTGCATATGCACACACCGCTAGCAGGCACCGCAGTTTTCAAAAATGGGTACACTTGTACTGCAAGGTGAGGATTAAAGAGGCCTCGCAGGACACCAGGGAGAGAATGAACAGCAGATAATGGATATGTCTACACTATAGACTTAAGTTGACTTAAGTAAAGCCCTGGCTGCATTTGGAGTTCATTAACTTGAACGAAGGGCTTCCTTAAGTCAACTTAATAACTCTCACTCTAAGTCAGCTTAATGCAATGTGGCCATCTAAGTAGACTTAAGAAGCTCTATGTAATGACATGTGCCTGCTCAAGTAAACTTAGTAAAGTCGACTTAAGCAAATACACTTTTTATTAGGATACTTTCTTAAGTCGACTTAACCAACTTTGTTAAGTCAACTTAAGAGAAGTGTGGACTCCCTAAGTCAACTTAATAAAATCAACTTTAAGTAGACTTTATTAAGTCGACTTAAGAAAGTCATCTTAGCTTTTGTAGTATAGACATAGTCTAGGCAAGCGCAGGACGGAGATGAACATATGCATTTCAAGACACCATCTGGAAGATTTACACATGAAGACAAGTTCCAAAGAGCTCGCCGTGTCAGTCTAGTTCAGTAAAACAAACAAGGAATCTTGTGGCACTTTTCAAGACCAGCAAATTTAGTTGTTGCATGAGCCTCCATGGGAAAAAATTCCACTTCATCACAAAGTGGGATCTTCTCCCACAAAAGCTCATGCAATACATGAAGACAAGAATTTCTAAACAAAAGGCTGTTTGACAGCATTGCAGTCATCATCAAGAGTGGAATCTAGATTACAGCTCATTCAGTGCTGAGAATTACTGTGTAACTATTGCTGTGTGATATCCATCCAGGCTGGGCACTACACACAAAAGGAAGCAATATGTCACCAACCCGCAGGTACGTAGTAGTTGGTGTATAGATGTGAATTTTCCCTTCTTTCTCATTGTCTTTGTCTTTACAGAAGATTTCTACCACCAGGTTCTTGATGGAAAAGGCTTTCCCAGCTGTTAGCTCCATCATAGACAGATAAATAAATCGCTGAGGTTGGTTTAGCTTATGAGCCACATACAGATACAGCCAAGGGGTGTCCATATTTAATGCACCTAAGAACAAGTCAAACAGGTTGTATGAAGCCAGTGAAAGTGTTAGATCTTGTGCTACCCACCATCTAACTCTGCAACAAAACTGACTGACTGGGCTAAAATGTGTCTAGGCATATTAGATCTGAGTCTTTGGACTATGATCTTCTGAACCACATATGCTGCACTACTCAAGGCCCATTGAGGGCAATTAAAGGATGGGACATAATGTAGTCTAGTGATTACATGGCAAGGATCCTGGTTTCCACCGCATGACCTGCCACAATGTGAGTGATCTTTACTCAAACACAGGTAATAAGTGATTCCAGAGTCCTTATGCATATGTTAATCCCATCAATGCCATTAAGACCACACATCAAGGTAGAAGGTGAATTTTAAAACATGGTTTATAGTGAAAGCTCTTTCCAACACTCTGTCAACAACTTCTTTTGTTAGGACTTTGAAATTTTATCCAAATAGTCATCAGGTAATGCCATTCATAGTTTGTAATACATTCAGGTAAATCATAGACAAACATTTACTATGTCAAATGACATCTAGGGCCAGCTATTGCAAAGTTTCAAAAGAAAAAACTCAAAAAATTATCTTAATAGGGATCAAAGTCAACTCTAGTGTAATCAGCTGAAGTCAATGGAAATACCCACGTGAATTTGGCCCTCTACAGCCAACTACTCAATTTGTAACAAAATGTCCATGTGTGCACACATTTGGGAGTTTGGTGTAGAGACTGAGTTTGGAAATGTAGCTCTTAAGGACCAGGCACAGACTGAGCCAAACACTATACAACATATGACCCTCCTAAAGTCCAGGAAGTGTAAGTTAGGATGGAATTTGCCCCAGTCTGTTTGATCAATATATGTCAGAAAAACGATTTCTTTTTAAACAGACAACCAGGAAGAATATAAATCAACACAACTGCAACTTTCGAAATGACTCTGGAAAAGCAAGATACCAAATATAATTATAGTGAGCTAGTTCCTGTTGTCCTTACTTAAACAAAATTTCCCTGATATAAATGTGAAATTTTAAATATTCACACAGAAAGACATCTGTATATACACTGAGATGTATTCCTATGGGTAAGTGTTTAACTTATAGCCTGAGGTACCCTTGATATTCAATTTAAAGGCCCCAAAACTGGGTCTGAAGACCCCAATGAAGGCAGACAGATGGTTCTATCAGACTTTTACTATCCTCAGAAGGGATCATTTTGGACTTTGTGACACAGTTGGAGGGTTGAGACACAGACAGCCTCAAGCCACTGAAGAGCTGCCAAGTGATGCTCAATCATATTTTTCCCATTTTTGAATGTCAATAACTTAGATCTAGTCAGCGCCTACTAGGGTAATCCCTTCATCTATAACTGGAGAGACTTTCTAGAGGCAACTATCTCAGTGACAGTTTACACTGCAGAACAACTCTCCACAACTAATTCAAAAAGATACCAGGAGCACCTTTGCATGACTGCTTTTCAAGTCAGAGATTGGAAACTTTTAGTAGTACTTCACCTTCCCACTTCTTAAGGTCATTTCTGGATGCATCTTTCCACTGCAGTCCTGCCACAACTGGCATGCGGTCATTATATTGCACCTTAAAGTTGGTGCTACTCTCTGAACGGCCCTGAGAGATATGCGAGTGCTGTAGTTGGGTTCTGTAATTCACTTGCTTTTCAGGGACTTGCATGGTAAACTGAAAAACAATATCAAATGCTGATTAAAACTGGACGCTTTTCTCCTCAGCTAAACTGTCAAGGCGCCAAGAGGCCATTCAGCTGTTTTAGAATCAGCATGGTCAAGAGTCCAAGAAGCTGTTTCACACTGTCACTGCATTTAATAGCAGTTCAAAGGGCCTTACAGCTGTTACAGCCATTTTATGTATGGTATTATTGTTTATGTCTGTTAATTAGTCATTTACAGCCTGATCCAAAGCTCGCTGAAGCTGATGGGGAAAATTCCAATTGACTTTTATAGAAAAACTCCCATTGACTTCAATTGGCTTTGGATCAGCTCCTTAGTTTGTTTCTTAAAAAAATCACCATAATAATTCCAACAAGGAGTCCTGTGGCACTTATAAAGACTAACAATTTATTTACTGCCTGAGCTTTCATGGGAGAAAAATCCTGCTTTTTGCACAAAACTTATGTGATAAATAAATTTGTTAGTCTCTGAAAGTGCCCCAGGACTCCTCTTTTGTTTTACTGAACTAGACTAACCTGTCTATCGCTTTGTAACATAATGCGTCCATGTCATTTGGGGCTGGGGTCTCAGGCAAACTCCATGCTGCTATAAGGAGGTCACTGCAAACAATACTACAACATAGGCTGTATTTTAGGATTGTTCAGATGTGTGCCACATGAAAAGGTCACCATCTATTCTAAAAATATAATGTTCAAGATCATAATTTTTTCTCCAATGATATGAGACTAATTAGATGCCTTTCTCTGAAGCATACAGTACTGATGGCTGCAAAAAATAGAATAACGGCTCATGTGGCAGTTCGTGCATTACTCATGTTCCCATCTGTTTTTGTAATCAATTCTTACCGAAACTATGCATATGAACTTCTTTATTAGTTCTCAAGGGACTGTAACAGGAAATACTCATCTCTTGAGTGTCTCCCAGTGCTACATGCAGTCAGATAGTCCTTTGCCCACCCCTGCACATACTGTAGGTTGCCAACCAAAGAAGGCGAGTCATGTGGCACATAAGGACTAACATACGTTTATTGCATGAGCTGTGATGTAAGAAAATCTCAATTCATCGGACACTTTGAAGATGGGGAAAATTACAGAATGGGAGGAAATACACACAGGGAAGTGTAAGTCACAGGAACAGGCCACTTGGCCGATCTTCAGTAGCTTGAGGCGGTCTGACAAAGTGAGATTTTCTCCCATGAAAGCTCATGCAATAAATAAATTTGTTAGTCTTTAAGTGCCATAGGACTCCTTCCTTTTTTTTTTTTTTTGCTGAACTAGACTAACACAGCTACCCCTTTGGAACCCTCCAGCTATGTCACGAAGTCCAAAATGAATCCCTTCTAAGAGTAGTAAAAGTCTGATAAGAACCATCTATCTGCCTTCACCAGGATCTTCAAACCCAGTTCTGGAGCCTTTAAATTTAAGCCTTCACTGAGGCTTCTAGACAAGATTTGTCCCTCTCAGGGGTTTATGTGACTCTGTCAATGGGAGAGCCTAGGGCTACCTATAAACAGCAGCCACATACCACTCATGTCAATTCATTGCTGTTATTGTCCTGAACTTCTTCCCACTTGTCCTTTTTATTTTCACTTGTTACCTCAGCATTATATTTCTCAGCTCGGTAAGAATCGATTACAAAACCAGATGGGAACATGAGTAATGCACAAACTGCCACATGAGCCATTATTCTATTTTTTGCAGCCATCAGTACTGTATGCTTCAGAGAAAGGCATCTAGTTAGTCTCATATCACTGGAGAAAAAATTATGATCTTGCAGTTTTTATCCAGAGGAATCAGGAGAGAGACAGTCTAACAATCATAATGCCACAGCAGACTTCTCCTAAGTTCTACATGCTCTGGGTACCTTCTTGTATCTGATTGCTATTTATAGATCCCACTGTGGCATGTAGTGAACAAGGTAAACTTTATTAGGACTGGCATATCACTTTGCATAAGCTAACCTAAAAACCTTGCAAAAATGCAAATCAAATCAAGCGTAAACCTTTTTATTGAAATTTGAAAAAGTCCAACTAATGGGTTTTCTTGGTGTGGGGTTGGTTTGTTTTTGTTTTTTTGGTTGGTTTTTGGTTTAATGTTCATGCATGCATCTTTGAACTTCTTAGCCTCGAATAAATCAGAAATTTCTTCACATGCTTTACATATCTACATGTCTGGTTCACCTAATCAATACCCAGTAATTTTACCTTTACAACTCTTAATAGACCAGACTGACTACTCACTCCTATACTTTAAGGGAAACCACTTACTCAGTGTCTAATGCCTCACGACCCACATCAAATTACAAGATATCACATAAATGAAATAAAAAGCTTTCAAGTATTATTTCGGTAAGGGATCAGTCACTGTGACATAAAATTCTGTCTTTGCACAGTGAATAAAACTTGGTGAGATGGTATCCCTCAAAGTAAGTATGCTTCAGGAAAATGACTGCAAAAATGGAACCATCTCACTCACACTATTTTTGATGCACATTCTGTAGTTTGTTTTAGTAAAAAAAATTGTCTGTGAGGCAAAAAAAAAGAGTGTGGGCTGAATTCTATTCACTGTGCACGAAGAGAATTGTTTAGTCAGCTCCAATCATGATATGCAGGGGAACAATCTGAACTGTAGAATTTTTATTATTAATGATTATGGTGGAGACGGGAGGAATTCAGCTTGACTCTCAGATCCCAGGTTAAGTTTTGCATGCCAGTTGAATATATTTGATCTTGAAGCAATTGAAATACAGACATGGCTGGCCACTATCCCATAATCGCTTTTTTTAGAGCACACCCACACAATGCCTCATTTCCTATTTTTTTATGCTGATGACCCTTTATTTCCTTGCAATGCTGGTGCTATCCAACAGCAGGTGCTATTACCTCCATGAAGTAGTTGACTTGAGATGGACGTGAACTATTTTTAAAAGTCTGGCTGACTAGTAGCTTCTTCTTGTTGTTGATTTCATCCCAATGTTTGCCATAGTTGACTTCCAGCTGGGAGTAGAGTCGGGATGCACTCTCTTCATGCCGCAAATGAACCTGCAGAACACAATACACTATTTCCCTGTGTCAAGCTTTCCCGCCTTACTATTGCTGCCTACAGAAATACCTCCTGGTATCTGGCACAAGATAGTATGAAATCACATCACAGCTAATGGTTAATATTTATATTAGGCAGCATTAAAAGTTAGTGACCGTCTGAATCCTTTTGATGAAGCCAGAGGGGACAAAGTTATACAGGACTCACTAAAAGCAAGAATTTTTCTTCAGCTCTGACTCTGAGCCAATCAGAGATCAGACAGTTCTGAAGATGTTAATCAGCTGAAAGTTGGTTAGTTTCCTCAGGGTAACACTAAAACTACATCTGAAAAGAGTTAAAAATTCAGGTAGGACATTCTAATTTCTGAAAATGTAAGTATGATGAAACCATGACTTGTACGGTCTGTGTGTGCTAAAAAGGGTCCCCAGTTACTGACTACAGAAAAGATAATGAAATAATAATGTCAGTACTTGGGTTAAAAAGTATATGCAAAATATTCCATAGAAAGGATATGTATGCATATATAAAAATTGAAGTCACTTGAGTTACTCTAGATTTACACTGTTGTAATGGAGATCCTACACCAGAGATTTTATTTTTGATACCCTAGCTCACAGTAGCTAAAAAGGCTATAAGAAAAAAAACAAAGGAAAAAAAACATTATCCCAAAACTAATGTCTGGGATTCCCTGGGATTTGAAACCCTACAGCTAGTACATTGCATCACATTGAACTCTCTACCTTGTGGTTATATGATGGAGTCTGTGTACAGTAAAGTTCATGCCCCATATCCAATTTGTATGCTTCATTTTGACTGGTCTCCACTTTAATTTTCTGTCCTGCATTACATTCATGCCGAAGATTTTTTGCATCCCCTGTTTGAGTCAACACACACACAGACACAAATGCTTTGGCTTTACAAAAGTGAAAGATTCAACTTATGCAGAATCAACTATCAATATAACACTACATCTCCCTTATGGTTTTTATTTCATACTATCATAACATTCTTCACAGAAACAAGTTGTTTTATCCTAAGAATTTTGAGGTAAAAACACTCATGACAGCAATGAGAATGTATTTAGGAACAATTGGTTTGTGTGTTCTAGATGAAAACTTGCCATTCCAAAAATGAAAATGTTAATTAACAAAGTGAGAACCAGATGACAAAGTATACACTTCATTTGTTTAAACGGGCTGGTGGTTTGCAATCAGTAATATCCTTTGCTGAATCTTCTAATTGAAACCAAAAGGTTCTCAACTCCTTGTATGTATAACTAGTTGCAGCACCTCAGCCTTTTCATACAGAAGTCCCATGCTCTTCTGATGGGGCCAGAGATGTAGCCAGTGCCTGTCTAATCCACCAAGGATCAGTCTAGGGATTGGTCTATACCACGGCAGGATTTCAGCAGCAGTTGAAGGGAAGTGCACCATATGCTTAAAATAACTTGTGCATCTCCCTCTGACTGCCTACCACTTACTTACCACGGTGTCTTTAGCGTACTGAGTCAAAGGCCCCCTCCTTTTGACTCAGCACTACTCTACTCGTGGGAGGTGGGTGGTCTTCAGAGATCAGCTAAGCAGATCTTCCCAGCCCTGATCAGTTGATTGGAAAGACTGATCTGATAGTGGCAAATTTGCTGCCATTAGTGAAGACTAACCCTCTGTCTTAAGATATACAGTAGCTGAGTGCATGGAAGTGTGAATGAAAGATGTTGGGCAGAAGCTGTTTTTGCTGGGGTTTCTGTCTGGTAAAAATGCTTATCAAGGTTGCAGATAACTCGGTTCAGTCATACAAACTGATTTATCCCGTAAGTTCCATTAGAAATGAAAATCCTGAAAAGAGAGGCCACATTTAGGATTTTCTTATGACTTTGGGCCTCTGTTTATTTTATACTCTAATAAAATAAAAGATGGTTCCAAGTTCAGGAAATTGGAAAACATCTGTTTCACATCAGAAGGCAAATTGAAAACAGTCAAGTATTTAGACTGACTTTTGCTTAAGGAAAACAGAGATACTAGATATGTTTGTTGTGCCGTATTTTCTACAGTTTTTCTCCCCCGTTCCTGCCCTTGCAATCCCTCCAGAAATAAGAAAAACACCCAGCACTAATTTTACTTCTTCAGTGGAAGTCTTATCTTGATAAAAACTTTAAAAAACTAAGCAAGTAGAGGATTGCCAACATTTCTGATTTTATGGTGGGTGATGGGTTTGGGTTTTCTTTTTTTTTTTGGTGTTAAAATCCTACCTAAGAGCCGACAGGGCCTCAGACCAACCAGATACAGGAATAAGCTGACGCTCGATGCTGGGGGCACCCAATGGGCTCACTGACCAGCCAGTTGTGGGGGCAGGGGGAGTGGGAGCCAACTGGCAGTCCGGGTGGGAGGGCCCAGGCAGCCTTGGGGCTAGGGCAGGCTAGGGCATTGCTGGGGCCTGGCCCATCACCTTGCCCATATGTGATGAGTGCTCAGACCAGAGGCTTGAGACTGCAGCCCCTAAAGCCCCTTAATTAACCCAGCCCTGCTTGGAGTCATATGATGACAATCTTAACTTTCATTTAAAGAAAAAAGTAATGCTTGATTAGAAGAGCTAGAAAACTGGAGCTCTTGAGACTCCAACACCAGCAGACACACACAATTGCTTAAAAATCTCTATTTTTAAGCCAAACTCATGGTTTTGAATGCATGGGATGCAGTGTGTGCATGTATTGATTCAGTCCCTTATTTTTAGCACAAAGTTCAAAGATATTTGCTGTCAGGGGTAATCGTAATTGCATACAGCAGAATAGCCACTGTAATACACAAACATCTACCATTCACTAGTATTGTTGAAAAAATTGTTTCCTTGTAAATGATATTCTAATTAGCATGCCACTAAATGATGACGTCTAGCGAAAAGATGAGAGCATATGTGCTGTTTAAGAAAAGTTAACTAGTCATACCATGACACATGACTCAGGATTAATGTGCCACATTCATATACCTGGTCAGATTTTAGTGCATGATGTGACCAACCACTACAGCTGTTCAGTAAAAGTCATCCAATTCCTTTGATTGTCTGACTGCTTTGGATGCTCAGTAAATTTAAATGTCTGGGTGTTTTTAATCTCAATAATGTAGGTAGGGAAATATTGCAGAACTTTTTCTGGAAATATTTTCGCCTTTTTAAACAAATTTAGTGAATTGCTGCATCTGTTTTGTTCACTTTTCAGAAACCTTCTAGCAACTGTAGAAATATTTGCAGAAAAAGTGTATTTTAAAGCGAATTTTGGAGAACATTTGCAGAAACCATATTTTATGTTCACTCTGAGTTTTCTGCACTGGAAGCCTGGGCTTGGGATAACCATTCACACCTTACAAACCACAGGGCAGCCTTACTTTCCTTTCCTGAAAGAAAAGGGACCTTGCCTATATGGAAAAATGATATGTTCAAAAATGTGAGATCATTTTAATGTTTTGGCTTTGCTCTTTAGCATAGCAATAAATGTAATTTACGCAGTACCTAGGAGTCCATATTTTATTCTCAGGGCGTTAGACCACCGGCTCCCTTGTTGCTGCAACAGTCCAATGGCATGAGCTCCAAGAACACCTGGAAAGTAGGTCTCCCCTTCAAGCGAGTACTGCCTCAGTTTATCATCAACCTTCTTCTCCAGAAATACTACCGAAAGAACAGAAGTTACCATGCAGCAGCACAAGATGAGAACTGTACAGTCAGAAAAAGGATATATTGCTGGCAAAGATACACAGAACCTTTTAAAAAACAGCCCTAGTGTCCTGAGTTGTGAGATAAGTGCCTTTGCTCCCCCCAGTGAGAGACTGCATGACTTGCAGGTGTGACCTTGTAGGACTGGCCAATGTCTATGTAGCTCTTCATGTCTATGGTATCTCACTAATTCAAACTCAGCCTGGATCGCTGTGAGCTATGTGATTATTATGCGATGGTCTGCATGAAAAGAGGACTGGATTCAGCCCAATTCCCAGAGGAGAAGAGCCTACAAAAACCACTGTAGCTGGCTGCAATACCCCTTTTGGTCATCTCAGCAACCTGGTTCAGAACCAAACAGGCAGAGAAACCAAACTCTCTCCTGGAGATGATCTGCCCAGAATAAGGAAGAGTTGGACAACGTGGGGAAGTTCCCACTGGGTCTGCCTGTGCTATAGATGAAGACAGGGACTCACTTTCAGACCTGCCAATATGGCATCTTTCACCATTTTACATCTTCTTTTATTTATTTTTTTCCTACTAACCTATCCCGCTCCTTTATTCTGAAGTAGTAAATGATGAACTCTGGGGCATTTCTCTTTAGCAGCAATGCTGACATGACAAGGGAAAGCATTTCCTACCTTTAATCACAGGGACTCCGTGGAGATTCCACTAGGACAGAGGTTGTCAAACTGGGGCTGAGGAGGGCACAAGAAGCTGCTGTACCTTCAGGGCTAGGTGGCTGCAGAGCAGCAGTGGCTGAGAGAGTGCCCAAATCTGAAGGCAGCATCACCACCAGCAGCAACGAAGTAGGAGTTGCAATGCTTTCCTTCTCTATTGCTCTTGGCCGTGGTGTTCTTTGGTCACCCAGCTCTGACAGCAGAGTGGACACCAAGCTCTGAAGACGATGCTGTCACAGCAGCAGCACCAGAGAAGTCAGCATGTCAAGAGCCAGCTCTGAAGATCGGACCTTCACCAGCAGCAGCACAGAAGTAAGAGGGGTAGCAATGCTACCTTCAGTACTGGAGAGCCAGCCAGCAGCTGCTACTCTCCAGTCTTTGGTCAAAGTTGGGCAGCAATACACGGAGTTGCGTGGCAGAATGGGCATAAAGAACTAGACATGCAAAAGCGGGGGGGGGGGGGGTTCAAATAAGTTGGAGAACGACATCACTAAGATATTTCTGTCATGGGGAAAAACATAGGAAGCCTAAGTGTTACAGCTTTGGTTTATTCCAATACATGAATTCACCTTTCTATCTAGCCATATTACCAGCAGCCCTTCTCTTCAATTCTTTTCCTCAATATTTGTGTAAGGAAAAGAAATAGTTTTCTGTCCAAGCCCAGAATAAAACCAAAGCTCTTTGGAAAACTAGCTCGCAAGAGATGGAATGTGTGCAAGGGCAAGTGAGTTGAGAGGGGTGTTTTGTAACGTAATAGTGAATGATGATAGAAAATAGTATTATTTAAATAGTAGTATTTAAATAAATGACTCCTTGCAAATATTAATTCTAATTAACATTTTTCTTTTCAGGCCTGATTCAAGGAAGATGTTTAATTATTGTATAAGTGCCATTATATTTCAATGGTAAGTCAGTTTTACACAAACATATGTTTTAAAGGTACTCCCTATTAATTTCAAAGGCATTTCTGGTTCTCATAAAAGCAGGGAACTACAACATATGCTCTTTCACAGCATTTACACTGCACGTCCCAAGGACTCCAAATCCCACTCCTTTATATAACAAGTACTTTGTCCACCAACCTGAAAGAAAGGCTGCATCCTTCAATAAATTATGCAGAGACACTGAAAAAGCCATCTTCTTCCCAAGTTGCTTAGTGATGTTTCCTGACAGAACAATAGGGCTGCCTTGCTTTATCAGCTTTACCTCCAGCTGGATTGTGTATCTCTGCTCTCCACTCATAGTTTGCAAATCCGTCATTCCCTAAAAAATCCCAACCCAGCAATACACCTTGATTATGTTTCGAGAAACAGACTTAGTCAGTATTTGGTGCTTAGCTAGAAGAGAAGTGCACTTCATCCATCTGGAAGCCAGGAGAGGGAAATTTTATATTTCCAATTTACAAAACGCAAAACCCATGTACAAATAAGTGGGGAGGAAAAGGTGGATTTATTTTCCAAACAAGACAAAGAACCCAGTCCTGTGAGGTGCTGGGTACCCCTTGCTCACACGGATTTCAACGGGACTTGAGAACACGTGGTACATGACAGGACTGACCACAAAAGTGAAACAATAAATGAAAACAAAATTTGTTTGGTATGGTGTTGTTGAAAACATTGACTAGATGACTGATTGGACACTGTTGTCATTGGCTGGAATGCAAGTGAAGCATTCTGCTATGTTAATTAGCATTTGATTTGCTGCTCTACAAAAGGGAAGAAAGGTTCAAAAAGTCTAGGTTGAAATTGTACTGTAGGAAAAAACAACTGGCAAGCTATTCTACTTGCTGAAAAATATGTAACAATTAAGTAAGATTGTGGTTACAGGATCAAAGTAGATGTGGCTTCCATCCCTAATTAAAAAAAAAAGTGCACTATTGCAGTCTAAATTCTCAGGAGTGGAATAAGAATTTCAGTAGGATTTCAGTATTAAATTTCTACTCCTGTGATTTTTTTTCTTTTAATGTTTTAGCATGGGCATGATCCTGTTTCTTCCTTAGGCATGATGCAAACCACATCTTTAAAAGAAGAATATTTGGGATTTTTCTGTATCTACAGATTTCATGCCAGTGAAAAGCTAACCCTGCATTCAGACATTATTCATGACCAAAATATAACTTTTCATTTTAAAAATTTGTGATGGCCACAAAAAGCCTGCTTTAAGATATCTCTTCAGTTTATTCATTTAGTATCAAATGCAAGGGAAAAATAGGCCAAATATTGGTTAAACCTCCAATCCCACATATACAAACGCATGGGTAGGTAGGAGAATGGGCTGCTGCATTCACAGAGCCCGACAGATATCAGAAGGCCTCTGCAAGAGCAGCTGCCTCCCTACTTGATTTTAACTCAGAATAATACCATAAAGAATTAGGCCTTATCTACACTAGAAAATTGTTCATGGTAACTCTTTGTACTATAAGAAATGCCTTGTACTTATAAGCGCATTTGCGCATTCACACCACACTCCTCATGCTGCAAAGGAGTGTTCACACTGTTCTTTGCATTTCTGCAAAAAAGAGCATTGAATGGTGGCCACCTATCCTGCCAGACCACTCATCAGCTTCCAGTGGTAGGAACCCGGGGTAGAAGGAAAGGAGTGCTGAGCACTGTGGGTAAATTTACAAGTTCCCCTTGGATGCTGTGTTTCCTTTTCATCATTCACTGTAGCTACTAGCAACTCATGTCCTTTTTCAATGTTGCCCCAGGAAAACCAGAAAATATTCAAATGCTCCCAGGACTCACAGGAGGGAGGGGCTAGTCGCATCAGAGCAGCAGAGTCCAAACAGAGTGGTCAGGCTTGGAATTCTGGGACATTCCCGGAGACCACGCATTGCAGAAGAAAATTCCATCAGCGTTCACACACTTTCTAGTGCAAAAGCTGTTCCACAATAGGTGTTATGACTCCTGCACAGGTGGTAATATTGTTCTGGCATAACAGGGCACTTGTAATGCAATAAGGAGCATTCAGGTCTGTACAGTGGGCTTGTTTTTCTGCAATAAAATGACTTATTCTGCAATAACTCTCAAGTGTGTACAAGGCGTTAGATTAAGGCCAAACTCATTTCATCAACGATAATTTGTAACCCAGCATAGATTGCAGTGGAGAACACACTGTAACCCTGAACTATGTCAATAGCCAGGGCCAGAAAATAAGGTTCACTTTCAGAATTCTCTGGTCTGACAGTTTATTAGTCAGTACTGCCTTGGTCACAAATGAAAATAGCAGCTGGAGGTAAAAAGCTACACATTCCATTACCAGTCTTCCAAGCTACTTATCAACCAAACATCTCATCTCTCTTCAAAAGTAGCTGAGAGGACATGGGAGTTCAAATTGTACACACCAGGCATGGCCAAACTGTGGCTCGGGAGCTGCATGTGGCTCTTGAATGAAAAACTGTGACTCGCAGAAGAACATCAGCAAATCAATTTAGTAGGTTAAAGTATATGGTTGTATGCCTCAGTGCGGCTCTTGAAGGTTTAATAATCAGCCTGTGTGGCTCTTGAGTTCCATAAGTCTGGCCACCTCTGGTATATACGTTTACTGAACCAAAGCCTGTTGAAGTCAATGGGGGTTGTTCCCCTCACTTTGTATCAAGCTCATAGAGCTCAGTTATTGTTTTTAAGCTGAAAATCTGAATGGAACAAAATTGCTTTTGCTTGTATGTTGGTGCTTAAGACTATTGCTTTGCTTATAAAAACCAAAAATGTAAGGATGTTCTGCCAATATGTGTTACTTGTAACAGAGAAGTCATTCATTCTGCTAATTGATTATTCAAATACCATTTCAACATACTTGTGTTTCATTGTCCTCCTTTGGGGATATTTTCAGCCCATTTCTATTTGCATATTTCATCCTAACATTAAAAACTTTGTATTTTAAGGAAGTACCTTAATGTAGTAGACATCTTTGTCATCTAGTATCATCTCTAGGTGTCCAATTCGTGAATTCTTGGATAATTCAAGTTTTCCTTAGAGAAACAGGAAAGAACACAGATGTTCTCTCAGCTACAATACATTTTTTCTGTATCTTACATAATAATGTATCATGTTATTCATAATTGCTGTGAATATTACATTAATAGAATTAAACAACAAATAGTAACAGAGTAAAGGAAAACAGTAAAAGGTATGGGGTAATATTTTCAAAAGTGACTTTGGAACTTAAATCCCATCTTCAAGAGAGACTTAGGTCTCTACATACTTAAGTTCCACTGGGTATGTCTACACTGGAGCAGTAGGTTGACTTAAGGAAGCTTAAGTCGACCTACAGACCCCAGTAGGCACACCGGGTTTTTCTTAGGTCAACTTAATGCTTAACTCAACTTAAGCCAATGTAGATAGCAAATAGTGCTTAAGTTGACTGACTTGGCCTCCAGGCCTCCTCCCAGAGTTCCTGGCCACCAGGAAGGGTCCATCTAGCACCCTCCAATGTGGAGTTTTCAGTATTGACACTCTAAGTCAGCTTAACAAGGTTGACTTTAAGTTGACTTAACAGAGGCTCCAGTTGTAGACATGCCCATTGATTTTTTTCAGTGACGTTTAGATTCCTATGTGGTTGTCATATTTGAGAATGGGGCATAGGGTACTGAGTAGAGCTGGCCGGAAACTGGAACTCCCATTCTGCAGCAATTTCCGTGTATTTTTTTCTGTCCTGAATTTTAGCTCCCAGTGAGCTTCTGAATTTTTGGAAGCAACTCAGATTAACAAATATGCAATTAGTCCAGCCAGTGGAGAAACTATAATGCTATCATACACATTAATTAAACGGCTATCATGCAGTACAAACTTACAGCTAGATTCCTCAACTTCTTGAAAATAAACTCCATTAATTTAATGGATCTCCCCTGATATCCACTAGTGGAGGAACCAGCTGTTAGTTGAAAGACTTACCATCAACTTGGATTTTTTTCTTCGGTTGTATAAATTTTATTCTGAATTTTTTCTGAGGTACATTAAAATTGAGGTCAACACCAACATCCCTTTTCAGGTCTGACTTTGGTGTCCCAATAAAAAAATGAAGAACAGCTTCACTTGGAATCCAAGAATCTTCCTGGAAAAAAGGAAAATGTTAGTGACTTCTGTAACTGGCACAGCATTTACAGAATGGAGTTTGCCATATGGAACTAAGTCAAGGACTCACAGCAGGCTCCACTGCTATGATACTAAAGGCCATTTTCCCAATCTACTTCTATAATTCTTGTACAAATTATTTCCATGTGTGCATATCCAATTCAATTTTCTTCGCATTGTTGCTCATACAAAGGACAATATTAATTTGCACCTCACTGCATTTTCTCTTCCCCACCAGCAATAAACTTGCGAGTTCTCATTTGAACATTTAGGATTTCACTGCAGCCTGAGAGTCTCGTGAAGTTCTGCCACATCCTGCCAAAGTTTGAGAAAATTCTAACCCAGGACCAAGTTGCAAAGGTTAACTCACTCAAATCTTTTCCGCTATTTTCAATAAGTTTCTTCATATTCTTGGGCCTCATTCAGTTAGCATTACAATGTATTCCCACTACTATTCATTGAAGCCACTGAATTTCATAGAGCACAGTTTGACAACAGAATGCTAAGCTTTGGACTAAAGTCACAATAAAAAGAGGTTTTTATAAATGTTGCTGAAAACGCAAAGTGGAACGCACTGGTTTATGTGCCATTTCAAATGGCAGACTCCATAACTCTATATTTAAATGCGTAACCAGTAGAGAATGATTGTGGACCAATCAGAAAGAAGTTCTATTGTCCATTGTTGTGCCAGTGTTTTTAAACTCTCAGGCTCTGTACTTTCTTCCATTCCAGGTCTCGAGATCTCTACCTCACAGTACTCTTCTCACTTACAGTATCTAGAACACTGCAGACTGTATAAGTCAGCCAATGGCCTTGCTAAGATCATATCCAACTTTGCACGGAATTTCTACTACTGCATATAATCTTCTGTTGGGTGGGACATAAATGTGTCTCAGACTGTATTTCCCTTAAAATTATATTATTTTAGACACTCCATTCACTTACATTCCAATCCCCTTATGCTTCCCTCACTTAGCTAATTATAAATGGCTAGAGCATTCCTGGTTTTAGTCACAGATGAAACCATCCAAGCCAGTTTTACATCTCTGACCACAACAGGCACCAACCCGCTAAACACTTTTCCAGAGCAGTTTCCTGAAGGCTGTGTTTCAGCTCAAAGACACCAACATAACCTTGAAATTTTAACACCAATATACCAGAAAACAGCCCTCAAAGATTCTGAGTCTATGGATTTAGACAAGTTAGAAGCTCTTGCTGTCTTCTTCACGGTGCAGAAAAACCTCTTTCTTAGGCCCTGTCTGTACAAAAGTGCAAATTCAATTTAATATTAAAAAATACCAAAAAATAAAAAACCTCACCACCTATCTAGTTAAACTGGAGCAAAACCTGAAAATAGAAACAATTTAAGCCTTGCTTAGTTAATTTAGCTGAAGTTGATTTCTTACTGACACTGGCAAGTTTTAAATTAGTGAAAGTGCACCTACATTAACTGGGCGTACTTGTTGAATTAAAGTAATTTTTAAGTCAATTTTACACTGTGTGCTTCTAGAAAAGGGCTTAAAGAGAGGCAGTGTTGCTTTGTGTTTGGCTCAATGCCTGGAGTAAAGAAGCCTGGGATTTGCTCAGACCTATCAGCGTCTGATTGTGTGACCTTAGTCAAGTCACTTAACCTGTCTGTGCTCTATCTGTTATATAGGGATGATGATAATTATCCACTGTAGTGTCCGGCAGTATTTTCAATGTTTCAATATTTTTTTTTCTATGCCAAATAGAATTCTCTAGCCACTAGCAACTAGCTGGGTTCAGTGGGTTGGGGCATACAATGCACTAAAACACTGTTTTTTCACTGAAGTCTGTGAAATGTATACATCTACCAAACGAAAAATAATATGGTGGTGTAAATGTACCTGAGGAATATAGTTATAGGCTGCTTCCATCAGATACTGTTGCAGCCCTTTGTCTTGCTTCTTTAAAGTCATAGCTGCTTTTGCTGGTCCAAAGAATGGGAAAGACAAACCACTGGTTTCACCAGGATAAGATATTTCAGAACAAAACTGCCAGCCAAAAATCTTGGATGCTGGTGAAACACAAGAAAATGTAGTTCAGTTAGAACAGCATTCTGACTAAGTCAAAAGAAGACACTGACCACCTTAGAAGAATTACTAACATGTAGATTATTCTGAAGTAATGGGATAAAAAGAAATTCACTATTGCGTAAATTGAATGTTTGTTATTGAGTGATTTAATGCTCTGTGAGACATATAATACCCACAAACCTCTCTACACAATTAAGTGATTTAATTCTCTATGCCACACATAATGTGCACAAACCTACCTTCCTCACTAGTGCAGGATTTGCTTTCTATATGATCTTGGAAAACAATATTTTCCATCCCATCCACTGTTGTTAGGTAAAGTTTAGAGCTATAACAAAAGAAACACAAATAGTCATTTAAAAATAATTTGCTTTATCACTGCTACGTGTTTTATACATAATTGTGCTGGTTTTTCTTTTTTTTGGTTTTGTTTCATCTTCTCCTAGGTGGAAAAATATTATCAGGAAGGGGATGTTAGGGTGTTTCTTTCACTGTAGGCAAGTCATTTTGTGGAAGTCTTACACAAAGCTTATGCCCTATTTTAGGTCTTAATAGGGAGTTAAGTAGTGAACAGAAATTGTGTTGGGTCTCCAGCAGAAGGGTGAATTTACCCCTATGAGATGAAGAAGAACCCAGACTCCAATCAGAACATTTAGAAGTAGAAGTTGTAGAGCAAACATATAAGGATCTGATTCTCCCCAGTGTTACACAAATGCAATGCCACTGACTTCAGTGGACTAACTCTTAATTCGTGCTGAAGAAAGTGAGAGGAGAATAAGGGCATTGACTGTACAGAAGCAGCAGCTCCTACCACATGAAAAGAAGGGAGAAAATGCATATAGAATAGTGAGGGGTAAAAGCAAGCCAGTCTAGAGAATTCAAAAGCCACAAATGACAAAAAACTTTGTGTTAAACTGTGGCCTGAAAACGAAAACACTGCTTCTTGCATGTTGTTGATGCCAGGTTCGAGGAAGGACAATGCCATGAACAGTTGCCATTTATTTGGCCTCACTCCCCCTCCACATAGGCATACCCCACCCGAAGCAATGATGCAAGCACCAAAACCACAAAAGAGGATGCCGTGAAGCTGGAAAGTCAAAAACAAACGGTGCAGTTTAGACACAGCCCTGCCAACTAGTTCAGCCCAAGTTACATTAATTCCTGGGCCTCCGTGCTTCCGTTCTCTCCCCAGCGTAGGGTATGGAATGGTCATCAACCGTGTTCCAGTACTGAATTTCTTGCAGGACTCCGGTGGGAGTTCATATGTGCAAAGATTCCACCCTTGATAGGCATGAAAGAGTTAATAAAATAGAATCAGTAACATCAATTGAATATTATAGTAAAAGGATTACTTAAAATTGTTCTAAGATGAAAATGTTGGGTGTGGGGAGAGGGAGCTGTGGGGTCCATTTGGAATTAGATAGAGCAATCTAGCCTATCGGACCAGCCTACTTGCTTCCACATGTATACTTCTCCTTAGATATTTAAGGATTGTTTTATTATAATAAAATTTAAGTATTTGTTTTATTATAATACAGTCAGATTTATAGTCAAACATTATAGTTGTAATGCAAACACTAGTCTATGCAATCCTCCATTCAGACGCTATCATTAGCCTCCATGGCCCACAGCCTGTTTACTCACCCTGCCTGTGCTCATATAATTCAGTAACAGGAAGAAAAATTATTTAAAAGCCAAATGGTTTAAAAGCCACAAAAGCCTCTGAATCCCAACCACAACTAACGCATAGCTACAAACCACAACAGTAGAAACAATGAACTAATAATGGAGAAGACAAACCAGGCCCCAAATGCAAACCAATACCCTTGAAGTATATAATTCGACTCAGCTTCTAAATTATTTAAATGGTACAATGACGTGAGAAAAACAGCTTGGATTTGGCCTCTATCCTTTACCGGACACATGGGTCTGCAACCAACCATGAATCTCAAAGCAAATTAAATAAGTAATCTGCACGTAACAAGATTGAGTGCTTTAAATTGTAATCCTACAGCTTTGCAGCTCAGAAGTTTGCTTGCATTTCCCATCATACTGTAATGCAGTGTCCAAAACCAAGGCACAGGTAAAAAAGTAGGAATGATCCACATGCCGTAAACATTTGGTAAATCTGTTGTCACTTCGAGGAGGCTAGAGCATGTGGTTTATAATATATCAATACATCCATTTTGCTGATCCATAATTTTCTGCTTGGACTTCTGTCAAATCTGAAAGTCATAAGAAAAGAGCAAAAACTGCTGGAAATATGCACTAAAAAGCCTAGCTCACATTAGCACAAACAATTCATCAGTTTAACTGTGGAAGGTGTAGAGACAGGAAGCACCCTTTGCCCAACATTCAGGGATGTCAGCAGCTACTCCGCAAGGAAGTATAGATGCACTTCACAAAATATAAGAAAGCAGTCCCGTGGCACTGGAAGACTAACAAATTTATTTATCGCATGAAATTTTGTGGGAGAAAACCCCACATTGTCAGATGCTTTGAAGATGAGGGAACTTACAGAATGGGAGGAAAAATAAATGCTGGGAAGTGTAAAAGCCATGGGATCAGGTCAGACTGTTACACCAAATCAGAGCAGTTGGTAAGATTCAAACACTGGGAAACAGCACACAGAGGAAGGTGAAGTCAAATCACCTGTTATAATGGAAAAAGAAGCCATAGTCATGATTTAATTGTGCTTTCACACAATTAAATTTGCATATCAGTTCCAATTCTGCTGTTTCTCTTTGAACCCTTGAAGTCCTAATGATTTGTTAACAACCAGTCAACAGAGTGATTAGAAAGTTTCAAGTGCTCAGCAACTGGTTCCTGAGTGTTGTGATTTCTGACTTGGTTTTGTGCCCATTTATTCTTTTGAACAGACTGTCCTGTTTGTCCAATATATAGGGCAGAGGGGCATTTCTGGTACATGATGGCATAAATCACATTGGTGGAAGAGCAGGTGAATGAGCCCTTGATGGAGTAGCTGGCTTGATTAGGTCCTATGATGGTGTCTTTTGTGCAGATAAGTGAGCAAAGCTGGCAACATGGTTTGTTGCAGGGGTATATGACTGCTTTAACATTTCCGCTGTGAGGTCTGCGGTTGCTGGTGGGCATCTGTTTCAGGTTAGGGGGCTGTCTGTAGGTGAGGAGAGGTCTGTCTCACAAGGCTTGAGAGAGTGAGTGATTGTCTTGTAGAATAGGCTGTAGGTCCTTAATGATCTGCTGTAGAGGTCTGACTCAGGGGTTGTACGTGATGACCAGTGGTGGTAAGGTTTTTTCCCTAGGCTTCTCCTGTAGTAGTTGACTTTAGCACAGCTGGCTGGCTTTGTCAATCTGTTTTCTTACTTCCATAGGTGGGTACTGTAGTTTTAAGAATGCTTGATAGAGATCTTCAAGATGTCTGTCTCTGTCTGAGGGATCAGAGCAAACGCAGTTATATCTTAGGGCTTGGCTGTAGACAAGATTGTGTGGTGTGTCTTGGATGAAAGCTCGAGGGACGTAGGTAATTATACCGATCAGTAGGTTTGAGGTACATGGTGGTGTTGATGTGTCCATCCCTAATTTGTACTGTTGTGTCCAGAAAGTGGATCTCCTGTGTGGAGTGTTCCAGGCTAAGTTTGATTGTATAGCAGAAATTTCTGCGAAAATCTTCAAGAGCATACCTACCATGGGTCCAGATGATGAAGATGTCATCAATGTAGCATAAGTAGAGGAGAGGCGCTTTGGGGATGAGATTTGAGGAAATGGTTCTCTAAGTCACCCATAAAAATGTTGCTATATTGTGGGGCCACGTGGGTACCCATAGACGTGTCGCTGACTTGAAGGTACAAATTGTCTTCAAATCTGAAATGGTTATGGGTGAGCACAAAGCCACAAAATTTCAGCCACAAGGTGTGCTGTGGCATCCTCTGGCATGGTTCTTCTAATACTTTGTAATCTATCTTTGTGTGGGTTGTTGGTATCTGTGGTGTCTCGAAGATAGCTAGGAGTGTTGGTAGCATAGAGCCTGCTGTTAAGAGTGCTAATGCCTAATATACAGCTGAGCCTGGTTATGTTGCTACCTACTATTAAACTGCAGGGGTAAAGCCACAGTCTTGCTGCACCAGTACAATTCTGTGAAATGTATAGACTGCTTGGATGTAAAAGGTCCAGAGAAGACAAAGTTTGTCAGCGAGAAAAGAGGAGGAAATATCTTTTGCAGGTCATGGCTGTTGTATCTCTAATTAACCAATAAAAGTGGTTGTGATATGATTGTATTTCACTCTGATGGTAGGATTTATACACTTATAGTGCAGCAATTAATTGTACGGTACAAGAGAGGAAAATTCTGCCATTCCAGCATGCAGTGCTGAGCTGGAATGACACATTGTTACCTTCTTATCACAGATAATTGATAATGAAAATGGTTGTATGTGCTGCTATACAGCCCTACTGATTTGACTCCAGTCAAATGTGAATATTTCCCTGACTTCAGACATCAGCCTTAATACCATTCTGTTGACCATGTGATCTGAGAGTTATCAGCCCATCAAGTTGTTCTTGTTACTTCATCTCAACTTCTGCAATATCTTTGCACAGATAGGAACAACCTCATCGTTTTCTGGTATTATTTCTGTTTGGTTTGTCATATATTCCTACCCATCATTGCTTTCTTGCTGAAATACACTGGCGCATGCAAATCACATCATATTGTTTCTGAGTTGACCCAAAAATACTTGCTTTATACAAGACTTACAAGGCTTAGAGCTGCTTTTGCTTATAAAACCTTAAATACATTTTCACCAGGTGGCCACTGCAGCACCATACACAAGCACCAAAGGAAACAATGCATTGTTCAGATCTTATAATCCCAGAAACCTTCTGAGCCCATGAACCTCATTGCTAGTGTTCTCTAGACACTGCACTCATCCGTCCTTACCTGAAATCAATTATCTCCATAGACTCTTCAGGGGTGTTCAAAAAAACTTTAAGTTCTTGTCCTTTTTTCACCTGGATTCCTCCATCAAGGCTGGTTGATGTCCTTATTCCTGTTACCCAATTCAAACCAGCTCTTCCCAGGGTCCCCACAGTTCCCATTTCAGCAGAAATCTGGATAAAAGCACTAACAAGAAATGCAAAAAAACAGTTGCCCCTGAAAAGCACCTTATTTATTTACAATATCATTATCTAAGACCACGCCTACACTGAGGCTGGCAAATTCATCACCATCAGATCGATCTTTCCAGATCTGTTAAGATCCACTAAGTGGACTTAGAAATCAACTCCAAAAAATGACCCCTTCAAAGTGGTGTAGCACTACGTCAGTGGGAACACATTTCCCGCTGGCACAGGGCAGTGAAGATGCTGCACTGAAGGGTAGTTAGCAAGTCAGTAGGAGTCACACAAGCTATGCAGAGTAGCTTGCGTAATTCTCATCAGCTGTTGCCGAATTTTGCCACAAGTAAAGGCCTGACATAACCACAAACTTCTCATCCTCTGTATATGCTTCACTGCTAACTTTAAAATGGAATTGAATGTTTTGTTTTATTAAATAACTTTGAAATACTCAGACATATGCATCTTAACACAAGCTACAGCAAACGCCAGTGTTGTAACACAAGCCACAGCAAAAGTTTGTGTTGTAACAGATGTATACAAGCTCAGAAAGTTAGACCTGGATCTAAACCCAAACTCTGCCAGAGAGAAAGAAAGAGGTTGGATTCAGTGTTTTGGTTTGGATTCATCTCTATTGATGTGACACAGCAAAGTTGAAGTAAATAATTCTGTTAAATAAGACTTAGCTGTCTGATAGACTCAGATAAGTTAATAGGATTGATTCTCCTCTGGTGAAATCTGGAATATAGCTCTATTGATACTTATATGATGTATTTGATCCATCATGCAATTCATTCTCATATGAAAAAGTAATTCATAATATCACAGAACATAAGGTATGTCTACACAGCTTTTTTTTATTTCAAAATAACACTCATTATTTCGAAATAAAAGAAATTAGGTCTACATGACGTTTTCTTATTTCGAAAGGATGGATCCCGTCCTTTTGAAATAAGAATCGTCATTTCAAAAAAGTAAAACCTGGCCCCCCCTCGAAATGGCCGTTATTTCGGAATGGTTATTTCAAAATAACGCCGTTTAGACCTGTTCTTTCGAAACAACACTGTGTAGACCTGTTGTTTCGAAAGAACTGTTTCAAAACAATAGGTCCAAACGGCTTTATTTCAAAATAACCATTTCGAAATAACAGCCATTTGGACTGCAGGCTTTTCCTTAATTCGAATTAATATTTTGTTAATTCGAATTAACTTATTTCGAAATAAGGATTTTATTTCGAAATAATTCATTTCGAAATCCTTATTTTGAAATAACAATGCATGTGTAGACATAGCCATAGTGTAATGTTTATCAACACAGAGGAATAAGCGGGCATACATTTTTACACCAGTGACGTCAGAAGAAGTATGCAATACTTTGATCTGCCACTTTTTTCCCCCCTTCACTGGGGCGGGGGTGGGGGGGGCAGAACAGGATTTCTATCTATAGCTCAAGAAAAATCAACAACTACTCTTCAGGAAACTGCTTTGGAAAGAAGCACAGCTGAAAGAGAACAATGTGAACATGTAAGAAACACAGGAGATGTGTATATCTAGCTGGATTCTAAACAAAGCTTCCCTCCCAATACATTTTTAACTAGGTTAATTAATCAATAGGAACACAAGAAAAGAACATTTCTACCTGAATGACCTCAATGAAATGGCCCGATACAATTAAAAAGCACCCAGACAATACCCTATCCTCCAAGTCTCACTGGAGAGAAAATCATGAAGTCCCATGGAATCCAATGGAGAGTCAGCTGTGTTATATGAAAAGCAACTCACTAGATCACCCATCTGAAAACATTCAGAAACTTCATTTAGAACTACTATAATTGGACTGGCTAAAGGAGCACAGCAGCAGAGATTTCAAAATTAAATGACAGCACAGAAAACTGCTGCTTCCTGATGACATGGTAACATAGTACATTGCTGGCTGCTGAATAGTTCTCCATGGATTTCCTAATTGATTGCAGGCCACAGCCTCACAGAACTTGTCCCTAAGGCATCACGTCATTCTCCTCACTATCGGGAGTGTGTGAAAGTAATAAATACATGATAAGATGTCATACTTTTATAGCATTTTTCATTTATGTGCCCTATAAAGGTGAGTTAGTGTTATTAACCTCATTTGACAACTGAGAAACCTAAGGAACAAGAGTACATCTACATGGCAACAAAAGACCCACAATACAAACAAGGCTGGCCCAGTCGGTTAATGAGGTCTTGCAGGGCTTGCGCTGTGTGGCTAAAAATTGCTGTATAGGTGTTTGATCCCAGGCTTGAACCTAGGCTTTGAAATCCCCTAAGAGGCCTGTGAGCCCAAGTCAACTGACCTGGTCTCTGAGACTCAGTGCCATGGCATTTTTTTGCACTAGAAGTATCCAAAGCAAAATGTCTTGAGGTACATGCAGAACCAAGGACTCCTGATTCCCAGTCACTTTTTCCAGACACAAGACCATGCTGCCTCCCTTCTACTACTACAGTTCTTAGGTCAAAGATTTCCACCAAGCTCTTTCTCAAAGGCCCCTAGGATACAATTCAAGTATTCAGATTGGTATAAAAAGTACAGTCTACCCAGTAATCAGAGTTTGGTTGAAAATAATTACAGTTTAATTATGATGTACCTGAATTATGAAGTGTATCTGCTCTTTACTATATAAAGCATCTTTTACCTTGGCTTGATATATCCATTTATGAAAAAATTTGATCGTTGCTTGAAATCCACATTCCCTTTCATTTTTACATTGGTTGCTGCTGAAGCATTTAAAGCCAGTCTAACTGGAAAGCCTGAAATTGATGGGAAGAACAATTCTTCTGTGGCCACTCTCAGTCTCTTATTAAACTGGACCTCTTGCCCCTATGGCAAATAATTAAACAAAACATAATTGTTACGCATATCATAAAGTCAAACACAAGAATTCTTCCAGACTTTTTCTTGGGACACAACCACCCACCCTTTTTCCCCAGAGCATTTCCCCTTCCCCTGCATTCAGCTGGATTTGGAAATTAATGAGACATCAGAACCAAAGCTTATCTTGAGCAAGGGCATAAATCGAGTTAGAGCAAGCCCTGCATGAGTTTAAAGCACTAGTATTTTATTTTGCTCTTAAGAATGAATATTTTTGGACAAGATGCTAAGCCAGTTTTGTTCATAGTGACACAATCTCATCCCCTTCTGTTGCAACCCAGAATAGACCCCATGCATTTCCCAGTCTTGGAGACTTATGAAAAATATTCTGATTTTGGTTGATTTAATGAAATAATAATCCATATTATTCACCTTCTTACATATTAGTTCAAAACTAGTTCTTACAAGCACCCACTTTCAGAGAGTGAAATGGCCCCATTTACCTTTAGAAGCTTGACAGCCAGCTCTGCCAGGTTCAGGGAATAATGTTTCACTTGTTTCTTTATATCTTCACAAGCCAAAAAGCCAAGTTCATTGCCAAAGACCTTGATGCTGAGCTCACATTTCAGCTCCTTCTTCTTCCCCATCTTTTCAGTAAACTGATAGAGTGGTACTGAGTTATTTACAAGTGGGGGCTATTTACACAAAATGCCATTCAAATTCTCAGCAAACACATCTTCAGAGCAGTTCAGATTATCAGCCACGGAGACAACCGGGCCTTTGAACCCACAGAAATGTGACATTTCCGCATGAGACCCTGGTCATTAATCCTGTTCTGTCCTGAACAGCAGCACTTTAGTTCCAGTCCTCACACCAAGGAGCCTCTGCTTTCAGCCAGGAGAAGTGGCAGGTGCTCCCAAGTCAGAGCACCCCAGATAGGGGAGGGATGGGACTCTTGAAATGCTGAACTCTGCTGTGCCAGCCAGAGCAGTGCTACACACCAGAGATGGATGTGGCTTTGGGGACACAAAACCCCAATCTTCCCTGGAATCCTGCTGTGAATGGAACTCACCCATCCCACGAGCACCATGTTTGCCTCCATATACCCCTAGCCTTTGTTGACTTCCACCTCGATTTCGAACTACTCAAAGCATCACCTCTTCACCTGACTGCAATGCTGAGGAAGTGGCAGAGGTTGATATATTTGAGCACTGGACATTAAACTGCTGGGAAGACCTGTTTGGCTGTTTCTCTATATAATAATTTCAGCATAATTGGTTGAAATTTTTTAAATTTTAAAATGCTCAGATTTGAACAAAAATAGGAAATATCTTTTCATGGAATTTTCATGAATTATCCCCCCAATTTTTAAAAATCATCTTTACAAGTTGAATGTTCTTAAAACTTTCAGCATTAAATCCATGTGTGATGATTTGGGCATTCCAGCTTTACCACTTTTGAATTGTGGTTGAGTTTATGAAACTGTATCATGAAATTACAGAGTCATGGTAAGTGTATACACCTGTGGATCCACCATGAGTTAGCAGGGTCATGCCACATCTCTGCCAAACCTGGTGCGTGATCAGACAACAGTGAAGTAAAACACCCTTTAGGACAATGAGTTTGCTCAACAAGGGAGAAGACACTTACTCCTCTTACTCTGGTTTGGAAGAAAGTTAAAGTTAGCAAAAGGCAGAACAAAAAAGCAGGTGAGCCTGCCAGGAACCTATGAATGAACAGGGGGCAAGGGGGTGAACTAGGAGAGAGAACCATTTTGCACCAGATTAAGATGAGGGGAGACTGCTGCAGGGGCAAGGCAAGTAGGGGAATGGAGGAAAATGGATGATCCCCTAAGGACTCCCAAAATAAAAACAAGTTAAGGAGGAATGTTGCATTTAAGAAGTGGTATTTTCTGTGTGATCTGTATTTTCCTGTGCTTTACGCAATTACAAGTAACAGACCATTAACGTGTTAGATTCTAACCAAAGCATCCCTGTGTGTTACTGGTTTCAGATATCTGCACCCCTGAGGAGCTGAACTGTGAATCAGAAGCTGTGTGTCTTTGGGGTGCAATTCTGCGATGGGATGTGTTTAACTAACAGGAGTTCTGGGGAGCCTTCTGCTGGTCTGAGGGCTTAAGGCAGGTGGGCTGAGTCGTCTCATATCTTTGGATGGGAAAAATCAGTGTATTGACTCTCTGTCTAATGTGCTGGAGAGGCCCCAGGGGAAACTGCCCACTGCAGCTTTTCAGTGAGGGGGGCTTGGACTTCTCTCACAGCTGTCTGAGTGCGTAGCTGAACGACCATGCTTGCTAGAATCTGGGACTCCCTGGATGTGCAAAATAAAACCGATCATGCAGACATCAGGTATACAAACATACCTAACATTAAGTGTTTGAGAGGTCTCCGATTAATTTCAAAGGGACTACTTAGGATTTTAAAGTAAAGCACTTGCATAAGTGTATGCAAGATCAGGACCAGTATTTGTGTAAAAATAAACACATTAAACAGTGATTAAAATAATAAAAAGCTCACTGATACATTTTTAGCAACTTAAAAATGCATTTAGTCACCGTTTCCAGAATAATTGTGAACAGATTTGGATTTTCTCAAGCATATTTGTTATTTGAGCATATTAGACAACCCAGCTCACTATTAAATAATTGGCTTGCATGGAGTAGTTCTGATAGGTCAGATAATTCACATGGTAGTGTCTTTCCTCTGAAAAAAAACCCAAAAACCCCACCATATGATTTTTCTGGATAAATTCATAAAAGGAAATTTTAAATTTTCTTGCTCCAAATAGTCACACAAGCGTAAAATTTGCTTTCTAAGACCAAATATGCTAGTAGAAGTTGATTACAAGAATGTTCATGGAAAGAGGCAAAAACACAGCCAAGGAAAATCCAGGCACAAATATAATCAAATTTAGTGCCTGGAGAAATTGCTTCCATTATCTGTTCAGCTTTAATAGCAATCATGTGGGTGTCCCTAAAAACCACAGCTATCATAGTTTCCAAAGGAGAGAGGGAGATGCTAAATTATAATTACTCCAAAGACCAGTTCGTTCATAATTAAATGAATAGTGACTGCAAAAAAAGCCAACTTTTCAACCAAAGGATTCCGCTCATAACTCAAAATATGAAGTGTTAAGTTTCTGTTTATTTTAATTTGCAGAAGGAAATACACTATCCTAACACTGGCTCACTGCTGGGTAGGAAATATATAAACACATTTCTTGCAGAGAATCAGGCATGACATGCTTGTTTATCTAATCTAAACCAATGAACTCTTGTCACAATCCCGTGCATCTATTGCTATAGCCACCGGCTTACACCACTTGGAGAGAGAGATTGTCTTAGTTTACCTTAAATATAAGATTGCGTGGTCCCCAGCCTTTCTGAGCAATTGTGGTAATTTATTAGACTATATCTCAGCTTTCCTAGTCAGTCCAAACCACCTCCCAGTTTGTTCTGCCTCGAGCATTGGTTACTCCAAACTCTAGTCACTGCACAATGGCATCCCACTGCAGTTCATGCTGTACGCCATGGAATACGAAATCAGTAACAGCAATGCACCAAGGCAGAAGTTCAGCATTCAGGATCTTCTTGTGTTCCTCTTGAAATCAGTGAGCAAAAAAGACATCAATAGGAACAAGATTAACCCTCAGATTACAGAGGGGAAGCCTAAAGTACTGGTGATATACAAGACTGACAGGGAACCAATGTTCTAGGATAATTAACGTAGCTTCTGCAAAACAAAGGGCATCATTCTGCACTTCCCTGACTCCTACACAGCCATTAACACCTATGTAGAGTGATTGTAAAACACTGCCAGACCAGAACAGTAACATTCTACATCCTTTTTATATAGGCTCTAGGTAATTCTAGATCAGACCACAAGACTACTTTCAAGTGTCACAGAATTTACCAGGATATGTATATTCAGTTACCTGTTTCGCTAACTCACTCATCTTCTTGTACTTCGCCCCTGGACAGCTCTGCTTTGCTTTTCGTAACTTGGGCTTGCCAACTTTGGTCACAGGGTGCTCTCCACGGCTGTGTCTCTTTGAAGTCAGCTTCTTCTGTTTGGTTTTCCCAGCTGTCTCCACTGGATCTTCTGACTTGGAGTTTCTTTCCTCAGTATTTGTAAACAAGTATTCACTAAAGGTATGCTGGCCAAACATCTTCTGCATGAGATCTTCTGCATTTTCTAGCCGTATGTTAAGCTAGTGGAGAATATACAGTATTTAGAAGACTACACAGAGATGAACATAAACATGTCCATACTCAGCAAATAGGAATTTAATTAACAACATTCCTCTGGAATGGCAAAATCTAGGCTTCTATACCAACCACAGAGTGAGCCATTGAGGCCAAACTACTAGTCCATTGAAACAAACAAACAAACAAACAAAGTAGTCTTGTGGCACTTAAACACTAACAAATTTATTTTTTGCATGAGCTTTCCTGGGAGAAAATCCCACTTCAACAGACACTTTCAAGGTGACGAAGTGAGATTTTCTCCCAGGAAAGCTCATGCAAAAAATAAATTTGTTAGTCTTTAAGTGCCACAAGACTCCTTGTTTGTTCATTTTACTGAACTAGACTAACACGGCTACCCCTTTGGATCTTAGTCCATTGAGTTCAATATCTTGCCTCAGGCAGGGGCCAACACTGCATCGTTCAGAAATAATTTCTATACTGCAACTAGCCAACTATGTGATGCTACATATTGGGGAAACATTTCTTTCTTAGAATCATAGAAACTGGAAGGGACCATGAGAAGTCATCAAGTCTACTCCCCTGCACTCACGGCAGAACCAAGTATCACCTAGACCAGGGGTACTCAAATGGCGGCCCGCGGTCCACAATCCGGACCGCAAAGAGGTTTCTGGTGGACCGAGACAGTGGCCTATTTGCATGAAGGCCGTTTGAGTACCCCTGCTCTAAGGGCAGCTGAGCAACTTCTGTTGCTCGCTGCACTCCCCCTCCCCCCCACGGAGCCTGCTGCGCCGCCACTGCCCCGCTCCCGGCAGCACCTCCCCCTCCCGGCATCACCGCCCCCGCTTCCAGCATCGCCGCCCCCCCACCCGCTCCCGGCATCGTCGCCCCCCGCTCCCACTCGCCCCCCCACCCACTCCCGGCATTGCTGCCCCCCACTCCTGACATCACCCCCCCCGCTCCCACTTCACCCCCCCCACCCTAGTTGTTTGTGGACCCTGGTCAATGGTGGAAGGCTGAATGTGGACCGGCTCGCAAAAAGTTTGAGTACCCCTGCCCTAGACCTTCTATCACAGAATCATAGGACTGAAAGGAACCATGAGAGGTCATCGAGTTCAGACCTCTGCACTCATGGCAGGACCAAGTACCATCTTAGAATCATAGAGTTGGAAGGGACCTCATAGGTCATCTAGTCCAACCCCCTGCCAGAGGCAGGACCACTCCCACTAAACCATCCCAGTCATGGTTTTGTCCAGCTGGGCCTTAAACACCTCCAAAGATGGAGATTTCACCACCTCCCTAGGCAACTCATTCCAAAGCTTTACCACTCTCCTAGTAAAAAAGTTTTTTCTAATATCCAGCCTCGACCTCCCTAACTGTAACTTGAGACCACTGCTCTTCATTCTGTCCTCTGTTACTACCGAGAATAGTCGAGCTCCATCCTCCCTGGAGCATCCCTTCAAGTAGTTGAAGGTTGCTATCAAATCCCCCCTCGATCTTTTCTTCTGCAGACTAAATAAGCCTAATGCTTTCAGTCTTTCCTCATAAGGCTTGTGCTCCAGCCCTTTAATCATTTTGGCTGCCCTCCTCTGAACTCTCTCTAGCATGTCCCTGTCCTTTTTGTAGTGGGGAGCCCAAAACTGAACACAGTATTCTAGATGTGGCCTCACCAGTGCAGAATAGAGGGGAATGATCACATCCCTTGATCTGCTGGTAACACTTCATTTGACGCAGCCCAGTATGCCATTGGCCTTTTTGGCAGCAAGAGCACACTGCTGACTCATATCTAGCTTGCCATCCACCATGACCCCCCAGGTCCTTTTCTACACTGCTGCTACTTAGCTGAATGTTCCCCAGCCTGGAGCAGTGCATGGGATTTTTCTGTCCCAAGTGCAGGATTTTACACTTGTCCTAATTGAACCTCATAAGATTTCTATTGGCCCACTGTTCCAATTTATCTAGGTCTCCCTGAATCCTGCCCTTGCCCTACAACGTGTCTACTGTTCTCCCCAGTTTGGTGTTATCTGCAAACTTGCTGAGAGTGCAGTCTATTCTATCATCCAGATCATTGATGAAAATGTTGAACAGAACCGGCCCCAGGACTGACCCCTGGGGCACACCACTCGTGACTGGTTGCCAGCTGGACATGGAACCATTGATACCTACACGCTGAAACCGTTGATCTAGCCAGTTTTCTATCCACCTTATAGTCCACCTACCCAACCCATACTTCCTTAATTTGCCAATGAGAATGCTGTGGGGAACTGTATCAAAAGCCTTGCTAAAATCAAGGTATATCACATCAACAGTTCTTCCTGCATCCAGAAAGCCAGTCATCTGATCATAGAAGGAAATGAGATTGGTCAGGCATGATTTACCCTTGGTGAATCCATGTTGACTGTTCCTGATCACTCTATTTTCCTCTAAGTGTTTGAGGATGGATTCTTTGAGAACCTGCTCCATAATTTTTCCAGGGATTGAGGTGAGGCTGACAGGTCTGTAATTCCCCAGATCTTCCTTTTTCCCTTTCTTGAAAATATCTACTCTATTTGCTTTTTTCCAATCCTCTGGCACCTCCCCCATTCTCCATGAGTTTTGAAAGATAATAGCCAGATGTGCTGCTATCTCATCAGCCAATTCCCTTTGCACCCTTGGATGCAGTTCTTCATCTGTCAGCAATCCATGTACACCCTGGAGCATGTGTTCAAGCTACAACTAGTTCAGCATGTTACACATAACATTGGTTGTAAAATCACAGACCTCTTTTTCTGTGGCTACATAGAAATTTTACACATGGTTCTGTTCAGAAGGCTGACTATAATGGCTTTCTGGGGCTCTCTATCTAATCGGTGCACATTTCGTGTAAAAAGATTTCTTTCCAACTACTCATCCTGCAAATGCATCCTGGGATCTGAAAATTAAGCTGAATTTTTTCCTTGATGAGCATCTTCATCAGCAATAAAGATTCTGGAGGCCACATGATGCCTTCAGTTCCAGCTGTGAAATTCTAGGTATAACTGAGGGTACAATTTAAAGACAATTAAGTTGTATATGGGTCACCACTTCGTAATGACCACAACCATGAGTTGTCAGCAGGGATTAAAACTGGGACCTTCCACAACAAAAGCACAGCCCTCTACCTTAGACTAAAGTAGTAACTCTATTGTATTGAATCCAAATCCCATTGACTTCAACGAAAAGATTCCAAATGACTTCGGCAGGAGCTAGATTGGTGCTTAGATGGCAGCTACACTAAACTTTATCTTCAGTGAAGGATATGATTCACTTGACTAGTATGCTACATTTTACACAATAGAAACAGTCATCTGTTTGAATACAAATCAACTTTTTGATGGAAGTCATGAAAGGGCACTTTCACAAACTCATTGGATGAGTCAGATAAAATAGTCATTAATCTCAGTTCAAAATGTAACTCGATCAAAAAATAGTAATTGGAAACTATATACAGAAACTTAAAGCTTTTCTTTCTAATACGCTAAGAATCCCTTGTGGGGAGGGGGGACAGAATTTACCTCCAGTAGATTTACAGCCCGCCCTAAGACGTGTATAGTAAGGTTTGTCATTGTTGATCGTGGGATGAAAGATGCAGGAGAAAAGACCATTGATGCCTCCACATTTGCTCCTGCAGTTGCTGCAACATAAAATACTGGACATTGGATCATTCTGAGACCAAATACTGTCATTTACTTTTTAAGTCCCAGCTGTTCTCTGAGAACTGGCAGTTTTGTCCTTTATGGAGAAGAAAAAAACATTTGGCTAACAGATGAATTCATTTTTTTAATCCTTTAATGTAGCAAAAATTCAATAGAATCAATATATGCACAAATCCTAGCTAACCTACAGGAAAAAGATTTATGGTTTATGTCTTTCATATGATAAAAAAGGAAAAGCTTTACAGTGAATGAGAAAAAATACTAACCAGATTTGGTTTTGTTTCTCAGAAGCAAAAAAACAGATGTGCCAAAAAACCAAAAAGAATTTTCTTAATCTCCTCGCACACCAGTGTAAAGCCAGATAAGTCAACAGATGTATCAAAACAAAAACGATATAAGTGACAGGAGAAGCAAGCCCAAAGTATTTCTCAGAGAGTTTTCTTTAGCAGTGTATTTGGTTGCCAACCGTACTTACTTCTTTTCAGTGAGTGCACTAGGCTGAAAATCAGTCTCCTGTTGCTGCTCTAGCGCAGTGATTTTCCAACTATTTTCCTTGGGACCCAGTTGAAAAAAAATCACTTATGACTGAGACCCAACAACTACATCTTTGAACAATGCTTTCCAGTCTTTTGCTGGCAGCAGCAAGGGGTGCCACAACCCAATGCCTGATAGTCTGCGACCCAGTACTGGGTCCCAACCCTAAGTTTGAAAACCACTGCTCTAGAGGTCCATAAATGAAGGGTGATGAAATCAAAAGAATGACTAGCAAGTAGCAAAACAAAATCCATCGGATTTGATTTCCCTTTCACTCGCACATGTTGTACACCATCACACTGAATCAAGTGAATATGCATTTGCATCAACAGAAATGGGAGCAGGAACTGGGCCCTATGTTTGCACATCTGGGTTCTATTCATTCACAAAAATTCCCTATGGAAAAGTGAACAAGAAAGGAACAAGAAAGCTACACAGGGACTGAAAACATGCACAAGGTCCATTTTTAAAGCCCAGCATACCTGAATGGAAAGTGACATCTGAATATGATGAATATTTCCATCTCTCCCAGTCAAACTCTCTGCTAAGAATGTCATAAGGAAGAGAATCTCTAAGATGCTGCTTCAGTGGGTCATCTGTCTCCAGGAGCTGAGAGAGGTGACTCCAAACAAAAGAACCCACTTAAAACAGACAAAGAAAGAGGCTTGTAAGTCGCAGAAGAAGGGTGTTTTATTTATAAGCAAGATACTGTACTGGATTCTTCACTTATTTACACCAGCACAAACCCAGAGAGTCAATCTCGCAACTACACAGGAGTTAACTCCAGTTTACGCCAGTGACACCAGACTCTTGGCTGCTAGCTAATCTCATTACTGGGAGAGTTACTTAAAACATCCAGCTTTAATGCATCCTAGTTACAGCTAGAGTCTGTTCTACGTTTCAGTGATGATATTTACAAGCTTGTCAGTTATTGTGGTTAATGAACTCATATTTAAAGATAACCAGTCTCACTATTTGGTTGTCTCAAGTGTTTTTGGTTTGTTTGTTGTTTTTTTTTTTTTTTTAAGTAATAAGCATGAAATAGTACAAGGCAATGCCGTAGACTGGACGTAAAATAGGCACATAGGTCAGTATCAACAGTGTAGCATCCATGATTTGCCCTAGCATAACTTAAAAGCCTCTGGCCCTCCGGCACCAAACAAACCCATAATGGGGAAAAAAAAAAACTGGCTTGAAAAAATTAGCATTGGCCAAACGTCCCATTATTCCCTATCTTAATTCTTGGAAATGGCAGAACTGTTTTGGTGACACTCTAAAAAAATAAAGTTCAGGCAGGGACAGAGAACAAGCACTGAAAATTCCAGAGTGAATAGTTGCAGTTTGGCAAACTTACGAGCAGTTGGAAAGAGAGCTTTATAATAAAAAGCGTTGGCAACCTTAGAGACATCACTACCAGCTCCCCTTACAATGCCACCTAAATAAATCCATGTAATAGATACTTTTCTCAAGGCTTACAATTCCATGTGCAATTCTCTTTCCATCTTACAAGATGCTCATAATACAAAATAAGCCAATCTGAGACCATTACATTTTGGAATCCACTGGCTGAAGACAGGAGCTCCCATGCTCCAGCGTCACATATAGTTATGGCGTTTTTATTATTGTTTGGCCTCTTTTTGCAATGCAGCTTCATTTTTTCATTCACTTTTATTCTGAAAAAGGAGCCAGAAAACCTGAAGGGCATCTGTTACCCAGGTATCTATTATGTGACTGGCGTAAATTCAGAACGTACAGGAGTCCAACAGAAAAACCAAGGCAATATCGAGATTTTACTGTTATTGCCTTCATTCACCAGTGCAACCAGACAACAGTTTTTTATTCCTGTTCATATCTGTCTCACCAATAAAAACTACTTCAGATTTTGTGTTTTTCACACCATGTTACAGAGAAGAGGATCACTATTTGTGTTCACTTTTGACAGGGGTTGAAAGCCCTGGATCACATTATAATTATTACTTATTGGCTATGGCGAGAAGGTTTATAGAAAACCTCTGCTTCATCCCAAATCCTGGATCACCCGAAATGTGTTCTTTTGTATAGGAAGCTGGCAAGATTCTGCAGTTTTATGTAACTTGGCTGCTTATCATCATTTTAGCTGAAATGGCTTCTCCCTTGGAAAAAAATCGACCACATAAACAAAGTCAGTGTTTTAAACCCAGAGCAATGTATTTTCTCGTTAGCATCAGCTTTCAATTCAGCATCTCATGTCAGCAATCAGTCATGGGTTGGGGTGGAATCACTGAAGGTGGCAGCACAAAATAAAACAAAGGAAAAAACAGCAATATTGTTTCCTAGAAACTATGCATCTGGGTATATTCCAAATACGTAAAATAGTCAGAGAGATGTTTCTAAATCAGCACCCCTTCTAATCCACCATATTTCTCTTCTATACTTTTCTTTTCTAGATTATCAACATGTTGCTGTTTTGTGTTACTAGGCCCAACATTGTAAAATTTTAGTCTCCAGAGCACTTCCAGGTGACCTGAGAAGCTGCTTTTGTCACGAGGCATCTCTCAGTCAAACTTGCTGCTCTTTGCAAACGAGTCCAAAACTTAGAAGGTTTCCAACCAATGTATGATCTATTCAATTAAAATCAATGCATCCCTCTCTGTCCCCTTCAAAACTGCTTCATGTCCGTCTTTGGCATGCATTCAACCACAATTACATATACAGAGGACACCAAAACTGATGGACTACAAAATGCAAAGGAGGACAATCACATGGCTAGTCACTACAGAGTCCCAAAGAGGAATTCAAAGTGAACCTGAGCACAATAAGAGCGGATTCACTATTGATAAACATCTAGCGCTATACTCTGAACGGCAAACATAAAATGGGGAGGCTGGGAACATTTTAAAGGGGCAGTGTGAAATACTTTGTAAAAACTGTTTTTACAAAATACCTTTTGCCTGTAATACTTTTCAGAAGTTTTAGAAATCTGGTTTTTTTTCTGCTACATTTCTCCTTCTCCATTCAGCAGATTTTATAATTAGACATTTTTATTTGTAATATAATAGAACTCAGAATGGTCTATTGCTCACCTCTTGCTCTCCTTGATGGTGTCAACACATGCTTAATAAATACCACCCCCTGGAAGAAGCTCACACCTGGTTTACTTTTATGCATCACAGCAAATTGTTGATAATTTAAAAAAAATTACCCTCCCAAATTCTAACAATTTAAAGTATGAAATATGGAGCTCAAATAAAAGATGCACAAGGTACCAACCAATAGGAATCTGAAATCAATCTTTAAATGTATATAATACACATTTTTAGGTATTATTTTCATAACTGTCTGCTGACCTTGGCTGGATGTCTCCTCCTGCAAAGTCTGTTGTACTTGGTTAAACAGCTCTTCACTTGGACATTTCATTGCTCCGTAATATGAAGCAATTCTTATTTCCACATCATCATCAGTTGCTTGATATAGTCGAACTAATACGGTATGCTTAAAAGAAAAAAAAGGAAGATATTTACTTCCCTAAAACAACTGACTTGTATTAATTTCTAGGTGTAAGTTGCCTTGCTTTCTGAAAGATCTCATTGCATCAAACACTTGGAAGAACGTAAGTTGTTTTATACTGTATAAATACACACTCATATATATATAGCACAGTATCCTGTTCACAAAAAGCCTCAGGCTATTTATACAGTTACACAGAAGGGGTTGGAGCCTATATTCATTGTGCTATAGGAGAGCATTACGATTAACACAGATGAGGTCAGGCCTGGGACCATAGGTAGTGGTGATTCCTGCATTTGGGAACTTGGGCATGAATGCCAAAAGCTCCTTGGAAGTGGTGAGGAACCAAAGACTAGACTATGGCTCCAGCCTTCCCCTCCATCCCGAGACCTGCCCTGTTCAGCCTTCTCCCCAAGGCCTCTTGCCCTTGCCGTCAGGGAGGCATGAGCAGTAGATGAGGAGTGGGGTGCAGAGAGGCAGGGGGCCTCCAGTACAGAGAGGAGCAGGAGCAGTAGGTTGGGGGGTGGGACAACTCTGGCAGAGAAGAATGACCAGGAAAGGCCCCTGGGGGAATATACAGAACAAGGATGGGAAGAGGAGCAGCATGGGCAGGGCCACGGGGAAAGAGAATGAACAGGGTGTCAGGGTAGAGCACGGACAGGGCCATAGCTCGGGTGCCCTTGATGGTACTCCAATAGAGCTGGGCCACATCCTATTCGGGGATACTTAGCTTTCCCCATTCTCATACCCACTGCCCATGACTGGGCCCCAATACAACAGTCATTAACATAGTTTCAAACAGCAAAATTTACTAGTACAGGACCAAACAGTCAGTTGCTTATTCAGATCACTTGTGTGTCTGAGAAGCTTTTCTTCACAGGGGCAGGTCTCCTTTTCATCTCTTACAAGTGGAAAGAAAGCATTTTATCCACTCAATGTTTAGTTCACACAATGTCATTTAACCTTTTCTAATGAATCATATTACACATAATAATTTGTTCTTATCCACAACTGTATACCACTGAGTTGTGTAACCCCATTATGCCATTGAACTGTATATAAAATGTCAATTGATTTCAGTGCCAGCTCTGTATTTGTCACAGCAGCAGAATCAGGGCAAGTGTGTCAGCTTTGGAAGTAAATCAGTCAACAAAATGAGCAGAAAATGATTGATCTATCTTATACCTCACTGTGAGTCCTCTCAAGTGTGGGAGCAAATTCCAGCAAGATGTGCTATAGGTTAAGTTTACTTCAGTAAGGCCTGCTAGATATGGATTTATATTTTTGTTGGTACCAAATGTTCTGTCAACCATTCACTTTTCTCTTGTTAGTTACAAATGGCAATGTCACATTTGGACTAGGCTGAATTTCCCTGGCTTACCTATTGCATAAAGTTTCCAATACTTCATATGTCACCAAAGGAGACTTAAAAAAAAACCCATCAAAAGAGTTCTGAGACACTTCGGCTGTGTTCAGACATAAAACTGTTATTTCAAAATAAAATCCTTATTTCAAAATAACTTAAATCGAAATAAGAAAATGTTAATTCAAAATAAGGGAAACCCTCAAAGCAAAATAGCATGCCCTGTGTGTGGACATGCTATTTTGCTTCCGAAGAGGGGCAGCATGGGAGATATGACAACATGGCTCCCTCCCAATATATACAAAAAGGAAGGCACCCTGGGAGGGAGAAGGGCAAAAGTGTTATTTCAAAATAACATGTCTGAACGGCGTTGTTTTGAAACAACTGTTTCAAAACAACAGCTATTTCAATTGCATGTGAGGTTTTACTGTTCTGAAATGACAGCTGTTATTTTGAAACAACGGGTTCCCATTGTTTCAAAATAATGAAACGTTGTACGGACATGCCTGGCTTTATTTCAAAACAATGGCTGTTGTTTCAAAATAAAACCCTGGTGTGGACACAGCCTTAAAGACTAACAAATTTATTTATTGCATAAATAAATATGCAATAAATAAATTTGTTAGTCTTTAAGTCCACAGAACTCCTTGTTTGTTTTACTGAAGTAGACTAACATGGCTACCCCTTTGGATTTGACAACATACCAAAAAAGAAAAAAAAAACAAAACCAAAACCAAATATGTGAGCCCTCAGGGACCTCACCAAGGGAAGGTAAGCCAGGCAGCTCAAGTTACAGTCTATTACCAGTGCACCAACAGCCAGCACACGAGGAGACTAAAGTTATCTAAGAAGCATAGCGCTAAACTAACACTTTCAATATTACAAGGTGATAATTATCTTTCACTTTCATTTAGTCAAAAGGTATCTTTTGCCTGTAAAAAGATTACTTTTGGGAAGCAAAAATAGCACTTTTTTGCTTCAACATGAAGAGCCTTCCCAAGTTCCCCTGCACCACAAAAAGTACTGTAGAGCAGAGGCAGATTAGGGGATGTGGGGCACCTGGGCCTCCCCTACTGGTGCGCCCCTCTCCAGGATGGCCGGTGCTTGGGGAAAGGGGAGGGCCTTGGGGCCAGAGACTGGCCCCAGCCCGATTGGTCCACGCAGCATGGCTTCCAGCGTGGCCTTCGGCTTGCACTGGTGGTCGTACTGTATGCCAGGCAGCCTCACTCCCGGAGCAGAGCAAACAGTCACACTGGCCCTTCCCACCCCCAGGGGTGGAGCAACTGGCCCAACAGTACAGCATGATCACAGAGCCCAGCTTCTGGGCCACCCCATTTGCCTCCAGCACCAGCAGGGTAGAGGGCCCCCACATCATGGGGTCCCTGGGTACAGACTCTGTTGGGAGATGCTTTTATACTCAGTTTCCATTTGTCTATACACTGCAGAATTCTCTCACACAGCACAGGTTCCAATACAGCACCTATAAGCCAACAATCACTGAACACATCACTTACATTGGCAGTACAGGGAATGCGCCTGAAGGCTTGTACAGCAGCCAAGCGGATTTCAGTAGGGTTGCTTCTCAGGGATGCACAGGAGCTCAAGACAGGTGTTAGAGAGGTTGCTGCCAGCCCTGCATTTCCAATTGCTTTTAACGCTAGCTGCAGCTGAAAATACGAAGTAAGGCCAAATGGGAAAATGAGGTCAGGCCCACTAAAAACTTCCCATCTGCATGAAGTATTATATTACTTTTACATTATCACATTTTCTTTCAAAACATTCTGCCTGCATAGGTCTCTGTTCACTGTTTTATTGCAGCATGGGCAATAACAAATAAACACGAGCCAATCCACAAAATGAACTGTGTAGAAAAACTGCTAGGACTCAAGATGAGAAGGTATCATTGTTACATTCTTCTTGCAAAATTTCAGAACAGCAAACACTGAACATAATCTTGGGGATTGCCTGAATTCAATTGTTTAGTTCAGAAAAGGTGACAGAGTATCTGCCAATCTGATGGAAGACTGGGGCTGGTCACAACTCATAAGATTTGCCAGCATGGCTATGTTGGTTCAGAGTGTAAAATCTTTGCACACCTATCTGACGTTACTCCAGCAAATGCCTTAGTGTTGATCTAGTGTAAGAAAGTGCTGTAATTAAACTAAAGGAGACTCATACCCAGTACAGGAGATGTTCATGAGGAGGCATGAGACATGAGAGCCTTTCTATAGTACACAAATATTAACATGACAATTTTAGCAGAACTGTCCGAAGCCAAAAACATCACTTTACTGCAACATGTGGTTGACCAGCTGGTACCTGCCCTGGCCTCCTGAGGTGGCCACTTTTCAGTGGTTCTCAAAAATGAGGCTATTTTTATTTAGGTGCATAGCTTTGTGTTAAAAAAAAATTTTGGCCAGATTTTGGACAGCACTTTGGGATTCTTCAGGAATTTAAATGTAAATGATTATTTTCATGTATTGTAAGATCAAGGAAAAAGTACTTCCATAAGTTGAAAGGCCTTTTAAAATAAAATTAGTTTTATTCAGAAATACATATTGAAGAGATTAAGAGAAGTCTGGCTTACTATCAGGAAATAGTTCCGAATAGTAAGAACTATTAGACTGTGGAATAGTGCCCCAAGGGAAATGGTGGAAGCTTTATTGCTTGAGTTATTTAAAACTAGACTAGACAAAACACTTGAAAATGTAAAATAGGGAAGAATTTTTCTTCTACCTTGGAAAATGGACCACATAATCTCATATGGCGAATCTTTCCTGGCTGTCTTTCCATCTTCCTTCTATGATTCAATTGCCCACAGGGGCAGTTAAAATAGCTCAGGAATGGAATTTTTATCTTAAAAGCTCTACTGAAATTCCCAAAACATAAAATGTGACTTTTAAATTACTACCATAGCAATGTCTGTAAACAGACCTGAAAGTGAACAGATTGCTAGGATTATATGAAAAAATAATTAAACCAAGTGAGCTTTGCACTTTGGGACTGTAAACAAATTCTCAATGATGCAAAATACCTCAAACAGCATAGCACTTGGGATCCTGCTACACTTTATATCTATCTGGCACATTCTCACTATGGAATTTAAGTGTGAGAAATAAGGAGGCAACTGCTTAGGAAGAAAATGAAACAGAAGGAAGATATTTCTTTAAAGATGAAGTACAGTTAAAAACAAAGAATTTAGAAATAAGGGCTGAATTGCTCCAGATACAACAGAAAAATCACACAAACGACAAAGGCAATACTATTTGCCCTTTCCTTGGCAGGTCCTCCAACATCATGCCAGTCTAATCCAGCCATGCCATGACTGCCCGGAGTGCATCATCCTATGATGTCACAGCTAGCACTGAGTGCACAAAGCCAGTCAAATGAAGGGACAGAGAAATTATTTGCATCGTGTTATCTGCGGCTTCTAAAAGGTTTTTCATTATTTTATATCCAACAAGTTTTAAAACAATATGTTGCAATAAAATTTTAAAATCTGTATCAAGGACTAAAAAAGATCCAGCACATTTGTGTCTTTTCAGGCAATTTTCTAAAATGTTTTGTTTGCGTGAATACCCAAAAACATCCAGGAGGGGAACTTTTTTTCATTCAGCAAGCATCTTTTGGCCCATACATGCTAGCAAAGATTATAACTGAAATGAGAAAAAAAACATATGCTTGTAGATTCAAAGGTATCCATATTCTCACTCCAGGTCATTTCATCATACAGATTTGCATTTTGATTGCATCTAGAAGGGAACAGAAGAGGAGATCTAAAAGGGAATAGAAGAGGAGAATGGGGTTTGAAACCCATCTTCAGAGTTACTGTATCCTAGTCTAAATGACTGGTACCTGGCTGAGTCCTGACTCTTGCACGGTGCAGTTTCCTTGCAAGTATCCTTCCAGAATACGTATCACCATCTGTATTGCAGGCAGGTGGTCACAAGCTTGTCTAGATGAACAGAAGTGATGCACCAGAGCAGTGATTCCAAAGAACATACTGTGACTTGCTCCCGGTGACTGCAGCAGAGGCTGTAAATTAAGACAAGAATGACAGGCTGCTTAAGAACTGCTATCACCCTATTTATTACAATACCCTGAATGACTGATGGCATTTACACATTCACTGAGATTTACAAACATGAACTAAACAATCGTCATACACATCAATGAAGCCACAGAAAATAACCCCCCCTTTCAAATACTCACTATTTTTTCTTAATGAGGTTTAATAGGAAACATGCTGATGACATGTTTGATACAGTTTCCCACAGCATTCTTTTTTATACAGTTTCCCACAGCATTCTCATTGGCAAATTAAGGAAGTATGGGTTGGATAGGTGGACTATAAGGTGGATAGAAAACTGGCTAGATCAACGGTTTCAGCGTGTAGGAATCAATGGTTCCATGTCCAGCTGGCAACCAGTCACGAGTGGTGTGCCCCAGGGGTCGGTCCTGGGGCCGGTTCTGTTCAACATTTTCATCAATGATCTTGATGATGGAATAGACTGCGATCTCAGTAAATTTGCGGATGACACCAAGCTGGGGGGAACAGTAGACACGTTGGAGGGCAAGGACAGGATTCAGGGAGACCTAGATAAATTGGAACAGTGGGCCAACAGAAATCTTATGAGGTTCAATTAGGACAAGTGTAAAATCCTGCACTTGGGATGGAAAAACCCCATGCACTGCTCCAACTAAGTAGCAGCAGTGTAGAAAAGGAGCTAGGGGTCATGGCAGATGGCAAGCTAGATATGAGTCAGCAGTGTGCTCTTGCTGCCAAAAAGGCCAATGGCATACTGGGCTGCATCAAAAGAAGTATTACCAGCAGATCAAGGGATGTGATCATTCCCCTCTATTCTGCACTGGTGAGGCCACATCTAGAATACTGTGTTCAGTTTTGGGCTCCCCACTACAAAAAGGACAGGGACATGCTAGAGAGAGTCCAGCGGAGGGCAACCAAAATGATAAAAGGGCTGGAGCACAAGCCCTATGAGGAAAGACTGGAAGCATTAGGCTTATTTAGTCTGCAGAAGAAAAGATTGAGGGGGGATTTGATAGCAGCCTTCAACTACTTAAAGGGATGCTCCAGGGAGGATGGAGCTCGACTATTCTCGGTAGTAATGGCAGACAGAATGAGGAGCAATGGTCTCAAGTTACAGTTAGGGAGGTCGAGGCTGGATATTAGAAAAAAACTTTTTTACTAGGAGAGTGGTAAAGCTTTGGAATGAGTTGCCTAGGGAGGTGGTGAAATCTCCATCTTTGGAGGTGCTTAAGGCCCGGCTGGACAAAACCATGAATGGGATGGTTTAGTGGGAGTGGTCCTGCCTCTGGCAGGGGGTTGGACTAGATGACCTATGAGGTCCCTTCCAACCCTATGATTCTATGACACTCAGAGGAAAACCTTAGATGAGATGGTAGAAAAATCTTCCATTCTGGTATATTTAAGTGAGGACTGATTTAGCATGATCCTTGAGAGGACTCAAGGCCATTCTATAAAGTGAAGCGCATTCCTACACACTCCCAGTGCTTAGAACATGCTCACTGTTTATATTCCAAAATATACTGCCTGTCCCTATAGCAATGGGCTCTCCAAGCCAAGATTAAGCCATAGCATATAGCCGCTTTTGATGCAAAGATGCTGTACAGGGCCTGGAGAAGAGACTAACACAAGTGGCCACTGTCCCTTATTCTCAACAGGGGAGTGCCTTACACGGAGGATAACAGTGAAGCATGCACAGCATTCAGATTGGCTATAACATCACAAACGTTTATTGAGGGGTAGCAACAATGCAGTATTTCATAATTCACATTAGATATTAAGGTTCCCCTAATTAATAGCTTTTAAAAAGAGATAATAAATGACTATAACAATTTATTATTTGTTGGTTTGTTATCCTATCCAATAAGATGCTTATAACCAGCAGCATTTGCTACATTGGGTTTCTGGTCCAAGACTAGGGACTACAGTAATCCAAATAATAAATATATATTAATATGTTTATATAACTATGTTATTTGTGTCTGTAGCATGTTTACAACCTATAAATAACTTATTATCCTTTTCTAAAGGCTAATATAAAGTCAGTATAAAGTGTGACCCATATACCTTATTGGGCCCAATGCTGCAAACTATTACTTAAGTAAGAAGTCTTATTGAATTCAGTGGGACCAGGACTACTTGAATACTTAAAAAAAACAAACAAGGACTCTTGTGGCACTTTTAAAGATTAACAAATTTATTTATCGCATAAGCTTTTGGGGGTAGAAACCCACTTCAGACCCAGGAAGAGGTTGCACTTCATGCATCTGATGAAGTGGGGATTCTACCTACAAAAGCTCATGTGATAAATAAATTGGTTAGCCTTTAAAAGTGCCACCAGACTCCTTGGGGTTTTTTTTGCAGAACTAGGCTAACACAACAAAGGAGTCTGGTGGCACTTACAAAGACTAACCAATTTATTTGGATTAAAGACTAACAAATTTATCTGAATAAATAAATAAATTTGTTAGTTTTTAAAGGTGCCGCCAGACTCCTTGGCTACGTCTACACTGGCTAGTTAGTTTGAATTTAGGAACTACATCAGGCTTTCTTTCATTTAAACTAAGGAAGTCCTTAGTTCAAACTAGTAACTATCACCAGTTAGTTCAAACTAAGCACTTAGTTTGAGCGTTAGTTTGAACTAAGCACAGTGGAGACCAGGACTAACCCTTAGTTCAGACTTAATAAGTTCAAACTAAGGACAGTTAGTTCCAATTAACGAAGTGTACTAGTTCGAACTAAGGTTAGTTCAAACTAGTTCACATTGTTAATTCGAACTAACCCCAAACTTATTAGTTCTAACTAACTTTTCTTAATGTAGACATAGCCCTTGTTTGTTTTGCTGAACTAGACTAATATGACTACCCCTTTAGATTAAACATGGCTTTCCTCTGGAACTTGAATATATAGGATTTGCAAGATCAGGCCTGTGATAAGCACAGCTTGCATCTGTTGTGACTTGTTTTCTTTTTTCTGCACCCCTCTACTCAAATCCCCTCTTCCTGACATTGACCTGATCCCATGTCTTATACTCCCCTGCATTAATATGCACCCATTCTGTAAGTTCCCACTCTTCAAACCATCTGATGAAGTAGGATTTTTCCCACAAAAGCTCATGCAACAAATAAGTCTGTTAGTCTTCAAGTGCCACAAGACTCCTTGCTTTTTTTTGCTTTACTAGACCAACACAGCTGCCCCTTTGGAACTTTCTGACATTGTGGCAGCTTCTATGTATTCTTTAGATACAGCCGGCCCTTTTGGAGTGACACAGCATGAGCACCCTTACATTTGCTTTTTCTTGTAAAAGCTATTATGAGAAAATATATGGTTACTCTTTGTATAGGCAAACTTATAACAGTGCTGAAGGGCTATAAATATGCATACGTATGTGTTAATGCCTGAGAGAAGGTTTGTTTTGTTTTGTTTTTTTGGCCTGGAAAATAACTGGAGTTTGCAGTTTAACATGGACAATAATTTTAAAATGTTCCGTTTGGTAGCAGGACCCTGTTGCACTCAGTGGCAACCAAGCACGTTCAGTCTTGTTCTTTATGTAAGAAGAACCCAACCAAGAACTTTCCAACCTTTCCCAATTTAATTTTCTAAATGTAAAGTTAGAAGCTGCTGCAGCAACATTGCAAAATCAGAAGAACCAACCAGCAGACTGAGGGCAGTTGTAAGAGTCCTATAAGGAAAGGAGAGAAAGCACAGCTGGAGCTGGTCAACAGAGAGGAGGAAAATGGAACACAAAAAGCATCTTTAGGGAGAAGAGGAGAGAAGGGAGCCAGAAGAAGCAAAAGGCAGCAGACGACTATAGTAGAGGAAGGAAGAGAGATTTTACACAGAAAATGGTAGTCCTAGCACTCTACCAACACTAACAAATCCAACCTTTATCTCCTAAGGTTTGAGGTCAGTGAGTAACAAGCTTGTATGCTTATACCAGAGCTGTTCAAAATGTATCATCATTTTATGTACATCAGTCAATATTTTAACATACCAGACCTTGAACTTCAATGTGAGCCCCTCCATGAGTAGAGACATGTGTTTGCAGGAGCAGAGCCCATGTGTTTAGATGGGAAACAACTCTGAATTATTTTGTATTGCATAATCCCTAGCAAATTCTTTCCCAATACACACACTTCCCATGAATTGTAAACATATCTCAACTGCAGGCATTTTGAAGAAGTAGATCTTTTGACTCTAAGAGGGTCAAAGACACAAAATGTTTCTCTTTTCCCTGTAAAGCTGTAGTCATTCCATATTTCCATACACCATGATGTAAACATGGCTTTGCTAAAAATCCCATCATTTAAGGGACAACCCAGAAGACTAAATGAGTTGGATATGAATGATTTCAAGTAGGGAATTCTGTAAAGCCTTCACTAGTCTGTTGCTTTATTATTCTGGCCTGTAACTGTTTGATAGCGAACAGCAAGCTGTGAGAAATGTTCAGTATTATTGTGCATGACCAATCAATAGACCATTAATCTGCCAAACCAAACAGACTCATGTAATTTATTATGAGTTATTTTATTGTTTAAAAATAATTTGCAGTTGCTGACTTTCCCTCAAAGTTATTCTAGGCTTCTCAAACGTAGTATGCTACAGAAAGAGCTATTAAGTTACCCCCAGCTGAAACTGAACAGGACAACCCCAGGAAAAACATATCAGGACCCCAAGTTCTCACAAACAAGGCACACATAAGTCAAAAAGCAGCAGCCCTCTCTGCATAAACCCAGCAAGATACCGCCATGATTCAGGGCCATTGTCTCCTAAACTATTAGGCTTCCCATCCCCTTAGAGGCCAGAAATGGAATTTCCCTATTTCCTCATTTCAGGGGCTGTGAGATACAGCACACATGTGGAGCCAGTTCCCAAAGTACCCCAACCAGCACCAGCCTATAATTTCTACAATTTGGTCTGATGCTGGCTGGGGGCAGAAAAATCTGTGCAAGTTTTTCCTGTCTGTGCATGTTCCTTCTGGCCTTGATGTTTCTTCCTCCACCAGGGTATTTGGGATTTATTATAGCTGAAAACTGGACTAACTTCCAAGGGACTCTTGCACACTGACTACATGAGTCAGGAAAAATGCCAGTTTGTGAGAAATGCTAAGGTTATAACATGTCCCATTGTTTCCCTTCCTATGCCCGTTCCCCTTTTCATTACAGGAACTGTGGAAGAATAGCCATCTTTCCCATATACAAGTTGGGGACATTCTCTATCTTTTTTAGAATCTGGTCTACTATTTATTCCATCCACCAGTCTGAAGCAGAGCAAACTAAGTATGAATTGGCCAGTATGCTGCAGTAGCTCTCTCTCCTTTTTATAGGCACCCATGTCTACTCATGATCCCAAAGTAGAAACATCACAGGATAGGTTGCTCATTCCAGTCTGCACAGATGTAGGAGGTACTGGAAATCTTAGAAACGCATTGCCAGTTTCCTCAATTTTTAGCTCAATCTTGCATTCCCAAAAATTTGGTTAATTCTTCAGAGAAGCATACAAACTGAACCAAACCTTGAGGTCCTCCCATCACTAAAAAGCCCATTTTAAAAAGTTTCACTAAGTAGCGTCCTGCATAAAGTGAAGCTTGAAGAATAGGATGTGGTGCAAATGTAAAAGCCATAGAGCATTAGATCCCTTTACAGTCCCTATATTCTTTCCACCAGATATTAGAAAATGCATCATGTAAGGTGGCAAATGCCACTCTGAGCTGAAATGCATAGTGTACATCATAAACCACACAGGACAAGGGACTGTATTATATATTACCTTAGAGGAAATTCACACTATAAAAACATTCTACAATCAACTAGCAAGTTAAAATCTGAAAAACAGCACCAGTCCTGGAACATCTGTAAATAATACTTGTGAACAGATGCTGAATTGACAGTCCTGGAGCACGAGGCCCTCTATCCAAAAATCAGGGACAGCAGAACCTATATCAGCCTCCTCACACTGTCCTGCTTTTGAACCATTACTGTGATCTGAAGAGATCAGTCTCTAAGGACCAGTTCCGTCTCTTCCCTTCTATCTCTAAGCCGCCAGTCCAAATCAAGCACTAACAGTTAAGGCTGTTTGCACCCTTGGAGTCTTATGTGAAATGAGCTGCTCATTTCAGTCCACTCTCCAGAACACATCACTAAAATTACCTCCATAAAAAATTTCATATAAATCTATGATGAGTGAGATTAACAGTCTAAATGCCAAGGAGCCAACTGGCTTTAAAGAGAACATGAAAAACTGGTCTGCTCACAGCAAGAGAATCGATCATGCCTGTGGTGGGTTCAGGAATGAATGGCAATGACCAAAGGAAAGACTCCATTTTGTCCTCCTCCACTTCTTTTGCAACAATAATTTCTTTCATCAGGATGACACAGGCCTCTGTAGCACAGGATGGGAGAGCATCTGCTAGTGGCTGCCTGAAACACAACAGAAAAACAATTCAAGACCTGACATGAATCAAAGCACTTAAGAGCCAGACTAGATTTTTAGTTTGTGTCTCCTCAATGGATTTGATTGTCAAGAAAAGCCGCGACATCCCTTGTTTGAAATTAGATCCCTCTACGCTGCCTCAAATTGGGCACCTAATGACTGAAATGTCTCAAATCATTAGTGGTTTTTTTCTGTCTGTTGTCCAGAATTATGTCACCTGGGAAGGTGTTTATAGCTAAATTGAAAAAAGTCACCTGTATAGCAGACGAAGAAAGTACACACGGGGGTTGTATTGGTATAATAGGCAAGACATTCCCATGTAAACAAGGCCTTAGACTAGTGGTTCTCAACCTTTTGTGTGTCATTACACACTTGGCAGCATATTGCAACTCTACATGACACACTAGCCCCACTCCCTCACGGCCAAATCCAGCCTTTCCCTGCCTCTTCATGACACACTAACTGCTGTGTTACAATACAGTATGGCTCCTGACACAGTGGTTGAGAACCACTGCCTTAGACTACCGTGGACAGATGACCTGCAGTTGTGACTTCTCTCTAAAGTATAATGCACCCATTTGTCAGCAAGAAAGAAATTAAGTAATTTTGGGTTTTTCTTATAACTAGCATAGAGTTAATATCAATTTCTCATATGTTTGTGTCAAGTAAAGCATGAACCACTGTCATAGATCCCAGAATGAACATTTAGTTTCTTTTAAAGTAAGTTAGATAATATTTTGGCCTGAAAGCACAATAAATGTCTGTTTTTCTGTCTGCCCTTCTCAATGTATTTACTTTTTGTTGCAAGAAAAGCCCACACTAGTGGAAGGTGAAATATAAAACAAGATTATAGGCCTGATTCCATTCTTGCTGAAGTTAAAGGATGAATTAATTGACCTCAGTAGTCTAGGACTGAGTCTTATCAAAGATCCAAATCCTCAGATCTGAATCATCCCCAACTTTAGAGATCTTTGGATCTTGATCTAAATGTTGTGGATGAGGCCTAACTCTAGATTAACTCAAGGAAATAATTTTCATCTAAAAGTTTCTTCAACCAAAACTGGGAAAGCATTTTCAACCACATTTTTGTGGATATTGGTTGAGGCTTCTTTGGTCAGCTCTGGAAAGACTAGAAAGGGAGTTTTGACCTCCCTTGTGTGGAGTCAGCATTGTTGGGGAAAGGACATTCCATTAGGAAGGGCATAATTTTAGGATTAAGCAAACTGGTTTGGATCAATTAGAACAAACAAAAACTTTTGCAAATAAGAATCCAGAAATTCTGTTCATTTTAAAAATTGCTTTTCTTTTTCACTTTCCTTTACTATTCTCATGGTAGTTCTAGTTAGACTGAAGGGGAGAAGTACCAGAAATCTCAAAAGAAAACCTTTATTATAACATCTCCTCTTGACCAACCCTGCAGCTTCACGAGGCTTGATCATGTTAGGTTAAGCATCTGTTTGGTGTTTACCCGGATCAAGTCAAACCTCAAACCTTTTAATGTGCCAACAACTATAATAATTTGACAATGTCCAGGTATTCCTTGTTTTACCAAGGTAGAATTCTCTTGCTTTAATTCCAAGCAATACATATGAATAATCTCCAAATTGTCTGATGAATATTAACTCTGGAGGCATATCAGGACAAGATGCATAAAAAAATTAACCAAAATGATTTGCTTGGTCTCGTAAAAATGTCAGGACTGAGCCATATTTTGGAAGCAGAGCACCGAGAGAACTGAACAAAAATGGCTGGGCTCCCAGTGTGAAGGGAAATCCTCAAATGCAGAGAGAAAAATCCCATCCACTACCAATCACTTTTCCCACATAATTGGCACTGTTGATCTGGGGACAGATTGTAAAACAAATTGAAGTCATCAGTTCTGGTGAACATCAATCAAGAATTGTTTCTCTAACACAGCACATCAAGAGCAGATCCCACTTTAAATTCATTCCACTTTGGAAAGTTTGTAATATTCCCAGTGGGAGTTTCCATATTTTCCCATTATGGTACATGCTTTAACAAAATAAATCTTGATTTACATCCAGATGGTGGAAGCATGACCTGAGCTTCCAGCTGATATAGCTGCAAAGCTCTCTTCATAAATAATGGAACAGAGGGGGGCAACTCTGCACAATGTGGTGGCATTTCCAGATAAAAGGTTAGTAGAGATATTACATTAATACCATTAATGGTGGCTGCTTTTAACATCCCTACTGGCATCATCCACCAAATGGCTGCCAGGGGGAGAAAAAGAAAAAAGAAGCAGATTGGGAATTGTTGAATACACATATAAAGGACCCTTCAAGCAGAAATCCTCTTCCATGTGCTTCCTTTTACAATATTGTTTGTACTGAGTTATTTACCATATGTAATTCATTCATGTATACCATTTCCCATAGACTTGCTAGGCCAAATTCTTGTCTTCATTTAGACCCAGGGCCTCAAACTCAAATTACCACAAGAGCCACATGAGGACTAGTACAGTAGCCCAAGGGCCACACCACCAAAACCTTTTTATGCAACAATATCACAAATATTGATAATGACCATGTTGTTGTGGGCCACAGGAAATAACTTTAGGGGCTGCATGCGGCTCACAGGCCGCAAGTTTGAGACCCCTGCTTTAGGCTCATGCAGCTGTGCTGACTTGGACTTTGGGCCTGAGTCTCTTTTCACCTGAACTGGTGTACATCAAAATCAATGCTATTAATGCCAGTGGCTCTTCATTATTTTAATCCTGATCAAGTTTGCAGATGACATAGAAATTGGAAGAGAGAGTTAAGTAAAGAAGAGATCAGGTCACTGATCCAGTGGACTGGATTGCTTGGTAAGCTGGGTGCAAGGAAACAAACAATCTGGCTTTTAATAAGCTAATTATAAACGCATTCATCTAGAAACAAAGAATGGAGGTCACACGTGCATAATGGGGGCCTCTATCCCTGGAAGCACTGACTCTGAACAAGATTTGCAGATCATGGAGGGTAATCAGCTGAACATAATCTCACAGTGTAATGCTGTAGTCAAAAGGGGTAACGAAATCCTCGAATGCATATCATGGGACTCGAGGATGAAGAGAGAGGTTACTTTACCTCTGTATTGTCACTCCTGCAACCACTGCTGAAATACTGTGTCCAGTTCTAGTGTCCATAATTTAAGAAGGATGTTGATATATTCAAGAGAGTTCAGAAAAGAGCCATGAGAATTATTAATGGATTAGAAAATAAGCATAATAGTGATCAACTGAAAGAGATCAGCCTACTTAGTTTAACAACAAGAAAGTTAAGGATGACTTACTTAGTCTGTATGCACCCTATATGCTCCTTTTATGCACTGGCTAACAAATATTTGATAACGGTGCAAAGCTGAAAAGGTCCCTCCAAAAAGGATCAGGCAATACAGACAACACTGAAGAGGTTTATTTACAGTACCAGTACCGGAAACACTGAACAAAACAGTATCAGCTTCAAAATGGAAGTAATATGGCAACTGTTTATATATACACAGACTGCTTGTTTACTGGTTTAAATGGGTTTTCTAACTGTTCGTTGTTTCCTTGGGGAAAAACAACTCTATACATAGTAAAAGGGTCAGGGTGGTGAGACAGGGTGGTCTTGACAAACAGGGGAATACTAGCTTCCATATAAGGTAGGCAGGAAAGTTGAAGGGATATGTGACATCAGGCAGGGAAGGATACGTGACAAGAGACATGGGTTCAGGGGAGAAAATATAACAAAAAAGACAGCCTGCATGCTGCCTGTTTGGTCAGTCTCTGTAGTTATGAGGCCTAGTGTGTTGGCATGGATATTTTATCCTAACAACACTCTGCAATCTAGCAGAAAAAAAGTAGAACACGGTCCAGTGGCTAGAAGCCGAAGCCAGACAAATTCAGACCGAACATAAAGCCTACAATTTTAATAATGAGTGTAATTGATCATTGCAGCATTTTCCATCACTGACAACTTTTAAATCAAGATTGGAAGTAGCTCTAAAAGATTCACCCTGAGAGTTATTTTGTGGAGGTTCTGTGGCCTGTATTATACAGCTAAGTTTAGATGAGCACAATGGTCAGTCACTTGGTGCTGAAATCTATAAACGAGAAGAGAATGACACCAGTTGCAGGCAAAAATGTAAGCAGGAGCTACATGGTGTTCCACCATTGGCGATACCATCATTATCTTCCTTTACATTATATCAGCATTTAAAGGCCCCAACAGAGATGTAGGGGTCTCGTTCTTCAGGTCACTCCAGAAAACATATCATAAGAGACCTTCCTTGCCCCAAAGCACTTACTGTCTAAACAGGCAAGCCACAAAGTGTAGGAGAAAGGAAGCGTTGTTACTCCTGTTTTACAGGGGAGAACTGAGGCCCAGAGAGATCAAGGGATTTGCCCAAGGAGTCCAGGGAATCTGTAGAAAAGCTGGGCACAGAACCTGGATTTGCTAAGCCTCAATCCAGCATCTTAACTACAAAATTCTTAATGTCTTCTGAAAGCTTATCTCAAAACTCATAATTGTGAACCCACATGGCTTTGCCACTGATGGTTTGAGAAGCTCATTTCAAACAGGAGCCAGGAGACCCCTTTCTTTTGGAAAGCTATGCAAGTCTTTTTGTACCATGGGCACATACCACTTTATTCTTTCACCAAAGTCACCTGGCTCTGTTCCAAGGAGGTCCTGGAATTGTCTCAACACACTCTAATACACACCTTGAAAAGATATTGAGTTGCATGCTTGAAAGGGAACCTAATCTTTCTGTTATTTAAATGCAAGACCCACTATAGAGCACAGCAGAATTTTACACAACTACTTTGGCACAGGATAGGAGTAAGATAAAGGGAAAGGAAATACATTTCTTTACCATAAAACAATATGGGTGCTCACTGTTAAATGGCTCTTACCAGTTGTCCCTGCATTTAAACGAAGATCTACGCCAAAGGCCCATTAAAGCATCAATAGAGAGACTTCGAAGCTCAAACACCAGGGTTGTGATGAGATCCGCAGTCTAGAAATAAAGGAAACAAGACAGGTTATGTAATAGTCATAGAGAAAGCACTGTTCAAAGGATAGGACACTAGAATAGCGTTCAGCTTAGCAACAAGCCTGCAGTGATCTCCCCTGTTTGCCATGTTTCTGCCTCCTATCTTTCCTTTTACCTGTTTTTTCTATTAGATTGTAAAGAAAAGAGAGACTGGAAAAAGACTCTCTCTAACTCTGCTTTTACAGTCCCTAGCACAATGGGGTCCCAATCACAGTTAGGAGTTTCAGGGCTCCACTAAAATACAAATAAATGACAGTATAACTGCATATAATTTGGACTGGGGACCAGAGCCATAACTAAAGAATTCGGCACTCCTTAGAATGGTCAGCGCCTGGAGTGAGCAGCGAGGAATGAGCCTTTTAATGGAGCAGCTTAGTGGAGCCGCTTTGGCATACCCAGGGCAAAGCCCCACTCGCCCCACCACAATTATGGCCCTGCTAGGGACCATTTGTTTGTTTTGCTTGTTCTGTGCTTGTATGGCACCAGCTTACAGCATTTGTGTAGCTGTGTCAGTCCCAAGATATTATAGAGACAAACTGGAAGAGATCATTTCATTGGGCCAGCTTTTGTTGGTGAGAGACAAACTTTCAAGGTACAACAACTCTTACACGTGGCACCTCCACCTAGCCCACAGCACCTTACACAATGGCGTGCTTCTCCGTCACTGTGACTTGTAGGCATTACCACAATAATAAAGCATAATATTATTCAACACTTGGCATTTATGCAAAACATCTATTGTAGTGGTTTGTTAACAAGTTTACACCTCACCTCTGCAAAGTAAAGTAGACAAAGCTGTGAGAATTTATTTCATGTCATTTAATTTAAAAACATTAAAATCCAGGCCTAAATTGAACAGTGCCTCTTTCAGTATCTAGTTCACTGCCACATCAATGAAAATGTAGCTGGAGGAAACTAATGCTGATTTGATTTGGAAGTAAATTAAGTTTCCCAGTTCTAAGAAAGCACTGAAAAGTAGAGAGGCTGTACTAGATCACTTAAGTCCATGATACATTGATAAAGAGTGAAAGTCTGCTCTTCCCAAGGTTCTTTTGGATTTATACTGCACTGTGGCTATGTCTACGCTGCCAAAGATATTTCAAATTTATTTTAAAATAATTATGTCAAAATAGCATTATTTTGAATTTATTATTTCAAAATAGGATCCTGGTAAAGACTCTCTATTTCGAAATAAGGTAGGAATTATTCTTTTAAAATACAGAGTCTTTACTAGACTATTTCAAAATTGGTGGAAGGCAGGGAAAAATATAGGGCCCTTATTTTGAAAAACGTCAATTCCGCAGCTTGGAATGGCTTTTTTTGAAATTTGCTCTTTCAAAATAAAAGCAGGTTTAGTTATTTCAAAATAGCACTTCATTTTTTTGAAACAACAAAATGCCTGGATGAACAAGTAAAAAGTGTTTTTTGAAATAAGCCTCCTTACTTCCAGAAACTTTTCAGTGTAGACATACCCTGAGTGCTAACTTTCATTTTCTGAAGCCTTATGTTGGAAACAAGGTTAACTAAACACCCAGATCTTTTGCAGTTGGCCTGATTTTGCAGTCATCTGTTTTTTCCAGGAAAGGTCATACTATTGTGTATCTAATTATGGGCTTCTGTGTTGCTGGTCTGACACCTGTTACCTAACTATGCATTTCTTTAACCAGTCAGGTGCCTTATTCAGGGCCTGGTGAGTTTTGGTCTTAAGATAACATTTTCCAGCTAAAGTTTTTCAATACCCTTCATTCCATGCGTACTCCTGATGAGACACATCTTCAAATCTACCTGCTGTCAGCTTACCTTGACCAATACTCAACTGTAATATAATATTTTAAGATGGATAACTTTGAGGAAAAGCAAATGTTTCTTTGTAGTTCTTATATATAGAGCTGGTCAGAATTTTTCTGATGCAACACTTCTCCATCAGAAAATATCATGCTGCCAAAATCAAAGCTTTCCATGGGAACATCTCAAATTTGATTACATTTACTTGAGAAAAAACATCTAAAATTAAAATCTTCTGCAAAATGGAAATTCTGGTTTCCACACAGCTCTAGTCTCTTGGTCTTTTTTTTTTTCTCTCCAAACTTTGTGTAGAAATTCACAATGGAAATTCAAAAGTGAGTCTCCTTTAACAGAGGCCTTTTCCCTGAAACAAGTAGTGATGGTAACTTCTCTTTGCCTTTGGTTACAGGAGCTGGGCCCTCTTGTGCCACTAGCACTGTCGCATACAAATACTCCAAGCTAACAATCACGAAAACAAACCCTCAAAGACCATACAGCTATGATGAAAGTACTGAAAACCATGCATCGAGAAATCACAACAATAGGTCTACATTCCCCGCATACTGCACACAGCTCAGTTTAATGTATAGACCATTATACTTGCTCAGTGAGGACAGTGCGCTTTTGATTTTTATACGGGAGGTTTATCTATACTAACCTCAATTATATGACACTACCTACTATCCACATATAGACTGGCCTTTGGAAGGAAGGGAATTACTTACCAAATAACACCTCTGATTTTGTTAAATCCTATTTATTTAAAATATTTTTGATCTCCTGTAGGAGCAGCATGACATTTTATTACACATAGACTTGTGTTTCTTTTAACATACCATACATTTTAAGGTGTTTAAGCTTTAACTGATCTTGCACTTTTATCAGGTTCTTTTAAATTATTCATTTCAGCTGTGAAAGGCTGTAAAGTAAAAATATTATTCTTACCCAAAAGACACCATTATGGTTTTGAGAGACAGAGAAAGCAAACATGGCTTAATTCTGGCAAATTACAGCTCCAAAAAAACAGTACAGACTTAATTTAGCTGCCTAATGTCTCACTGTCCTGAAATTTCCTATGATGCTATACACTTGCAGTGGGTTCCTACATAAACTCTCTCCTCAGTAAACAGCTCAGTCATTTACAGATTTCTTTACTGCTTATGTAGAAAATAAGAGCTCCAGAGCTACTTCCAAGAGCAATGAGAACTTGGTATAATCCTGTGCCAGAATTAGACTTTCATTAAAGCCTGCCAGAAGCTTTTCATTAAAAAGAAGTTGGCACTTTGTAGGTAGAGGAAGTAATCTCTTATCATATAATTTTTTGAGGATATTTTAAGTAACACACATGCACACACTCACACATGCATGCACGCACAAATAATTTTTATATTTTTGTTCTAATGGGACTTTGCTCAGGAATGACACATTAATCTTACCAAAACAAAAACATACCAAAAAAAGAAAACAAAAAGCTAGTGATAGCATTACCTTTTAAGTACTTTACACACCTCCCATCCCATCAAATCCTGAACATTATCAACTCAGCATCATTGATATCCTGTACCAGGCATCACATCCAGATAAGTTTATCTAACACAATTCTTCTAAAGCATTTGTAAAATAAATAAATAAATAAACAAACAAACAAACAAAGGATCAGAATGTTTAAGCTCTGTCCTGGCCATTCTGACTCTTTTTGGCATATCTTGAAATAGACTTGCTGTCAGCTGGCAAGAACAAATAGAAGAAATGCCCACTTTTGTCAAAAAAAACCAAAACCCCCCAAAACCAAAAAAACAAAAAAAAAACCCCCAGGGTGCAGATGAACATGCAATGGGGTCATGCTAGCCTCAAACAGGGAAGAAGAGGAGGCAGGTCTCGAACAAGCAACACCACCAGCCCCATGCGGGGGGGGGGCAAGTTCAGGCAGCTCGGGACATCCCCACATGGAGAAGGGAGCAAACTTGAAGCAGGGGGGTTCAGGCTAGCTCAACTCAGTGTTCCATTTTCCTTTTGCGAATCATAATTGCATATTAGAGTGAGTGTATGTCCTTTTCTTAAAGCCCTGTACAGGCCATCCCAACTTTTTTTTGTTTTGGACAACATTAAGCATTTGGCCATTTCTTCTTGCCCTCTGATCATCATCAGCAAGATCAAATGGAACAAAAGTCCATTTTTGCCAAAAAATGCGGCACGACCCATGCCACCCCTGCTTGGGAGAGGGGAGGTGGACAGGGTTCAGGTGAGTGGCAATGCCACCTTCATGCCGGAAGAAGGGCAGGGCTCAGGCAAGCAGTTTGGACCAGCCCGTGCAGGAGCAGGAAGAGAAAGCAAGAGGGGGCTCAGCCTACCAGCTTAGGCTAGCCATGCCAGGTTTTCTGTTTTCCCTTTGGTAAATACGGCCATCCTACACAGACGGAACTACAAAATTGTCACTAGCACTCGCACACAAAAGTGCTTTGCTGACTACAGATGGATTTAAGCACAACATTTAAATGCTTCCCTGAACTGGGACCTGTGAACAGCCATTTTATGTCCTCAGAGATGTCACAGGAAGTATGGATGAGACAGAGCTCCCCAGACACATTGTGCTTTCTTGGGGTGGCTTTATTTTGCCTCTTTCTTGTTGCTATTTTCTTGAATCTAAAATAATCATTATTTTAGACTGAGTATATTTATGGTGCTGTTTGTAAAGGGAAGCACAACAAATAGTTCCAGAGGAGAAGCCATGCTAGGCTACGTAAAGCAAAAACAAGAAACGTCCTGGGGCACTTTAAAGACTAACAGATTTCTTTGGTCATAAGCTTTCATGGACTCCGATGCACTTTGTGAAATGCATATAAACAAATAGTGCCAATAAGGGGTAACATTTATAAAACCCCCAAGTCCAGCAGGAGATAAATAACATAATTCTGTAGAAAGATAGTGGAGTTAAATCTCTAAGACACTTTTGAAACTTTTGCCCAGTTTCAACTCTAAACTGATGCAGCAACTAAGGATCTGATCCAAAGCCCATTCAAGTCAATGGACAGATTACCTCCAATTTCAGTGGCCTTTGAATCACAGACCAAGACCCAGCAGTTGTGACTTCTCTTCTGTCTTTAAATATCAGTGTACCATTAGCTTTATTTTAATGACAGGTGCTATAATAGACCCCAGTTTATAAAAATCACTTAAGTATGGATTTAAATCCCACACTCACTCAGCAAGTTCTTAGAATTTTAAGATGGTGTTTAAATACCATGGATTTCATTGGGATTTGCACATTCTGAAATACATTGCTAAACTGGGGCATTAATGCTTTGTTGAATAAAATATGGGATCTCACAAATGCTTAAAATTAAGCTTATGTTTAAATGCTTAACCTTATAATAACCCTGATTTAGCTCACTTGAATTGTAAGACAACTAAGGAAAGGTCTGACAGAGGAGTAAAGTGATGAAAGTGTCCAGTCAGAGAAAAATTGATGATGACCTGGATCTATAGAAAATATGTCAGAAGACTCGGAAAATGAGCCAAACAGTGACAACGTAGGGACCTCAATAAGTCACCTCCATATTAATCCTCATCACCAATTCAAGGAAGTTCCATTTTTCTAATACATGTTCAATTTAGGAAAGAAATATAAGAAACCTTCAGTTTTCAATAGCAAATAAGAAAGATGAAGAGGAACTATGTAATTCAGAGGCAGCATGTTAACCATATCAGATGAAAGGAAACCACACTTACATAAAACCCATACACCAACAGTTGAGCACAATACTTTCACTGAACACATTTTCAAAACAACTCCCCCTGTGATTTTATAAGCTCTAATAGTTGGCAGCAAATTAGTTAGGAAGCTTTAAACAGAGTAAGTGCTTGTACTGAATGTCAACAAAAATATTTTTATCTGGAAAAAACGTCAACACTTCTTCTAGTTTGTAGTTTGTTACATGACCTCTTAATTTCAAATACACTCTAATATTTATGTTGTCAAAGAGAGGAAAATACTGTTTATATTTTTGCTAGAATTACAAAATTTCTTGAGGTGTATGTAAGAGGAAAAATAAACTTCTAATTAGGATAAAAGAAGGAATTTCAAACAATTTTTAATGCTGAGTGAAGGGTCCTCAGTGCTTAACTGACTACCTGACTCCACACTACCTAACATCAAGCGAAGTTTGAATTAGACCCGACTTCTTGAAATGAAGCAGTGAAAGAATATTTGTATGGCTTGGCCAGATTCAGTTCTGATTTATAACAAGCACGATGCTATTGAGTTCATAATGCATGTGACAGTAGAGAGAGAATAGTCCAGTGGTTCAGGTGTTAACCTGGGAAAGTGGTTTGCAGTCAGTGTGCTGGGGCGCACTGGTGTGCCGCGAGAACTGTCCAAGTGTGCCATGAAATTTTACACAAAGGTAGTGAAAAATAAATGTAACCAAACATTGTTTCATCTCAAACAATATTCTATCTAATCAAAATTACAATTCACAAAAACTTGTGAAAATTAATCTTCAAATTAGAAGTGAGGTAGCAGTCTTTTGATTCTAAAATGTGAGCATTCTAAATACCGATGGCCAAAGAGCAAAATTGAGATGACATGTATTTTTTTTATGGTGGATTTGAAACATTAATGCATTTGACCCTTCTTCAGCTTGTTGTACGCACTATGTTGCGAACCTCTCTCGCAAGACCATAACCATAGTAAATGTAAGTAACCGTGACGTTTACAAACAATCGGTTCAGCTGAAAAAAGTAGGTATGTCATGGAATTGTTTGTCTCACTGAAGTGTGCAGTGTTACTGAAAAGGTTGGGAACCACTGACCTAGGATACGGGGGACACTGTGGTTAAGTCCCAGCTTCATCACAGTCTTCCTGTGTAACCTCAGATGAGTCATTTAGCTGCCTTCGGCTATGTAAAATTCAGATAACACTTCCCTATCTCACAGGGGTCTTGTGAAGATAAATACATTCAAAATTGTCCTCACATCATTATTGTCTTGGGAGCCATGTAAGTCCTATGATAAGAAGCACTTGACTCATATAAATTACTAATTTCTAACCGAATAAAATAGGAAAACTACTCACTAAATTTCTAGAGGATAATGGAATCATGAGCAACAGCAGGACTGGTAGACAAGGGAAAACAACAGACTGATTTGGGTACTGATAGCGTATTTTCAGAAAACTTAACCTCAGTTAGAGCTAGTTGGAAAATGGGCTTCTTTTCTTCCAGTAAACTCCGATTTCACTAAAAAAGCTGGAAAACTCTCACCTAAAAACTTAAAAGTTTTCAGCCAAGAAGTTTGTGGGTTTTCACAAAACATAGGATTTGGGCTTTTTCATGAAAAAATATTTTAAAAAACCCCCACAATTTTCTGTAAAAATACAGCATAGATGAAAAATTTTCAGCCAGTGGAACCCATAACATTAACTCAAATTGCTGAGATACAAACATTGTGATTCAGACTGAAAATCAACAGGACAGTAAATGCAAGTTAATAACTTACAAAATAGATTGAAAGAGCTGCCCAGTAAGGTGTCATAATGGGCACTTTTAGGATCAGTCTAGTTAGTATGTTCATGAAAGTTCTGGCAGATGGAGCAGAGAGAACTTCAATGAAATCTGCAGATACTCAGTTGGGAGGAGCCGTGAACCCCAAAGTGTATAAAGGAATGATACAAAGGAGGCCAAAAATAACAGAACGTGCTTCCTCTTGGAAAAAGGCAGATTAATTGCTGTTCAAGGGAGAACAATCCAGTCTACCAATATTCAATGGGAAGGAGAAACAGGGGACTCATTAATGCTGGAAGAGGAATAGAAGTGGGAACAAACAGCAAATGAAACATTACTTTGCACATCATATGGGGCAGTTAAAAAATGCAATTTTAGGCAGGATGCAGAAAAGCAGGGGAAAGTGCTCCCTCTCAGTGGCTGGTGTGCACACACACCTGAAATACTGCTTGCATTTCAGAGCATGGTATTATCAGAAGATATTGGCAAACTCCAAGAAATTCACAGAAGCAGCAACAAAGAGGGCAGGTGGCTGGAGGGAAGGAAGTGGCTTACAAAAAAAGATTTAAAAGACAATCATTTTGCTAAGTGCCAGTTAATGGAATGCATGATAACCATCTACAAATATCTGGACCATGTAAACACCAAAAAGAGGAGGAATTATTTAGATTCATATAAAAGTAGGACAGCTAAGGTCTGAAAACACTTCTTGCCAGTGGACACCACTGAAGTGTGACATTGTTTCCCATGGGAAGTGGTAGAAGTCTGTTCTCTTGAGATATTTAAAACTAGACTGGACAAAACAACAGGAGATGTTTAGTGTGTTGTAATCCTACCTTGGTGTAGGTGACCTAACAGGCCTGTTCCATTTCTGTCTTTAAGGATTCATGATATGTGAAGATTTCTGTTCATAGCAAAGTCATAACCAATGCTGACCATGCACTAAGAATAAAGTGCTTCCCCTATCAACTCCAAACGCAAAAGCTTTTCTCTTCCAACACCTGTGTTACCTGGGAAGGATTCAACTTCACATCCTATAGTCAAAAACCAGGAGTCAAGCTCACACCACAAGTATTCACATCATAACCATCATCCCAATTTGGCTCCAACATGCAGCTTTTCTGAATACCTTAGTAGTAAAGCTCAGGAGTGAATGGGGCAGGAGAACAAAGTGACCTCTTGAGCCTAGAGGTCATCTGTCCAACTCAAAAATGGGGGAAGTCATCAGGCAGCCTGGGGGACCAAGCTGTTTGGTGAGTAGAGGGCTGCGTACTCAAGGGCTGCCAAACCAGCCTACAATGTTAATGGAGGCCACAGCAGAAGTTTATCCTAGCCTCCTTGCAAATGTCTCTGAATGTGACACTTGCCTCTCTCCTCTCCTCTCATAACTTTTTATTCTGCACTTGTGCTGCTAATCATCCATTAGCTGATCTCCAACCACACTGAAATTCAATTCATTCTCATAATGGCATTTTAAAAACCCTCAGCTTCCTGGGGAGTGACACGGTTTCTCCCTGCCTCCTTTTCACCGTTCACTGTTTTTGCTCCTGTTGGGGATTTTCATCTCTATTTATGCTTGGTTTTGTTTCCTGAGTAAAATGCATAATCCTGCCTCATTCAGAGCCAGACAATAGAGAGACAAATAAGCGACACATGGATGCCAAGGAAGCAGTCTCCCAGACAACATCAGGGCCATTCCCATAACTTCCTTCTTGGCCCAGAGGACATTTTATTGGTTGCAATGACATGAATGAAAAACAAAAAATAAAGGGAGGTGGGGGAATAATATAGGTCCCATTTTAAACGTCTTGTCACCCAGGAAAAAGCCCCATGGAGCACTAAAAACAGCTGACAACCAATTGTCTCCAGTGTTGGGACATGCATATTATGAATAATTTAACTCTCTTTCAGGCAGTTGAACAGACAGCAGCTACTTGTGCTCATCTTAGCATTTTACAAAATGAGTTTCCCATACAAGAAGTTATTGTGGCTTTTTGGAGACATAAATGACACTGCTGCTACTGGGAAAACTATCATTTCCTTAGGGGCACTTTATCCTGGATTCTGCATTTTTAAAAGACACCACATCTTATTTGAAATAGCTTCCTGGGTCCATGGTGGCAGCATTATGACATTTTCCCAACAGCAAAGAGCCTCATAATCTCATCTGAAATGCCTTCACACTTTCCCTCTGCAAGGTTCAGCACATACAAAATTTATCATTAATTCACAGAGAGGGGTTAATTTTATGACTCCACAGTTAGCTCCCTGTTACCGGCTAGAGGGGTAGTGCAACTACAGGATATTCTGACAGGCAACCTTCTATTATACAAAGCAAAGACCCAGGCAGTTCTTTCCTTCTCCCCAGCCCTACTCTTACTTGCTGGTGAAACAATGGTCAACTAATACAGCCATCTAACAAACTAAGAGTAACTACTGAGGCTGTAACTTAGTGTTGTTGACTCAATGTCCTTAGTTTTAGTTGTTGTGGCTGTGACCTCTCTCTCCATCCCTATCCCTTTACCCAGAATCATGTCACACTGCACAAGTACCTATGCTCATCCTTTGACCTCATTAACCGGTGACCAGAACCAACTATTTCTGAGAGGTCCACAGTCACTTATGGGAGTCAAGAGGGTTTGCATATTTACATTAAAACAACAGGCAGCATTCCCCTGCAGGACAGAGCTCCACAACTTAGGGGCAGCCTGCACTCTCTCGACAGAGCCCTCAAGTCCTGTGCTTTATCTCCCTTTCCCTGTCTTCCTCACCTCTCGAGGAGGGTGGGAGCAGGTTTTGTTCTTTTATATGGGGCTGAACTGGGCCTTCAGTGAGGCAAAAGGATTTGCCTCTCCAGACAAATTTCACCCCATCCATTGTCATCTGTATTCCAGTAGCAATTGGAGGCCCCAAAGGAGATCATGTGCCACTGTGTTAGGGACCTGACACATATATACACACATTAAGAGACAATCCCTGCCCCAAACAGTTTATCTAAAAAACTGGGAAGAGAAACTGAAGCAGAAGTGACTTATCAGAGGTAATGCAACAGGTCAGTGGCAAAACCCAAACCAGACCCGTGGACAGGGGAGTCTTGGTTCAATACCCTACCCAACTGCATGCTGCCTCTCCAGCTACACATTCAACATTAGGAACATTCAAGCAGCAAGCACAGTCTTCTGTTTTTATATCTATTTTTTTTCATAGTGCTCTATTTTTAAAAACCTCTGTTATTGGCAAGAAATGTTTTATATGAAGAATGATGGAATATGAAGCCTCTGGCGGGTCCTGCTACGAATTTAGCTCAGGTCAGTAGTGATCAGACATCATCATCTATTGATAGGTTGGTACCTTTCACAAAAGGCCTCAGGATGATCTCTGTATTTCCCACTGGTAAAATCTATTACCTGTACTGATGGACACATGTATTACCACTCTACCAGAGAAGCCAAGCAGACAGGTCTCTCACTTATAATAGAGGTCCCTCCAGGGGAAGGACACACATGCATATGCTGAAAGCTTACACTTCATGCAACAGCACCTGGGGCTCTCAAAACATTTCACTTTTATTTCAATAGAATCTGCCCTTTGTAATATGTTAGGTGAAGGGGTGGTATTCCCATTAGAAGTTCTTCTTCCTCAAAGTGCACAGGTAGCGGATCAGTAAATTCTCTCCAGAAAGAAGCGGCTTTGTGAGTTATTACCAGAATTTACCACACAAACATTGAAGGTTCAGCAGCAAGGGCTCTGTCTGAAACATGTGCAACTGGCTGAGGGGATTAAGTCCATCTTGAGGATCACCACAGCGTCCACAGACATTGCCCCACGAAAGTGGAACGCTTGGTCCCATCTCTGCCAGGCATCAAGCACCCTCATCTCTCTTTGATATGCAAGACTGGACATATGGCCAAAACTCTCCACTCACCTGTACTGATGTATATCAGGAGTAGCTCTTTTACAAGCATAGCTGGGAGTAGAATTTGATCTATAATCTTTAGGGTAATTGAAAAGTATGTAATAGGACAAATTATTAACCCCCTCTTGGACTGCAAGCATGGACAGTGTCTGCAGACCATCCCTTATATCCCTGACTAGGGCTCCTCAGGATTACTGCAATAACAAAATTCAGACTTTCAGTTAAACTCACAATGACTTCAAGGATTGTGCCCTTCAAACATGGTGCCACCATCACCACCACTTGTTATTCTAGTCTCTATGTTACATGAGCAGACAGACTAACCAACACAGCAAGAAAGTGAAGCCATCATCTCCCTGCCCACCCAGAAAACAACTCAGCAAATGGTGAGCGGGGGTTCCCAAGCTAATCAATTTACCGGGATCTTCCACTTTAATTATTGAGGTTAGAAGAGAATCGCAACATATGAAATCACATCAACGTTACTTAAACCCACCTGTCTGTGCTTAATGACAATGCTGACTACTAATCCAAACATTCAGGTTTGGGTCCTCATCGATATCCCTGGTAAAAGCAGCACTCTTCTCTCTTAATCAAATTAATTTGGTTTAAGAATCAAAAGCTTGATACATAGTAATGGGACTCAGACACTTTTCAAAGTATGTTATATAAAAAAATTGCACCTCAAATTTTTTCAACTTTTAAAAATGTTTAAGTAGATAGATACATATTTTGAAAAGAATTAATAAATGAACATATTTTTAGCCCCTGAACACTGAATTGCTTTGAAAGGGAACTGCAATACAACATCCTCCCTCTTCTCTACCTCCCCAGAAGATCAAATATGGACAAACTGAGCCAAACTCAACTGTCATGAAGCTCAAATGAATGAAATAGAGCTATGCTGGGGATTAATTTGCTCCTTGTGTGTCTCTGTGTTTAACATGTGGAATAATCATTATTTTCCAGTTGTGTGATATAGGAAACCAGTCATTTTACAACAAATAGAAGAAATTGTGGTGATCATTATAGAGTCCCTTTGAAGTGATTTAGTATTATCTCACACAGTAATTGTAATATGGTTACATTAGAGCTATACTTATGAATAGATATTCAAGCCTTTCCTCTTACATCTCATGAATAATTCTGCAAGAATTTGAAACGCATTTGTCATGACCCTGAATACTGCACACAACATGCCAACATATATATGCAAGCATGAAAGCTTTACAATAGTACTTACTAATAACTTTCCAACTACTAACTTTTCTTACTACTAAGCAACCAACACACCCACCCGCCCACCCAAGCCTCTACAATTAATTTTCCAGGGGTCTAAGGAAGTGAAATATTATTCTTATTTTACAGATAGGTAAGTGAGACACACAAACCTCAAGTAACTTACCCAGCATTACAAAGGAAATTTGGGGTAGGAGCTTGCACAAGAAGTCAATAAGTTAATAATGGGGAGGTTGGACTGAACTCAGGAGTGGCTGAGTTTATTTGCTTTTAAAGAAATACTTCCAAATGATTTGGAGCCATCAAGGTGTGCAGTAACTGACCTATGAACCCATATAAGCCTGTTGCTGTTAACCATATCCACCCTTCCTTCCCATTGTTTCTTATGCTTGTTTCAATATAGACGGTAAGTTTTCCAGAGCAACAATCATGTTTTTCCTCTCTATTTGTGTAGCACCTAGCACAATGGGGCTCTGATTGTGACTGGGGTCTTGCAGTCCTCACCACACTCCTAATCACAAATAAGATCACCCCAGGCCTCCTGAAAACCAAAATGATCCCCACCCTTCTTAGCAAGGCTTTATTACCATGGAATGACTAGAAGAGAGAACAGCAGTATGATATTAACACTGCCTTGCCAGGAGGCAGGAACTACTTCTATGAAACACATCATGGCATGAAATGGTTGATTATTCTATTAAAAACCATAAGATGAACATTGCACAAAGAAGGCTTACCTCAAAACACATGGTGTGTGCTAAGCAGAGCTTCCGCACTAGTTCAGCCACCTCCTCTTCTGTGAATGACCTCTCATCTTCCTCCCTTTCATACAGCATATTGCTCACATAGAGATCATTGGAATGCACTGAAATGCACAGAAAAACCGCAACTATTCAAAGGCTGACCATTTCCTGTGGCTAGTGCTAAATCCTGGGGAATAGTACATGCTAAAGGCTACATTTTCATTGCCCCAAAAAAGTGTGTTCCTCAGGCAGGGTAATTAGTATGCATGTAAAATCCTAGTGTAGACAAGTCACTGCCATTTTGCAAGGTAAATAAGTAAGATCAACCACCGGCAGGGGGTAAAACTGGCCTTGCCCCACTACCTAATATTGCAAGCTACAGTGCCTGGACTCCACTAGTATTTTACAGAAGGCTAGCTCACAAGTATTTGTTAAATTGTAGTAAAAGCACACCTGTTCTTGCAGTGAGGATAAAACCCCACAGGTCCAATTCAGCAAAGCTCTAAAACATAATCTAAACTGAAGTACATGAGTAGCGTCACTGAAGTCAACAGATGTACTCACATGCTTAAAATTAAGCATGAGTTTAGAAACACTGCCTAAAGGAGCATGTAACCCTCAAGAAAAAGTCATAAAAAGACATGGAACAAACTACTTACTCACCAAACAAAAACAAATCACATGTTCTTTTAATATACTCCTTCCCGCACCTTGCCTGCCTGTTTTCATCACTTTTCATCTAATTATGTCTAATTACAGTCTCAGTGCTCCATCTCTCAACTCCCAGTCAAATCAACTAGAGTGCTGAATGCCAACGGCTATGTCTACGCTACCAGATTAGTCTGGACTAATTTGTTCTGTGTCCACACTAGCTTTTGGCTAGTTTGAACTAAAAAATTTGTGGTTCAAACTAAGGAAACCTTAGTTCGAACTTAGCACTTAGTTAAACTTTAGTTTGAACTAGGGTGATGTAGATGCCTTAGTTTAAATTTTTTAAGTTTGAACTAAGTGGTTAGTTCAAACTAACCACTTTTTTCTGTTTGAACTAACTTTTCATTTGAACTACCCGTGCTTTTTTTAGTTCAAACTAAAAAACATGGCTAGTTTGAACTAAAAAGCCTGGGATTAGTTCAAACTAACCTGGAACTGCTTAGTTCAGACTAAGCAAGTTCAAACTAAGCTTTCTAATGCAGACATAGCCAAAGAGACACATCTGGACTCATGCTATAAAAGCCAAGGGGCTGAGGCCTTTTCTTATTTCAGAACACGGATACAAATATTCTGGAAAATTAGGTGGTTTGGTTTTTTTTTTTGGAAGGAATAATTTACAGGGAAATATACACCAGTACAATAAAAAGTTTAATGATTTAGATCTCCCTTCCTCAATCTTTACTCAGGTACATCTTTTTTTGTTTCACCAGATTCATTCTGCTAATGGAGACCTTCCCAGGGAGATGAGGAAATGGATGGAAACAACAGCTGCTCTTGTCATAACCCTTTGAGAATCTTTTGGATTTATGATATTTTAGGTACCAGAGACTGGAGAAAGCCAAGAATCACACAATCACACTTTACCTCCATTTTGTGCACTGGGGATTAGAGGGCCTGAATCAGAGCTGCAGGGCTAGGGAAAGGAAAGACACAGAACAGGGGCCAGAATAGGAAGCCAGATGTGCGAGGTCTCATTCATGGATACCAACCTCACGATCTTTGAAGAATGAACAAACAAGGAGTCCGGAGGGACTTAAAGACTAATAAATATATTTATTGCATGCAGCATCTGACGAAGTGGGATTTTCTCCCATCAAAGCTCATGCAATAAATATATTTGTTAGTTTTTAAGTCCCACCGGACTCCTTGTTAGTTTGTTTTACTGAACTAGACTAACATGGCTGTCCCTTTGCATCTTTGATGACTCACTCTCTTCCAGGCCTTGCAGAGCAGACAATGAGCAAGACAGGCGTAGATCCACAGATAGATACATTGCCCCTTTCCATACCTGTAAGCATGTGAATGGTAAGATCTGGTTCACAGATAGCTCCTCTAGGCAGGCGGAAAGAAAAAGGCAGCTCAGATACTTTTGTTTTTTCCAACTTTCCCAGGAAATCAATTTATTTAATTCACAGTTACTAGAAACATCAAGTCACCTGTTTTGTACGATTTCTCTGCTTCCACTTGAAGTAGTTTCAATGCAGACTGTGTCTGTGTCTTCACCCCACTGCCCTTCCGAGAGAAAGGGGTAACAAGACTGGATTCAGTACATTTGGCCTCTGCTAGGACTCCATCCTTAAAGCTCTGAGCACATTCCAATTTGGAGGACAGGATCTGCTGCTGAGACTGAGAGAAACCAGCATTTCAGAGAAACTCTTTGTAACCTGTGTCTATTCACACAATCCATTCAGGGAAACAGACTTCCCAACTCTGACATTCCTGGAGAGACCTTTTGATTCCCAGAGAGTGATATGCTAATCAAGTCCCAATTTCTGATCTGCATGGCCCTCTTCTGAAATGTAACTCACACCAGCTTTCATTATGAAGCGTACTCATTTAATTTTATTCTGGAATACACCAGTTTTACCTGGTCCACTTTGCCAGCAAACGTTTGAGTACAACAAAAAGCTATTCACAAGTTGCTGAGAGCTGGCTGGTACAGTAGTGTGACTGATTTATTTCTGTTGCTAAGCCTTTGTAAAAACAGGCATGAACACTGATTGTGTTTGGGGAAAGTCATAAGTTTTAAAAACTACTTTTAGTGATTTCTCCAAGAACATGACACTTAGCTCATGTAAGACTTTTTTAGTCACCTCTATTTTTTCTATTTCTGTTTTTTCCCCTCCAATTTTAGTTTTAAAAACATCTCTTTGCACATCATATATTGGGAGACTGGGGAGAGGGAGAAATTAATCTGAATCATGAGTTTTAACTGATTCGGTCCTTCCACATGTTGCTCTCTGCTAATCTGTTATGTGATTAACGACTTTGTAAAAGAAGATCTATAAAATACATACATTCCTGGAAGAGCTTAAATGCATCAGTTTTAAAACTGTCTGCTATTCAGGTTATTTAAGCATTCCCATTCCAAAGGACCTTTCTGATCTGCACAGTTAGAGCGTACATAGTCAAAAAGCCAGGTGTATGTAGTGAGTGACACTGGAGCCCAGAAGACCCCATTACATTTACTGAACAGGCAGATATTGTGTTATGTGTAAGGCTGGGAGATCTGCTCATTGAGCAGTGAGGATAAAAATTACACACTGACCAGCTGCTTCATCTGCTACTGAAAAGCAAGGGAGATGGGTTCTCAATAAAACCTCGGGCAGATGCATCAAAAGGTTGACAATGCTTTGTCCAGCGTGGTCATTAAATGAGGAAGAGAGCCTGATAATCCAGTTAGTTGTGACTATGTCATTAAGGTGTTACTGTAATGCATACACACCAAAGGACAGAGTTAAAATTGCCTGGCGTATAGGAACATGCTGTGTTTGTCACATAATGCTTCTACTGCAATAGCAAATCTCAGCAAAAACAAAGGAAAATGTAAGCCTAATGGCTATCTAACATTGTACTTGACATGGTTTTACTTCTGAGGACTGAAGGAGGGATGGACGTATACAAAGTCCCTGGGCCTGAGTAGCTTTTATTTAAATAATGAGAAACATTCTGATTAGCAGAAACATGTTGCTAGCTACATTTGATACCAGGCCGTGATTATAAATACTTAGCAGGATGGACACCTTCTAATCCCTTCAGAAAACTAGCAAGGACTCCTGGTAGGACCACAACCATCTCCCCCAATACTTACTGGCACACCAGGAAGAGCAACAGACTGCAAGGAAGTAAAACCTGAATACCGGTGAGAACACAGGTTCAAATCTCTTGTCTTCAAAATAAAAGGGCCTTTTCGCTCATATTTGGTTGGGCATTTCCCCAGAATATCCATCTAGTAAGAAACATACAAAACCTATAAAGGTACCTATCTACACATACTCACACACAATACAAACAGACTTTATCATTACAGTTGCTTACTATAATGACTTTCCTCTAGCAGCAAAGGCTCAGAGAACTGAATTGTCCCTTGCAATTCATTAGTTTTGCCATGGATACCATGGGCCAGACACGCTCATTTCAAACAGCTTGGTGAAAGGAGCTTGCATTCTAAACCAGGTAGGAGGGTTTCCCTTCAGTTGGAAAGGCTTATTATTAGATAGTTGCTTTAAAGCATATTACATATCATCCTGCTTGTTTTGTTCCCTCAGCCCTGATTCAGAAAACCCCTATCGCTCAGGACAGCACCACATGCTTAACATTAGGCATATGCTGAAGTGCTGTTTAGACTTGCTTTGGCTGTACTGCACCCATACCAACCCACTGACTTCAGAGAGTTACATGGGATTTACATCAATGCAACAGAGCAAAATTTGACCTTACGCTTTCAAACAAAAACCGCTGATATCTAGTGTTCAAACGATGCCCAGCCCAGATCCTGGAAGCCTGGGTTCTACAACCCTTGAAGCCAATGACAAAGCTCCTGTTGATCTGAGCGGGCACAGAATCAGCTCCTGAGTGGCTGAAGTCCTACTGTTGCCCATAGAATGGGCACAACGCTAGTTTCCTTACACCACTCTACCTTGCTCTTCAGTGGAGCAAGGAGCCACCCTCTGGGACAGCAAAGTAGCAGTTGAGCCACCCCTGCTTACACTTCAACAAGTACGTCAAAGAGCCATTTTATGATGTATCCCCTTGGAAACGGGGAGACCAGCAAGGCTGCTAACAGGTCAGGAAGTGCTCATTTAAAAAGCCAGTCTGGACAACAGCAATGCGCACCTCTTCAACAGTTCCACCGCCCAGGGCTGCAGGTGATGTCTGAAGAACGCTAAGGATGCCCCGCTTGATGTTCAGCACCCAGGTCTGCTCACGCTGCACGGGATAGATCTTCAGAACTTTCCCCTCATGAAAACAAAACTGAAGTGGATGCTGCTCCAGCACGTCCCTGCAACAGAGCAGTTCACAGCATTGGCTGCAATGGGGATTCACAAGTTTTGATGGATTTGGACTTGATATCATACCTCCAGTGAAACTGGCTCACACTGTCACATGCACTTTAGAACAGCCCCACTTATTTCACAAAGTCATCTCTTACCTACAAGCCCTCCTTAAAAAAACTATCAAGTGAACTGCTTTGAAATGCAGACTTGTCCACTTAACTGGGGACATATTTAACCAGGATAGCTCCCAGGGAGCCCATTTACAGCAAAGCCTCTCCCTGAATCGGACGCAGTGTCAACAGTTAATGGTGAAGACTTGTGGCAATTTAGTGAATTTCAAGCCGTGCATGATGTGTCTCTCTCAGTTACATACTTTCATGTCTCTCTGTTTGTCCCTATAATGTCTTGCTGACCCATGCAGAAGGGGAGGCAATGGCTTCCCCCCAGACTTCTTCTTAATGGGTCCTTCTATGATCCCTACACATCCCTGGCCACCATAACAGGGGTCCTATCTTTGTCCTTGTGCCAGTGTGGGACAGGAAGCCAACTCAGTCCGTGTCTCAGTGGGGACAGTGCTTTCACTCAATTCCATGCAGGCAGTGCCAGTACTGAAATGTTGGCTTCTATCCATCAGAAATGCCACTGAACAGGGAAGGAAAGGCCACCCAAGGACAGGAGTGCTGGCACTGTGGCACTGCCCCTTTCCTTGAAGCGGTTTCCATCACATATAGGATCTACAGATTTGTTCAGTGGCTCTCAGCAACCCCCACTACACAAATTGTCCCCACACCATCACTATCCATGAGGGTGTCCCAATAAATAGGGCTCTCCCATCCTCCAACCACAAGGAGTACTCCTGATGTGGGTGAGTCAGTGAAATCCATTTGTTCCTTCCTTACACAAGGAACCATTCTCCCCATCTCTAAGAGAAAAAAAAAAGTCACCACAGTGAAAAACATCTTTTGTGGAACAACATCCAGATCAAATTCTCACCAATGGAGCCATGGCTGCATCTAAAGCCAGGCTTTCTTCCACTGATATGCATTTGTGGGTCCCTTTAGATGCAGCGGGAGTTGCATGAATGTACAGAGGGCTGGCTAGACCACAGTACATAGGCAATAGACTGGAGCAAATGTTAATAAGGTGCAGCTGTTCTGAATAATTATTTTTTCGAAGCCTGGCTTCGGTGAATCCTTTTTTCACCATTTCTGCCTTGGCATTTTGGTTTCTCTGCAGAGAACAATAGACAAAACTGATCTGAAACCTCTACGACCAGCTTCCCAGAGGAAGGTGCATCTGTGCTGGAGACTATCAGAACTCTGATATCAGGGTCATATTGTGGAACAAAAGCTATTCCTAATGAATTTTTTAAAAGTGACACATTTATCTAAAGCTTGCTCTTCCTGACCCTCTTTATTGAGCTGATTATCTTTTTGAGGGCCCAGTGGAGATCTCAGTGTTGTTTAAAGGCTGGGAATCGAAGCAGAGGGACAATACAGAGAGATTAGCCAGCTCAGCCACACCAGACAACAAAACGGCTTTTCTTGATAATGCAAAGAACATGAAATCTCTGGGAAAATACCACCCCTCTATGGTTTGTTGAGGTTTTATTGTATAGTCATCCCCATAAGTGTCTGTACATTAATTAGCCAAAGGGCTGCCCAGTCACAGCATGCTAAAAATGAGCTCCTAACAAATATGAAAGGGAGCAGATGACATTTGAAAACTAAATGTCCTTTAAATATTCCAGAAGGACGCAAAGCTTATTTTTATCATACACAGTATGAACTTCTCCAAAATTAAACCTTAAGAGTCAGTTTTTTCAAAACCTCAGCAGCCCAGGGCCTGTGTGCAGGAAACTAGAGCATGTATCTCTATATTCACACATATGCACTGCTCCCTACAGCTAGGTGTCTGATGATTTGCACATTCAATCACAGTTATCATCTATTCCATGTGCTTTTTTTTTTTTTTTTTTAACACGAGATGCCAAACAGATCTGTTTTGAAAAATAAAAAGGGCCCTGTGGTTAACAATGCTATAATCCTGACCAGTGCCCTTTCAGCAGACAGCGACAAAAGTAAATGAACTACAAGACACCAGGAGTGGCAATAGGATGCTGTTAAGCCATGTAGTTTCCAAAGACAGGAACTGAGCCAGGTAAGAAACCACATTACCTTAAACTGACCATTTCCTTCAGCGACTCCCCTCTGGATGCCAGGGTGTTCTTTATCTCTACTTCTTGCAACTAGGAGGGAAAACACCATTGCAGCAACCACAGTTAACAGGAATTCACGGGCTTTAATTCCCAAACAGACAAGGAAATACAAAACAGAATAGAAAGCAGTCACCTGATTCTGCAACCCTTAGCCATGTAGGTCAGAGTTACTCACACACAGATTTGCCAAACCCAGTAGGACAACTCACGAGTCAGACTGATTCCCAAAACTGTTTGCTTGCTACTTGCCTCCCAGGAACAAGGATTGTAGAGTTAGGCCTTATAAGGAACGTCTACACTACCTGCAGGAGGAAGCCTCCCAGCCGATGTGCACAGACTTGTGGTGGGCAGGATCTTACCAGTGCTTTAAAAATAGCTGTGTAGCTGCTGGACTTGGATTACAAAGTTTGGCAGGGATGGAGAGTCAGAGAGACAGTGTCAAAACACATCCACACAGCTATTTTGGAGCTCAAGTAAAAGGCTGTGGCTCCAGGCTGGAGAGCTTTCACCTAGATTTAGTGTAGACAGATTTCAGACAGAAAGGACAGCCTGCTCTGTGGAAATGCCTGAACTTGGCTCTACACAGTGCCTTGAACAAAACACTCAGCAAATAAACCATGAATTGAACCAGGGACCTGGAAAGCTAGCAGCACAAGCTTCTGCAGCTTGAGCCAAAGATTTACTGCTGGGGCTCTAACAAGCTTATGTCCTGTGTGAATCTGATATAGCCAGGGACCCATGCAGTCACACCCTCTACCAGCAGGAGCTGTTGGTTAGGGTGTCTGTGGGGCGTTAGGACACTCCCCCCCCACCACCACTGCTGTTTTTATTTTTACAGCCAAGTGTGACAAGCTGAATTTCCCATGCTTGGGGGATTGGTTTGTCTCGTACAGCAGTTATGAGCAGGCACTGGGGGCAGGCCAGTGAGAAGAGGGTGTGCAAATCTCACCTTACAGTACACACTGTTAAGGGGGGCACACAGAAAAAAGGGGTAGCAGAATTTAACTAGTTACCCTAAAAAACATACAGGTCAAAGTCAGAGCCCTCATATTCTGACAATGGAAACGGCTGCCTCCCTCACTACGTGGGGCTTTAACCTAATTAATCAGATTAATCACACACTTCTAGAGCTCCTCTAGAGAGGGGATCCAGCTCCTCCTCCTCCCAGGCTCCCTATGAATCAGGTGAGATGTGGGGGAGATGTGCGGCCACATCCCTTCCACTCCCCTGGTGGAATCAGAGCTTGCAGGGAGACACTACTGGCTCTCAGACTATTTGTTATTAGTGGGATTTTTTCCCCACAGAAGCTCATGCGAAAAAGAAAATCTGTTAGTCTTTAAGTGCCACACAACTCTTTTTTTTATTTGCTGGACTAGACTAACACGGCTACCCCTTTGTATACTGGTTATTATGCCTCCATCTAGGTGCAAGTGCTAGCCATCGACCGAGCTCCTCATTTGTCCAGCTGAGGAAGACGTAGGTGTGTGTTGAAGGCTCTGATGTGTGCGGTTAAGAAAGAATTTTCTCACTAGGCAGAACTGGCCTATGTAGTGACCTGTTTATCTACCTCCCCCTCAGTCTCCAAGAGACTTAACCAGGGTTACAATTTTGACTGGTTTTCATGTTAGTTACAGATTTTAAAAGAGTCCGTCTAGGACAGATGGCATCTGCCCACAAAGCTGAGTTGAATTAATGCAGAACACTGGAAAGTACAGGGGCCTTGCTCTTGGTGTTTCAGGTTGGTGGTGTTTGCTTAAGTGCCTCATGCAACAAAATGCCCCCTCGTCTGGACTCTTATCCGTCACATGAGTTAAATAAGTTCCAAAGGGGCAGCCATATTAGCCTAGCTCAGCAAAACAAATGAGGAAGCAAAGACTACCACTTATTTGTCTCATGAACTTTCATGGGAGAAAATCCCACTTCTTTAACGTGTCTGACAAAGTGGGATTTTTCCTCCCATGAAAATTAATGTGACAAATAAATTTATTAGTCTTCAGAAGCACCACAGGACTCCTTGTTTGTGAGGTAAACAGGAGAGCATGGCTGTTCCAGCCAGTTCCCTTTACTCAGTTGGCATGGATGGATAGCAATAGTTTCCCGTATTCTGCTGTAGTCCAGTCCTGCTTGTAATTTTGTTAGGAGCTGCTCAGTGCTCATTTCATTTGTTTGATATGTTAATGAGGTTGCAGTCTCCACTTCAAGCACATTTTTGTGCCTTTTCCCCCTGCAACGTCTGGGTCAGTGAAGGCACACAGCTATGCCACAAAAGCAGTTTGTGTTAATCCAGCTACACCCATCCCTGCATATAGAGTCTTCCATCTGCTTGAATCCAATTCCCAGGGACTTGGATAACATGGTGATTGTGTAAAAAAAGAACATTAAGTGAGTAGATATAATCTGAGCATGTTCACAGACATGGCAAATGTGGACCTATCCCTCATCTAAGGTCTCACCCCAGAGAGCCTCTCAGGTCTTTGAGCACAGAATCCATGAATTCACCTCACTGTGAGTTGGCAAGGAAACCAGGATTAACACAGAATTAATTTCTCCATGAGCATCTCTGCATGATGCCCACCCTGAATGTGGCCTGGATAAGGTGTGCAATCTAAATCTTTAGACTGTTGCTCTATTTAAGTCAGCATCCATTTACCAATTAAATTTAATGGGAGCAGTAAGTGGCCCTGAGATTTTCATACTGTGATAGACGTGCCTTATTTCCAACAGCTCACACATTTCTAAAGCTCATTCTCAAAAACAGCCGCTGCTATTTTTAAATTGCTGACACAGCTCTTAAAGTGATTCAAAGTCACCTTAGTTTCTTCCAAGGGCACCAGCTACATCCCCTCCTCTCCTCGCTTCATAGCAGGAGACTGAAACAGCTGTTCTCTTCAGGGAAGGGAGCAATCTATATACCTTAGTTTTAGAATTCTTTACCACTTAATCTGAAGCATCCAAGCAATTCCCAAACTCTAATTATTAGTTTTTAGGTTTGTTTAATTGCAGGCAAATCAAGCATCTCATATGGAGCAGTTACTGTCTGGAGGAACTCTACCTGGTGTTAATTAATTGCAGTCACTGAGGCATTTGTTGAATTCATGTCAATACTCACTTTTAAGACCATGTGGCATGGTCCCAGGACTTCAATGATTACTTTGCACTCCACAGACACACCACTCCTTTTGTAGATGCTCCCCTGCAAGAATGTATTGGTGCCTGTCGAATACTGATAGCTAAACCTCAATCCTTCAGAGAAATTCAGCCCACTGTGTTCTAGGAAACAAGCAAACCAAAAAGCTGATGTGTGCACTTCTATGTATTATCAGCAAATCAAGAGTACATTGATAGATTTAGTCCATTTAACTGTGTTCCCATTTAGGTCCCTAACAAAAGTGACCAAATATTCAGCAGCATGGAGCTCCTGCAGGGAGGGCCTGCCCTACACCTAATGGCACCCCCCCCCCATTTATTAATCTTTTGAATACCTTACTTTTTACTGCATTTCTAGCCCATGTCTTGACCTTGATGCACAAGTTTCATGCATGATCCCAGGAAGCTTAGTGAAAAATGACTCCACATACAGAATACTCAAAGCATTTTACTTCAAACACTCTACTTTCCCTTTTGTTGCTAACATCAAAAACAACCCCCTGTGCCCCGTGCCACTCATGCACAGCACCTCAGGCAGTGGGCCTGCCCACAAGTCCCAGATGTACAGCTTGGAGGACAGGGAAAAGGAGTGAGTGCCCTCTTTCCCCCAGACACATTCATAAAAGACCCAGAAACAAATACTGCATTCTTCCCCTGGCCCTAAAAGCAGGAAACCAGGATATTTTGGTGACAGCAAGGCTATCAGGAAATTTAGGCTTGAAATTAGAGGCGGGTTTCCACCCATCAGAGGAGTAAAGTTCTGGAATAGCCTTCCAAGGGGAGCTGCAGGGGCAAGAAATCTAGCTGGCTTCAAAACCGAGCTTGATAAATTTATGGAGAGAATGGAATGATGGGATGGCCCAGTTTGGCAATTGATCAATTTTTGACTACTAGTGGTAGATATGCCAGTGGCCTGAGAAGGCACATTAGATGGGGTGGGTTCTGAGTTATTACGGAGAATTCTTTCTTAGGTGTCTGGCTGGTGAGTCTTGTCCATATACTCAAGGTTAACTGATAGCCGTATTTGGGGTTGGAAAGGAATTTTCTCTCAGGGCAGACTGGCAAGGACTCTGGGGGGTTTTCGCCTTCCTCTGTAGCATGGGGCACAGCTCACTTGCTAGTGGACTCTCTGTATTTTAAAGTCTTTACATCAAGATTTGAGGACTTTACTAATTCAGTCATAGGATAGAGATCTATTACAGGAGTGGGTGGATAAGGTTTTGTGGCCTGCATTGTGCAGGAGGTCAGACTAGATGGCCATATTGGTCCCTTCTGACCTTTGCGTCTATGAGAAATGTAAGATAACCAGGCCTCTACAATTCTCCAAGTACGTTTCATACATGTATAACATGTCACAATAGTTAAACACTGGAACAAAATTACCCAGGGAGACTGATATCTCCTCACTGGATGTTTTTAAGAACAGATTTGAGAAACACCTCTCAGGAATGGTCTAATTATGACTTAGGGCTAGGCTACACTTAAAACAGCACAGCTGTGCTGCTGTAAGAGCACTTGCATAACTGGGTTACTGGAGAGCAGGGCCGGCGGAACATGGTAAGCACAATAAGCGTTGCAGGGGGCTGCCAATGTTTGAAGGGCGCCAAAATGTCCTTGGGGGGATGCATACCTGGCCTGGCCATCCCATGCCGGCGGGGACTGGGCGAGCCGGCCAAAAGGGCGGCCGGGTTCAGCACTGCTGGTCTGCGCCCCTCCCAGCTCTGTGCCGGAGCAGCATAGATGGGACAGGAGGCAGCATGAAGCTGGTATCGCTCTTCCTTGCCCAGCCATGCTACCTCCCGGCCCCTCCCTGCTGCTCCAGCACAGAGCGGAGAACAGCGCCCATGGCCGGGAGGAAGGGGGCAGACAGGGGGACAGACCAGCAGCGCTGAACTGGGCCAACCTTTTGGCTGGCCTGCCCTGTCCCCTCTGGCAGGGGCTGACCCCTCCCCTGGGCTGGCCAGCCCCATCCCCCAGTGCCAGGAGGGTGAGTGGGGGGCCCCACAGAGCGCGATTCGCCCTGCACCCAGGGCTGTCCCTAGGGTGGGGCTACCGGGGTGGCTGCACCCCCCCCTGCACCACGCGCACTGCTCTGGGCTCCGCACTGGAGCAGCAAGGAGGGCGCGGGAGGCAGCGTGGAGCCGGTATCGCTGCCCCCTGCCCCTGCCACGCTGCCTTACACCCCCTCCCGGCTGCTCCGGCACAGAGCTGAGCGCAGCACACGTGGTGAGGCAGTGGGGAGAGGGCAGGCAGACCAGTAGCGCTGTACCAAGCCGCTCTTTTGGCCGCTCACCCGGTCCCCGGCATGGGGGGGGGACAGTGCAGGGGTCTGCCCCTCCCCTGGGCCGGCTGGCCCTGCCCCCCAATGCCAGGGGGTGGCAGGGGCCCTGCAGAGGGCGATTTTCCCGGGGCTCCGCACCCCCCCCAGGGACAGCCCTGCCTGAAGGAGGAGTGAGGAGGATGCCGATTTACAGGTTGCAGGGAGCTGCCAGAAACCCTCGTGCCAGCCCTGCTGGAGAGAGCTCTGCCAACATAAAAAAACCACCTAAATGTACAGCGGTAGCTATCGCAGCATGAACAAATCTCCTGCCAACAAAGCAGTATCCACGCAGCACTTGTGTCAGCAACCCATCTGTCAGTCAGGGGTGTGTTTTTTCACCTCCCCAGCCAACAAACCTTTTACCAACAGAAGTGCTAGTGTAGACATGAGAGATAAATTCAACTCCATGAACAAGCAGGAGAGAGAATTCCTGTACTGTGTACTCCCAGGGGAAAACCCAGCCTTACCCAATTTTCCAGCAAGTTTTCAAATTACATATATTACAGTCAACATTTTGTCAGAACAAGTTTTCACAAGCTGATCCTGGCTTGAGGCAATGTCATGACTGTCAACACCTCTACCCTTTCACAGGTCTCATGGACATGAATGAGTAATGTACTACTCCATTATACTTACTACTCAGGTACCTTGAACAGCGAGAGCACAGAAAGCATGTTTGAGGTTAAATTTGAGTCCAATCAGTGACACAACTTTAGGCTTCTGAAATTTCAGGCCTTCCACATTCACTCGAATTCTTCACTGGCTGTTTACTGGCCAAAGAACATTCCCAAACTCAGGGCAGTGTCATGTGATGTCAGCAGATACAGTCCAATATTTGGTTTGTGACTGCTAGAATCTGACTATATTTTGCTTTGAGCTATGGATTATATTCTTTTGATTGGAACCAGCCTTAGAAAGTAAACTACACTTTGTAACATATGTGGTTAGATGTCTTCCTATCATGGTATTCGGTACATCTTTCACCCTGCACAGGCAGTGGATACTATTGTTTGATGCTATAAGCAGGACAGAAAGTGTTTTTTAAAGGAATTCAAAATTTAGCCTATTCCCAAATCAGCATAAAACCAAAACTTTCAAACTGTTCTGAAAAAAAATTCTTTTGATCAGTGAAAACATTTCATTTCAACAAAGTTGAACTGATCCATTTCATTCTCCGTGTTTAAAAATATTCTAATACAAAACTGAAAAAAAATCGACAGAAAAAGCTATTTAAAAATTAAAAAATTCAACATTTTTGTTTCAACATTTTCAGGATTTTTTTCCACTACTTTTTCTTTCTGAATAAAATTTTGGCAAAAATCTTCATTTCACAAATGGTTTTTATTTCAACAGAACTGTGCTTCATAGACTTAGTACTGCTGTGCATATTATTTATAATGTAAAATGCAAGCCTCCACTTTAATAAGTGAGAATAGCAAGCTAATAATAAAAAAGCAAACAAGATAAGTGATCTTTTTAGCAGCTATGCAGGGATTAACATGTTTGCTCTGTTCTGGAAACATGGAATGTTGCCGCTTTCAAAATGTCTTCTTCTAAATTGTTTTACAGTTACTTGATGAATGATTCACTATAAATGATAGAAGAGCTTCAGTGTAACCTGTCATCTGATTGCATGACTTGGCTTCCAGCCCACGTAATCATCTCTCACTGAACACATACATAAGGATAATATCGCTTCTTTCACTATAATCCTCAACAAGATGTGTCATTTAAAACAGCCGCTTAATAATAAAGAACTGGCTAGCACATATGTGCAGTGCTGCCATCTCCAGAAAAAAAGTCAGAAATGCTAGTGTGTGTCATAGACTCTATACTGTCAGAGTCAAAGAACATGCCCTTTGAATTCAGATGATAGTGAACTGTGCTTTAAGAGACAGAGAATCAGCATTCTCACTCTTCCACCAGCATGACTTCTGATGGCCAGGGCATGCAACAAACAACAGTGGTGAAGTTCCTAGAAGATCATAAATTTGTCATTAGCTTAGCAGTGGGACTATTGTAACATAGATGTAGGAGAGTTTGATTAAAACATTCTCTCTTGCATCCAGCTAAAAGGGTGCTGCCTGTGAAAGATGGCTACTACATTTGCTATGCTTATTCTTCAGTAGCACTATCTGTTGGCTCCATGGTGAATTAAAAGCACTGTAAAAACAACAGGCTTTGGTTAGGAATGATGAGGTTAGATTGGAGCAGAGCAGTGATGGCTGAACAAAAAGACACTGGCTGTGCAGAACATTACACAAAGCAAGATCTGGGATCAGCATGCGCTCTGGTTCTCCTCTTGTCCTATAAAAGAGCAGTGTATGCTCAAGCACCTGTTCCAGAGTGAGCAAGAAGCTTGTGTCACCACTGGATGCATACAAGCTAGCTGATCAAACCCTTGTGTCTAGGGAGCACCACCAGCACCAATAGCCAGCCTCTGAATATGGCAGCCAAGGGAGCTGCTAAGTCTTTCTCCCAGCCTGCTACTGTGCAGGTGACACTAGGATGCAAAAAGAGGCTCAGAAGAGGGCAGGGTTTTGTGTTGCATATTTTGTAATACACTGTAGTCTAGCTTTCCCTTGCGTGTGATCTGACAACACAGAATGTTAATGTGGAGCAACGCAAGGCTCAGCAGCACTAGCCAGTTTTCTCCATGAATATAAACAAACTTACCAGGAGTAAAGCCCAGCTCAGCTATTACCTACTATCATCTTGCCAATAAAGCAATGTCCATTGAAAAGCCCAATGTTAACAGCAGCAGTCTTGCTTTGCAACTATAAAGCTGCTATGAAGAACAGCTTGGCCTTACTCACCAGCACACTCAGTCACACAGGCAACTTCCGAGCTGGAGTTCTCCTGAGATCCTGCAACTACAAATCAGAAGTAATGGTATAATTTCAGTAAGAAACCCATGTGCAGTTTCAGTGACTGATACCACAGCCCTTCATTTAGAACACTAAGATTAAAGCAGAAACATACATTACAAAGCCCTCTAATAGCAATTTTCTTAGGGAGAAAGCCACAAACAGCAAGGGGCTTGTTATCACATAGTGATTTTGCAGTGATGATTTTGGATTCTTCTCTGGCAAATAGAAGAAAACCACCATTTGAACATAATTTCTTTTCTTACTCAGGTGTAATCCAACATCCTTCAAAATATAAAATATTATCTTATCAGAAGCCTTAGTGTGTGAGTGAGATGGGCACAAATGGAGTCAGAAGTTCACTCCATGACTGCATAGTCCGGACCAGGACGCGTATTGTAACAACCAGCGGCACAGGTTCTGCACAGCTATTCTAGGAGCTGAAGAATCAGAGGGACAATCTGTCTGGCAGTTTCACATCTTTGCATGCATTGCAATAGATTCTTATCTCTGTACTAGGAGCATTATTATGTGCCTCAGTAGCAAGGTACTGTATTTAGGTCTAGGGCTTAGATGCTTCTGCTTATAGAGATAGGAATCAGTCACAAAATTCTGATGAAGGCCTGAACTTCAGACCTAGATTGTGATTTTGGTCCACCTCTGTTGATGTTAAGCCATTGGTAATTTCATGTGTCCATTAAGGCTCATAACTGCCCTTTCTTTCTCCTTTATTTCTTCTGCTTTAAAGAGGATAAAGGCACATTGATAACACAGAGATAATAAATGAGATCACTAACATTTCCTGTTTCTCAGCAATAAGCAGAGAAGAGGCCAGTCTTCCACAAGACTTTTTCCCCTCATTTTTTTGACTAGCTTCATTTTAGTGCTTGAATAAGAGACTAATGGCTCTCTTCAGGTTGATGGAAGCAAAGTGCAAGGATCCCTTTCACAAGTTCTGCCATGCCTCACTGTAACCGTATCAAAACAAACTCCTGCTGCCCACACCCTGTAAACACTTGGGGTTTACATTTTTATTTTCCAGATTCCACAGCCCCCATTACTATTTTCAGGGCAGGCATTAGACGTGCTGCAGCCTTTAGTTAAAAACAAAAGACTTGACAGTCAGCCATAAGAATTCCCTCCCCAGAATCTCAAATTAGGTTTTAATTTTGTAGTCTTTTTGACAAACCAAGCATACTTCAGTTTTCTCACTGTAGGTATCATGAAAGTCTGGTGAGACTCAAACTTGGCCTCCTGCTATGCTGCCCAACTTATAACCAAAAAAACTCAAAGAAAATAGTAATAGAGACAAGGCCTAATAAACACAGAACAAAAAAGACATTGTAGAACAAGATACATTCCCCTCCACCCCATCACCCATAGACATGACTGCTGAATATCAACTCATGTTCCTGTTCTAGCTAAATGGTGCCGTGTCATTCTTTCCAATTGGCTATAATCATCACAGCACAATAAACAGTGCTGACCGACCAGGATTTTTTTAAGGAGGCTTTTCTGACCATCTAACCCCCCGCCAATAAACCCACAAACCCCTGCACCACTGCATGTCTACTTATTTACTATAAAGGGGACGGTGACCGAATTTTTTGCTAACTCCAAAGTTAGAGGGATATGAGCACAGCACACATGCAGACTGATAAACCACCTATGGAAGGACCCAGAACGGTTAATACACTGGAGTTTCAAGAGGAGAGACTTATGTAGCAAACTGCTGGCTCTCCTGTGGCAGGTCTCACGCTTTTCTCTGAGGTAATGGGCCAGGGCAACAAGTGTCCTCACTGTACAGGGCACTTAGTTTGGCAGGGTCCCATGGGGAAGGGGGTAGGGGCCTGGGTCTGCCCTCTACTCTGGGTCCCAGTCAGGGGCCCTATGTGCTGCTGACAACAGCCAAATCTACAGCTTACCCCCACCCTGCCGCTGCTTTTCCCCACCCTCTGCCCTTTCAGTTCCTTGTGCCCTGCCCCTTCTTAGGCAGGGTTTCTTTCTCAGGCCTCTGTGTTTGGGGAGTAACTCCACTCTGCTTGCGCTTCCCCTCCCTCCTTCCCCAAAACTCATCCACTCTGCACGGGGTTGCACTCCTCTTTCTCCAGCTTGTGCTGCTTCTGGAGCAGAGGTCCCCATCAAGCACCTGGCTGGGTCTTCATTGGCCTCAGGTGCTCCTAATTGCCCTGTGGTAACCCCCGCTATTCTAGGGAACAAAGCCCCGAACACCCTGAGACTTACCCAGCCCCCCTCACTCTGGCTCCATACCCCAGGAAAGGAAATGAACAGTACAAACACAAAATGAGGGGCAGAGGAAAGAAAGATTTACAAAAGCACCCATAGCACTAATACTCCCTGTCTCTTTAAAACCTTAATATGCTTCTCTCATCTACCCAAGCTCAGCAGTTGCTGGGGAAAGAAATGGGTTTGGGGGTGGGGGAACAGCAGTGTTGTGCAATGGTTTTTCAGAACTTAGTTACTCTGGAGCAAATTCCACTTATGTTCAGAGTGTAAACACTTTAAATAGAACACAGACATGTCATTGTACCCTCATCCTCTCACTCTCTCTTTGTCCTTTTGCTCATTATCATCAGAAACAACGTAAGCTGTTCAGGGCTGGCATCATAGGTGAAATGCTGACTCCACTGACATCAGGGGGTAGTTTGCTCCTGAGTTCATTTGGGCTAGGATCACAGGGCTGGAAGGGACCTCATGATGTCATCTAGTCCAATCACCCGTTAAAAGCAGGACCAATCCCACTAAATCATCCCAGCCAGGCTTTTGTTTAACCAGACCTTAAATGTTTCCAAAGATGGAAATTCCACCACCTCCCTAGGTAACCCATTCCAATGCTTCGCCACTGTCCTAGTGAGAAAGTTTTTCCTAATAACCTCAAACACCCCAGCTGCAACTTGAAGCCATTGCTCCTTGTTCTGTTCTCTGTTAGTCCTGAGAACAGCCCAGCTCCCTCCTCTTTGGAGCACCCCTTCAAGTAGTTGAAGGCTGCTATCAAATCCCCCCTCAGTCTTCTCTTCTGCAGGCTAAATGAGCCTAGTTCATTCAGTCTCTCCTCATAAGGCATGTGCCCCAACCCTCTAATCATTTTTGTTGCCCTCCACTGGACTCCTTCTAATTTGTCAACATCTTTTCTATAGTGGGGGACCCAAAACTGGACATTGTATTCCAGATGTGGCCTCACCAGTGCTGAATATCAGTCCCATGTCTTTCTATATATCTGCACCATGCTGAGCACGTTTTGGACACTGCTGTAATACAAATACACAACAGACCCTTTGTATGAAAATGTAATTACATTTGTTACCAACAGAGGAGAGGAAAGATGTTAGCAAAGGGTCTAATTCTGCCATTCTTGTCTGTACTACACAGAACTTAGAAGCAGGCTCAGCAAAGGATTCTGCTGCCAGATAGGTGAAGAACCAGTCTAATGAACAATGAGATGTCTATACACAGCAGTTTATCCTCCAAACTCCTCCCCAAGTGCAGACTTTTAAATGAATCAATTGTGTTTCAGCTCATGATCTGCTTCACAGGAGAGTTTCATTGTGGGTTCCTAAAAGAGAAGGCAGGTGTCAGGTGCTGCACGAACAGCAGCAGGTTTCAGCCATAGAGCTGTTCTCCTCCAACACCAGCACGCTGGGAAGCAAACACTAAATATCACGTCACAAGGACTTTTTGTTGTGCCATCCATTCCTAAACACTGGAGTGTCTATTCTCCCTCCTGACTTTCATTCAGCCTTTGTGGAGAGGGCAGTGACTCTCCAGAGACGTGTGGGCAAATGTAATAAAGTGGATGGAATTACTCCAGACATATGCAGGCATAAATCATAGAACAGCTTGGCGCATTACATATGGACACAATCTGGAGTTTTGGTCTTAGTGCATGTACAATATCCATTAAAACATCTCACTATCATGCTTTGATTTTGAAATGATCTAAGAAAAGTAGCAGAACCCCCATCACTCAATCTATTTCAAACACAGCTAGACAAAGCACTAGATTAAGAACCTAGGGTGACAGTCCTGTACTAGTAAAGAACAGCACAGTCAGATTTTCATCATTCATTAGGCCTGCACATGTGTGCCTACATAAACTGCTTGCACAATTTCTGTGATTGCATGCACAAACATGGTGACTGGGCATTCAAATTGCCAGTCAGGTCCCATCAGCCAAAAAATCAGATCCATAGATTTATGTTTTTGTTGCTTGTCCCATGCGTTCTTACATAAATGCAGTTCTGTAGCTCTGGCCCAATATGTCTTTCCAACTGCAATAAAAAATGGTTGTTAATTAGATATAGTGTGATAAGAGTAGCCCCTTTAGAGATGCATCCCCCATCTAGGCCTGATCCTGCATTTCTTGCACACACAAAAGTTCCTTGGCATTCCCTGGGAACACACATAATGTTGGCTCCACTCCCAGATATTCTAGTAACAAAAGCTTGCCCAGGAAGATAGGGTAAACAGCCAAAATCAGAGTGGTGATGTACGTTGACTACTGTTTATGGCACTTTTGCAGGCCTTAACAGATGTGAAGGTGAATTTGCTGGTTTATAATAAATCAGTTCCTATTAAATCTCTTAAAACCACCCAGCATTAGCTTGCTATAGTTTACAACAAGGTTTGCTTAAGTATTAAGAACAGCAATATTTATACCTCTTTCATAAACTCCATGCTAATGAAACACACCTTCTGATTGTAATCAAAGTCCTCAGTCCTCTTTAGGTCAATTATTCCTAGAGGAGGCTACAGTTAACAGTACTTTTCTGTTTACTTGCTGCTGTTGTGCTTTTCTATTTCATCTATTCCATCTACCTTAAGGAAATGCTGTTTGCAACTAGCGCACTTAAAAACCCCATTCACATTATTTGATTGAAACCACATTTCCCCTTTTCCTAATGCTGCATGTATATTTTAAAACTATGGGGGGGGGGGGAGATTCACTGGTTTTGCAACAAAACTAAGTGAACAACTTTTCCCTTCAGTATCTTTTTATAATTCTTGAAGCAAAGTTAAAAGCTTAATGCGAAGAAATTACATTTTTATCTGAGTACATTTGTCAAGTTCTTCAAATTGTAATTAAATTTTTTTGCAATTTTATTTGTTTTAAAATTTGTTACCCTGTGTGTTCTGGTCTTCACAAACAGTGTGGGGCCTGTTCTCTTTTCAGCCCACAAAGGACAACACTGAGTGTTCTGCATCTATTCAGCTCACTTAAGAACCTTTCATTTTCCAGCTATTGTAGCAACCATCATTTGTAAACACCAGACTAATGCAGCTTTTTTATAGTCTCATGGTCACTGTGTAATGACATGATGTATCCACTATAGGGGGTCTCATTTTCCCAGGTCTCCCCAACTACTGCAGAAGGAAGAAGGAGCACTTACAGTCCTCTTTAACATGTAGGATACCCTCCCACTTGCAAAAGCACCATCCAGGCAGGCCAGAAATGCAGAACTGACAGACAGAAAGTCAAGACAAAGTTGCTACAGCAGGAATTCTGACACAGCTGCAAGTCCTAACATCATTTATGCTCTCCCAGATGCTTTGCAAGTGAGATCATTGCTGTGCAGAAACACTAGGAGAGCAAGCAAGCTGCAATTTTACACAGGAAACAATATTGTCTTCTACTTACTCCCAGATGCTCCTGCGACAACCGCGCAGAATAAAATGACTGAATGCAGCCCCATGACCATCCAAGGCACCTCCTTAGCCCGGCAGCAACAAACCCACATCAGTCCTCTCAGAGGCAGCTCTGAGCAGGGCAGTGAAAGAAAACTTTCTTCACAAAGCAGGAGCTGACTATTTCAACCCCCTTCTTGAAGCTAGGGGAGGGGCTGAAGGGGGACCGGTTGGTGTTGTGTGTATGTGAGGGGGGGAGAGCAAGGAAGGGGGATCATCTGAGCCACTCAGAGCTCTTTGATAAGCTAATTTAGACCCACACAACAAGGAGCATTTCTAACTTACTGGAACATAGCCAGCTGTGTGTGGAGGGAATCAGAGGATTTGGCACTGCAAGATGCAAGACAGCGGGGACGTTCCCAGGCAGTGAGCACCCTGCAGGTGACAGCATGGGTGACATTTCCTGCTGCAGCAACTACAGCCCCATGGGACAACAGGCAAAGGCTCTAGGCTGGAAGGAAAGTGCTTCTATGGGGGAAGTGAACAAGTGACCTTCTGTGCTCCCTGCTCACCCAAGGCAGCAGCATCCTTTCTGCCCCACTTCTCAGGTGATTGAATAGATGCCTAAAAACACACAAAGAGAGAGCCCTGAAGGTTGCTGTTGGGGTGTATGACATGCCGGATGCACAGCTTCCAAGTGTTCACAAGCTGTCTGACAGAGGGCTTGTCTACTCTAGCATTTATGCCAGCAAAACTCATGTTGCTCTGGAGAGTGAAAAAAACACAACCCAAGTGACGTAAATTGTGTTGTTATAAGTGCTAGTGCGGGAAGAGCTATGCTAGCTGAAGTGCCATTGACATAGCGCTGTCCGTTCTAACAATTACAGCAGCAAATTTTATGGTGCTCAGAGGGCTGCTTTTCACAACTCCATGCAGCAAAAGTTTTGCCAGCATAAGTGGCAGTGAGATAAAGCTCTACAATAGACTTCTATTTCAGCCACCTTGAGTTTGCTTTATTTCCTTTGTTCCTGCTCCCCACCCAGGCCCTGTCCCTTCTCTGCCTGGCACATCGCACTTGATGTAGGAGTTTCTGCACCACCTCTTCACACTTCCTTCCATGGTGGTAAAGCTAGAAAGGATCCCTATGGTTCAGCTCCCTGACACAGGGTAAGATCGTACATGGCTGGGAGGCTGCTCGGTTTAGCAAGCAGAGCACCTGGGATGGGCATCCAGTGGTGTTCTTCCAAGATCACTACCAGCAATGTGTGGTCTTGGCCCCACCTAAGCCATCTGTAAAACGGACCAACGGTGAGTGCCTGCCCCACTGAGGTGGGGAGACTTGGCCTGGTCATGCAATTTGAAGTTACTTCAGAACAGCAAAAAATCTTTTCATTCTGCTCGAAGCTCCCACGTCTTACAAGGCTTGTTTAGTCTGAGTGATCATATGCATGAGGGCAAGGGATCACAACATAAGTCTCTGGAGTTAAGCTCCTGCTAGCAGTGTCTTCAGAGCAGCAAGGACTGTTCCTGCCCCTTCCCCACCAGGTAGCTGTTAAAACACAGAAAATGTTTCCCAACATCTTTACTGAAGGCAAGGTGGATCTTCCTACATCCTTTGAATGTGTAAATGACACCTGATGTGAAACAGTGAAGACTCAGGTCCACTCTGCATTAGACAGAATCAGCTATAATTAAAGATGGACCTGATGACTGGGAAAGCTGAGAGCTAAATTTAGATCCAAACTTTGCAGGCTGGCCCCAGAGTTGGAATTTCTTATCTTCAGTCCCAAGCATTATGTGAAAAAGACTAACACTGGCTCCCAGTGTAATATTTGAAAGCATTAAAGCTTGGCTGTGAAGCCAGTTCAGAAACAGCATTATAGGGACCTGATAACTGATTTCAAAGCTGCTGTGGATTACTAAATTGACCATTCTAAGTACAAACCCCTTGCACATTTTGTATGAAAGCAATTCATTCGGGCTCAATGAAAATGTTTGTATTAAGTTATCCAGTAGTCAATACACACTGCACTCAGTAGCCATGTGAGGCAGCAGAAACAGAGGTGTACGTGCATGCGTGTGTAATTGTCATCAGGCTGAATTTATACTAAAATTGTTTAGGACAATTTCTGCTTTTTCCAAACTAATTACACTGCCAATTCTCCACAATAGCTGACTTCATAATTTTTCCATTATGTAAACATTTATCTACTAAATTACATCTGGACTGTTTTACTGAATATTCTACCATGGCAAAACGTCCACAGAAGTCATTGGGACTGCTGCCTATGGAAGGATATTAGAATAAAGATTCGAGACATTTTGTGCATTAGCTGGACTCTCCTAAAATCTACATGGCCTGTTGTCAACAATCTGCACAGCAGTATTTTGTTTCTTGAATTTATGTTGTTCAATCCAGCCCGCATAGTAAAAAGAACATTTGCAAGACTACAAGAATGCCAGCATAAGCTAGTTTTAAAGAAATTATTGTTTCATTTGAGAGAGTAAGTTGATGTCACGTACATCAGCAAGGTCTTGAGCCAGCAAAAATCATCTCAGCTCTTGTGTAAGCATATGAACACTTCTCTTAAAATTAAGCACGTACTTAATTTGTGTTCTTTGTTGGAGCAGGGCAAAATTAGTGTTATTGGTTTTGTATCCCTACCCAAAGCACCGTAAATTGTGCTGGAAGACAGCAGGCAAGACTAGCAAAACAGTAAATAACATTTCTAGTTATTTGTCTGGTTGGCTTTGTGTCACTATTAAAGCAACAGTATTTTACCATGTTTTCTCTTCCTTCTTCAATTAAATCTCTAAATGTTCCCAAAATAACTTTCTGCACTAAACACAGCTTTGTAATATTGTAAACAAATGTAACTCACAGTTATTAAAACCAGACGGGACCATTATGATCATCTGGCCTGATCTAAAACAAACAAATGAGTAGAGCACCACGGATGGGAGTCCAGAGTACAACCAGTAATAAGCCCCAGTAAACGTGTATGTTCCAGGGATAGGTAGCTATGTTAGTCTGTGTACAGGAAAAACAGCAAGAGTCCTGTGGCACCTTAAAGACCAACAAATTTCTGTGGGCCTAAGCTTTTGTGGGCTCCAACCCACTTCTTCAGTAAATCTGTAGTTGAACTACAGCAGTGATGGTAAAGAGTGATGACAAAAATAGTGGGAAACCTATTTCGATTGAATATTTTATAAAATAGCAGTTTTTAAATGCTATTTGCAGTTCTATCATGAGTGCCAGAATCCCAGAGTGCTGAAAGTTGCAAGTGAAACACGTGCACTACCATGTTTTAAAAAAGAAAAGATTATATATGCTGATGTGTGTGTCATGGTTCAGTTGCCTAAAGAACTAGCCACAATGTTTTTCGGAGGATCAAGGACACAGCATTACCATTTTGATAGGGTTCCTTATGACGTTATGGATTTTGGTCCCAGTCTTGCAAATTCATATACATCTGCTTAATTTAAGCATGATTTGTCACAATGAAGTTAAAGGTATTTGTGACAGTTCTTAGGGTCCCGAAGACTGGGGGTCACCTTGTTACCCTCCACCCCTAAGTGAGAAGTAGACTTGCCCATGGTAACAAGTGTAGCTCTGTAGCACCCTGAGCCAGTTAGCCGCTCAATCATTCTCCTCTCTGCTCTTTCTTTACTTGCAGGTTACAATTGCCGCATCCCAATCCCTGGGTATTTTTCCAAATGTTCCACTAGGATATCCAGCCATGACAGTGGCTACTCAGAGAAATCCCAGACTGTCTGCCCCCCAAAAGGAACCATGTGCCCAGTTTACTAGTCTGCCATTATTTCACTGCTCCTGTATAGCACACAGCACTTGCCTGCAGCAACTCAAACACAAGTAGGTTTCCTTGTGTTAAAGAGAGATTCAATAAGAAACCATTGAGTGATGGAAACAAACCGCTACAATACAAAACAAAAACCTAAGAAACATAGGCCCTAGTCAGTGTTTTAGTAGTCACCTCTTCTCACTAAAAAAAGATGCATTTCCCATCACAATGCTGTCTGTTGCAAAGCTGGCTGGCTTAAAGATTCCAGGCCTTTCCTTAATGCAAAAACCCCCTGCCACCCAAGATGTTTCCTCGGTGAATGGGCATTGAAAAAGTCTTTTGTTTTATCCTTCAACAGGGTGATCCCCTTTCTCCTCTAATTTCCCCTTTTATCCCCACGTGGGTTTGGTTGTTTGCAGTTGTCTCTGATGGTTTCACTTTAGGATAGAGCTAGGCTAGAAAACGGAGTCTTGCAGTGCAACACCCACTAAACAAGGAGGGATAATGATTCCCTCCTGCTTGGGTGAGCCATCACCGAAACTGTTGTGACTAGCATTTATTGCCAGTTTAGGGCAATGGCACTCAAATTTCCCCCTCTGCGCTTCAGCAAGGGCAACCACTGTCAGACTTCCCATTCCCTGCCTTCACTGTAATACTCCCAGCCAAAGACAGGTTGCGTAGGCAGACCTGCCTGCAGTCTCCTCAGAGACTAATAGCAGAGTGATTGCTACCTTTAGCGGTTGCCATACATCACATCCTATGAGAGGATACTTCAGTCTTGCTGTAAACACATTACACAGACAACATATTAAATACAATAAAAGCCTATACACAGCTGACAAGATGAACAACCATTCCAACTCTAATACAGGATCTGGCAGGAACAGGCCTTAAAAAACCCCACAAACAGTCTCTTCTACATCCACGAGTTCATAACAACCTCAGCTCAGGGCTAGCACACAGCCTAAAGGGGCCTCAGTGGGCCAAGTCCTTCCAATTCGTCCCTAAGGATTGGAGCCCTCATTTGCCTGACGTCTTGCCCATTTGCTGGCTCAGAAGGCCCTTAAAACCAGGCTATTGAGCCAAAACTCTTTATCTGTTGATCCTTGGAGAAGCCAGTTGTTCTCTCCTCCCCCTACTCATGTGCATACACTCACAGTTTTACTCCTCTCCCTGCCTCTTTTTGCTAGTGGGGAAAAGAAAAGGCAACGGTTCTTTTTCCACCATATTAAATATTTTGAATTTAAATTTGTTTTTGAAATTGTTCGTTTGAAATTTCATCCGGCCACAGAAAATTTCACCCACAAATATTTGCATCAAGTGTTTTGTCAAAGTCAGCAGCTCCCCGCCCACCCCCATTTTTTATCAAAAGCAAATCAGCTATATTCAATGCATTCCACAACTGAGGTTTTTGCTACCCAAACAACCGCCACTAGAAAGTGAAGAATTGTTTAACAGGTCTCTAAATGCACAGAGTTAAGTACCTAGTATTTAAGTTCTTATGTCCCTTTTTCTACTTACTGTTGTTATACACACGTGATTCAACCTACTCATTCAATGGAGGACATTTTTACAGTATCAGGCCCAAGTTTGAAAAGTTTGCTCACTCTGAATTCGACGCTATTTTTTAATCTCACCAAAAGGCACATTATCCTAAAATAACCTCCAAAACAGAAGTTTCCAAAATGATGTTTGTCCCCCTCAGCTCTCTCCTAGTTTTTGAAATGCTCACAAAAATGGGCGTGAATGAGTCCTGACTGGTTTACAGAGACTCCAGAATCTTACCACTAATGTATCTGGTAAAGAATTGGAAAATATTCTTAATTCACAGTGGGTTTCATTTTGCATTACAGAATCAGTTTGACCTAAAAAACCAGAGAACCTCCTGAGGTGACATTATCCATTAATCTCAGGGACAATCCATAAAGAATTACTCTCCCTTTAATTTATATTTCAGTTAAAGACACACGAAATATTAAGCAGGCCTTGTGTTTTGCAACACCAATGCAAAAAGAATTGCCTACCGGTTATTAGAAGGAATTGGAGGTTATGGCTCCTCGGCTGTATTTGCTGAGGATTTAGGCATGTCATTTAACCTTGTTAAAAGCCTGTCTCCATGTCTGGAAAATAGAACCAGTCACCCAGACTTTGTAACATTTAAATGAATGATTTTCATAAAGCCCTGTGAGGGCTATGAATGAAAGCAATTTTACAAGTGCAAAGTATTTGTTATTCTCACAACAGTCAGGAAAAAAAAAAAAAAAGAGATGGGTTCGAAAGCCAAAGTTCCAATCCTGCAAACTCCCATGAGCTGAACTGTATGCCTGGGAGTAGGTTTGCAAGATGTCTTGTGAACAAAGGAAAATATTGCCCAAAGGTTTCACAGATCAGTGTTGTTGCTGTGTTTCATGTTCCTACACTAGCAAGGTTAACAAGTGCAAGATGATGCACTAAGGTTGACTGCACTCATATTAGCATTTGAGTGGGTGGGAAATTTTCAAAAAAATGCCTCCAAAATGCTCCTGTTTACCAAGCAACTAGTCAGCATTGTCTGAAGCTGCAGCTAAAAGACAAAAGTTTTTCTGCTTTTTTATAACCTTTCTTCATGCGGCTTGCATGGTATTTTTCTGGTCTTGCAATTACGCTGGGTTTCGGCTGCTCTGCAGTATGTGATGGGACAGATCCAAATGCATTTAGATGTGAATTTGATTGTCTCCCAAAAACCTAGCGGCCAATACTACTGACCCATTTTGCAAAGACGATTCCTTACCTAAATTCATACAATAGAAGTTCTTGTATTGCTACTGGGTATGAATTGAAAACTAGCCCTTGGAACGTGTGTATGGTGGGGTGTTTCCCTGGGCCTGCATGCCAGCTGAGGGCTCTGGAGGAAAGCATTAAAGCCATCCTGGAAGAGACCGTTTAAAGCAGGGGTCTCAAACACGCGGCCCATGGGCTGCATGCGGCCCCTAAAGCTATTTCCTGCAGCACCCAATGGCACGATCATTACCAATATTTGCAATATCTTTGTACGGAAAGGTTTCAGGGGTGCGGCCCTTGGGCAACTGTACTAACCCTCATGCAGCCCTCATGGTGATTTGAGTTTGAGACCCCTGGTTTAAAGCAAGCTGGGTTGACTTTTGCATCTCTGCTCTAAGGATTCTGTTTGCTCTTTTGGGGGGAGAGTAGGATAGGGGAGCCAGAAATATAACTGTCCTGAATTCTGAGAAAGTTATAGTATATTGCAACTTTCCAGTAAAAATATCTGTTTTTAATCTAAACTTCTCTCTGTGCATGGTGGAGCCATAACAGACTAGTTCACCTTTCTGAGCATTAGAGGGTAACATCTAAATAGACCGATTCCTTATTAAATTCCAGTACTGAAAGTTCTTGTCTTGCTAGACAAAGGTAAGGAGGCTAGAACAAATTCCTTTGCAACTTTCACCCCTTCTGCTAGAGAGAGGCTACAAATGGCAATTCATAACTTGTCATTAGTATTTATTAGTGACTCAGCTGGCCAATGTAAATTTTATCCAAGATGGTAACAAAGCACCCACTTGTGCCATCTGTCATTACCATTTCCTGAAGAAATTGCCATCCTATCATAATTGCTCCAGTTCATAAATTCCAAAGCCAGAAGGGACCACTGTGATCATCTTGCATAATACAGGACATAGAATTTCCCCCCAAAATTCCTCAAACAGAGCTTTTAGGAAAAAAGCAATCAGTCTTGATTTAAAGAGAGTGTCAGTGATGGGGAATCCGCCTCGACTTCTGGTGAATTGTGAATGACTCCCACCATTACAAATTTACAATTTATTTCCAGCCTGAATTTGTCTAGCTTCTACATCCAGCCACTGGATCATCTTATACCTTTCTCTGCTAAACTGATTTACTCTATGCTCCTCTCTAAAGCCTGATAGATTGTAAGCCTCACCTCTTTAAGCGTTCTCTGTGTTACGCTACCGTTAGTGCCCATTTTACCAGGAATAGCATCTATTCAGATAATCCCTGTACCTGTTACAGTGTCTATGTATCATATTCCCCAATCAAAATCTGCAGAAAAAACAATAGTGAACATAATAAAAACATAACAAACAGGCTAGAGCCACCCAAATTCTGCATACTCAGAAATAAGTAGGGTCACCAGTGTTCTCTGTACTAGGACCTGTGCTGTTCAGCATACTCATAAATGATCTGGAAAAGGGGGCAGAAAAACAATGCAGTTACTCAAAACAGTTAAGCCCAAAGTGGCATACAAAGAGTTACAAGTGATCTCAATAAGCTGAGTGACTGGACAACAAAATGTCAGATGAAATACAGCATCAATAAGTGCAAAATAAGTGCACATTGGCAAACAATCCAAACTATGCATACAAAATAATAGGGTATAAATTAGCTGTTACCACTTAAGATAGATCTGGGAATCATTGTGGGTAGTTCTCTGAAAACATGCACTCTGTGCAATGGCAGTCTAAAAAGCCAGCAGAACATTACAAACCATTAGAAAATGTACTGGTAAGACAAAAAAAAAAAAAAGAGACCATGACAGTACAATATAAGTACATGGAACGCTCAGACTTTGAATATCGCATAGAGTTCTGGCTCCACCATCTCAAAAAAGAAAACGTGCAGAGCAGGGAAATAAAAATTATTAGGTGTATAGAATGACTTCCATATGAGGACAGATTAAAAATGACTGGGACTGCTCATCTTAGAAAAAGCACTGAAATAGTGGGGAGAGACCTATGATAAAGGTCTATAAAATCATGAGTGGTGTGGAAAAAGTGAATGTGAAAATGTTATTTACACCCTTCACATAAACCAAGACACACCCAATCAAATCAATAGACAGCTGGTTTTAAAAAAAAAAAAAAAAAAAAATCAGTTTAACTAACATTCACAAAACGTAAGGTCCACTTGTGAACCTCCTTGCCAAGGCATGTTATAAAGACCAAAAGTAAAAGACGGTTCAAAACAGAATTAGGTAAATTCATGGAGGATAGGCCCATCAATGACTATTACTGAAAATGAGGTTAGAGATACAACCACATGAACTGGGCGTCCCTAACCTCTGACTGCCAGAAGCTAAGACCAGAGGTTAAAGTAAGCCAGAACAGCATTCTGGGGCCCACTATTTTTAGGGGCTCAGTGTTCCAGGCCTCCTAAAAATAGAAAATGGAGCTGGAATGCTGTATTCCAGGGCCCACCATTTAAAAACAGTGGGCACCAGAACGCAGCATTTGGCTCCATTTTTTTTTATTTTTAGGAGCCTGCCAAACACTGAGCCCCTAAAAATAGCAGGCCCTGGCATGCCATTCCAGCACGCTCTAGCAGGCAGGAGAGCTGCCTCGGGCTGGGACATTTTAAATAAGTGCACATTATTAAAGAATCCAAACTATGCATACAAAATAATAGGGTGTAGATTAGCTGTTACCACTCAAGAAGGATCTGGGAGTCATTGTGGGTGGTTCTCTAAAAACATGCACTCAGTGTACAACAGCAGTCAGCTGTCATGGCAGCCAGGTAAGGGGACTTTGGGGGAAGAGGGGCAGGGCCATCCCTAGCGGGGAGCAGGGCCCAGGGTGAATCAGTTTGTGCACCCCCTGCCCCCCCCATTTTAAACTTTGCAGTGCAATGTTCCCTCTAAGCCAGTGGTTCCCAGCCTGTGGTCCGGGGACCCCCAGAGGTCTGCAGACACTTTGCAGGGGGTCTGCAAAGCCTCTCCCTACCCGGGGCTGGAATCCAGCTACAGCCATGATGCTCCCTGCCAGGGCTGCCTTTCCCCTTCTGTGGCTGTCTCCTGGCAGGGGATGGAGCCGCAGCAGCTCCGCAGCAGGGGCAAGGGCAGGGGACCACAGCTGCCGTGGCTCAGCTCCCCAGTGGTACACACAATGGTGGTGGCAGCGCTGCTCACCAGCTGTCCCACAGGTGCGGGCCGAAGTCCACCCATGCAGGCCAGATTACATAATCAGCCGGGGGAGGGGGGGTCTGCAAAGATTTTTTTGTTGTTGTTACAAAGGGGTCCCCAGCCTTAGAAAGGTTGGGAACCACTGCTCTAAGCTGATGATGTAGCTGAGCAAGTTCCTTGCTGGTTCTCCAGGCCCCAATGAGCTTCTTCCCTGCTGCCCACTGGCTCCCCAATAACTTGTGCACCCATAACTTGTTCAGCTGCGTCATCAGCTTAGAGGGAACACTGGGCAGTGTCATAATTTTTCTTTAATAAAATCATAAATTTCTAGCCCTCAAGCTAAAAAGTTGCAGAGACAAGCAGAAAAACATGACCTGACTTTATCCTAAAGGCTCAAAACCCAGAAGTCAGAGAAAATAGCTCCCCCTCATTTATTATTTCTGTAAACATCTCTTTATTTTTAAGTGAGTTTTAATGATATATTTAAGCCAGACTTGTGACTATTTTTTATGTTTAGGGTAGGCAATACTGAATGTGTCATGGTGATGTTTCATCAACCTCACAGCCAAGTGGACAGGAGCATCTGGAGGTACCCTTTGTGGTTCTGGTTTTCTGTTCAAGATGGGCACATGATTTTACAAGTTTAATAATTTATCTTAGATCAAGTTTTTGTTAAATTGAAAATTCAGAGACAGGGAAGCTATTTTTGAATGATAAGAAATAAGTTCAGGTCCTCTCTCACCTTAAAGCACTGGATTTCAATTGTCTAATGTATGTTATTTCCTTTATGCTGCCTGACTCTCTCCTTTTCCATCTTATTTTAATATATGTATTCATACCATCCTCATTACATCAGCATTTCCAGAAGCAAATTCAAAGAGAAGGTCGTGTTTTGTAAAGGTTGGGGATGTGACATTCTCCTGACTTTGTCCCCGTTTGCTTGACTGAGGCTGGCCCCATATGTTTTACCTCAAAACTTGCCCCTTTCTCTTCCCCTCAGGGAGCAGTTGTGGGAAGGTGGCTACTTAAGAGTTCCTTTAAACAAACGCTGCCTGTCTGAATTCCCTTCCCCCTTCCCTGACCAGCTGGAGATGCTCCCTAGTCCCACAGCTTGAAGAAGCTCCCTGCTTCCTTTCTCCAGCTGGCTGTGTGGGATCCCCCAAAAGTGCAGGGCCCAGGGCAGTTGCCCCTCCTTAAGGACAGCCCTGAGGAGGGGTTTTGGGGGACAGGCAAGGTGGCCTGGCAGGAAAAGGGTGTGGAGGAAGATGGCACAGCACAGGGCCAGCATCAAGATGGGGGGCTGGGGGCAGTAGCAGAGGTAGGAAAAGGGAGCCCAGACCTGCATGAGGGGTGGGCTGGAAATTTAGGAAGGTTCCAGGGGCCACCAAGTTATATTTTAACCCCTGGCAAGGACTGGCTTATTCAATAATGGCCTTGTTCTGAAGCACCTGGCACCAGAGGACATGATACTAGGCTAGACAGAGCATTGATCCAAACCAGTGTGGCCACTCTTATGTCCTTATCTAATGTACCAGCATAGAATAGACGAGTCTCAGTTAAATCCCTATAAGTCCCTGGCAGCAAACATTTACACTCAGGTGCTTAATCCCCACAGACTGACTTCATTAATGTAGTTGTGTCTCTAAATCTTTGAAGGATCAGGGACTAAATGAATGAGTGAAATCTGAATACATATCACAGTCTATTGAGTGTTGTGGGCTGAAAAGGGTTGGAGTGTGACCAGCAGAGAATGCAGGAGCATTCACTGAGACCGGAGTTCAAGCTAGGAGAAGAGTAACTATTAAACTAGAAGCACCAGTTTATGTTCCATTAAGTCAGTTAAATATGGACAGTGTGATAAATTTACTCCGTGCATTAAGTGTTCATTATGAAGTCGAGTAACAGCACCATTGAATCTCACTGTTAAACATCTGGGTAGACAAAACATGGCATGGCTATTGATGCAAGACTCAGTGTTCAGGAATGTTGTGTATTAGTCTTGTAATGCAAAGAACTGAAAGTAAGTCTATGCAAAAAATATTAAACTGACTATGTTTAATAATGACAATAGCTGAGCTTTTTGAGAAATGCTGCCTATAAGGAAATTTCACTAACATTTTCTCAAATAAGCAGAGTGCAAAATAAGCGTGACTTATTATACAATGTTTTGCACACAGATCTCATTATGCCCTACAGAACACACTTTTGGATCATTGGGAAGTAAAATATATCTGACTTAAATTTCCCTTCCCCTTTATAGGGCCTATTGCCTTGAGGGAATAACATGAGCACCCTCTTGTGGTGAGCAGCTTAATACCTGCAAACACCAACTGCTAAACATAATGTGTACTGCCTCCAATGGATGAACCTGGCGATTGGTGGTACAACTCAAATCCTGTTGAGAGTTATTTTTAAAAGTTCCTTCCCCCCCCCCCCCCCCCGAAGAATAAATGGGCTCAAGACAGCTCCGGCCTTCTTTAATGCTTTCTAAGAAGTTAATAAATACTTAACTCTTATTTGGAGGAGTCAGATAATGTCAATAAAATCCTGCACAAATCTGCAAAGCCATATGACAGCCAAAATTGTCTCTCTGCCACCCTCACATCAATCTTTCCCATAAAAAAATAAAATAAAATAAAAGACAAGACAGGGCCATGACAGCTCACGTGATTGCTGGTAATGAGATGGAAGCTGGAAGAACGGCCTCACAGCTGCTGATTTATAAGACTCTGTTGCCTTGCTCTGCAACAGAAAGGCATTAATCTCATTGTGATCATCTTTGTATCAGAGTGCCTAGTGAATATAAGGAGAAAAGGTGCAGGAGCCATCAGCATTTAAGACAGATGACAATCCCATGTAGTCATCAGTAATCCTATGACTGAGTATTCTCCTGCAGAAAGCTACTTGGTTCCACTGGTGTTTCTGAAGAGCCAAATGAACAAGGCCTGGTAATTACTTTAATGCTTGGACTGGTGGCACAGAAACAGTTTTCCATTCAAAAAAATCACAAACTCAGCAATGAGAGCTGCTGTAAACTGTAAATGTTTGTGTAGGAAGGCACATATAAAGATGAATAACCAAGTGCTTCTGCAAGTATGAATCAAATAATCGCTGCTTCACACCATCTGCCCTACCAAAAGTGAAGCCAAATCTTTGTACTGGTATTCATGACTACGCTGAGGCTTTAGTTATGTAGCACTATAGGGCTTGATTCTTTGGTATCAGATAGAAACACCTAATACAATATTAGAAGTTTAAGAGTCCTGATGAGCACATTTTAAAGCATCCTATTCAAAGATCTGTAATCCGATAAATTTCTTGGTATAAGAGGCAAAAGGAAAGGCAGGAGTCACATATGGCAGAAGAAATGACTGTCTCTGTCAAGAGATTTTAATTTCCCCAGGGACTTTGGGACTATTTTTAAAGATTCCCCAAACCACAAAACAGCTTGTTCAGACAGGTTGAAATTCTCACACACATTCTTAAAACCAGAGAAAGATGGGGGAGGGGGAAGTTGTCACTCGGCTATGAAGTACAATATAAACTAGTGTTACTTAATGAAGTCATGTAGATAGTGCCTCAGAAGAATGAGGTGTGATTAGACGATAGCCATCTGTCACAAGAAGTGCTTTCAGAAGGGATGCTATGAATGCCCGCTATGTACAAATGGTTTGCTTTTACTCACAGATCTGTTGCACATGCATCTTTCAGATGATAGCTGCTTTACTTTTTGATCCTCTTAGCAAGACAGCAAGTTTGATTTCATTCTGGCTTGAGTGTCTTTTTCAGATTTAACTTGTCTGTTCCTCAACAGCAAAGCCTACTACATACCCTAATCCAAATTAATCATTTTTATATGATGTTTCTCCACTATATTTTGATGTTATTGCTGATAACCATCGAGGCTGAAAGTGCCCCACAGGGTTCCAAGCTGGATATGGACCCTGCAGTTTGTTTGACAGGGCCTGCAAAAATAAGCTATTAGTCTCGCAGGCCTTCCCTTTTCTCCCCTTGGTCTAAGATTCTCCACCACACCCCTAGTTTCTCACCTTCAAAGGTCTTTAGTGCTAGAATCTCTTGTGCTCGTTGTACTAGGTCAATTCACTGTTGAGGGTTTTGGATGTTTCCTTGGGGCAACCAAAACACAAGAGCTCCCCACTACCTAGAATAAGGTCAAAAGATTAGGTCCTCACACAAGAGAATAATGTCTTTATCCCCCAAAGAACCAAAAACATATCTTCAGGCCATGTTTTCACACAGCCCCTGCTCAGGTCCCTAGATGCATGGATTCAGAATATAGTTTACAACCATCACTCTATACAAAAACGGAAACAGGATTTTATTGTAAAGATAGAGCAATAAAAGCAGACAGTAACTTTAACATAACCCAGAATGCAAATGCATTTTCACATACAGTGAAGGATTTCTCACATTTCCTTGTTACACTTAATTGGACACTGAAAATTCTTTTGGTCCATTTGATTTAAAATAGCTCTAAACAGAACAGAAACAGTACTGAGGAACAATACTCAGAACAGAGGCATAAAAAGGGGTAGAAGGTGGCTTTCACAGGTAGTTTTAGTATGTCTAAATAAAGCTCAGAGAATCCTCCCATGCCACAAGCCTTATTTCAGTTCTCTGACAGGACCCAAAAAAAAAAAAAAAAAAAAAAAGCAAACCACACAAACTAAAGCCACCATACTGCCTCACAAGAACGATGAACTCTTGCGGTGCTGCCACTTCAGACTTTCCATTAAAACCACTGTGTACGGATGGGAGTGCTGAGGTAAATAATTCTTTGAAAATGGTTTTCGACAAGTGAACAAACAGGATTGGCTTCGTGGAAGTGATGTGACCAATGACAGAGGCAGATTTAAAAGGCACCTTTTATCATGCAAAAAAAAAAAAAAAGTTTGTGCTTTGCTGTTCCATCTGTCTCAAAACACACACTAAGCCAACTAAAAATTATATATTTTGAGATGTGGCTAAAATAAAGATAAAACTAAGGCTTGATTTGTCATTGGGACACATGTGAGGTTATAAACTAGTAAACTACTGTGTATGTGAAGTATCTATGAAATTCTGCAACACAGAAATCATGTTAACATTTAAAAACCCCAATTACAGCTTTGAAGTCATAACCTAAAAAATGCCCAGGGCAAGCTAGCCCTTACTCCAGTGAACCCCAGGGCGTTTAAGTTCCCTGTGGGACAGCTTCAAAATCTCAACTATTAGGCTGCACTGAAAATTAATGCTGTTTACAGAGTGCAAATATAATGTGGAATAAAATTGCAAAACAAACTGCACAGAATACATAAATATATCTAGTAACAGTGAGTAAGTTGGGAAAACCATTTAAAATGTGAAAATAAATCAAAATAAAAGACACTGAGCATATCTGGGGAAAGCAGCATATCTAAAGCTACAGAAAATTAAACTGATCCAATCACATTTTGAAAAGAAGAAAATTCTGTTATTGGGGTAGTGTAGCTTAAATTGATGTTGCAAGTTTTGAAAGTAAGTCTTATAGAAAATAATCACATTACAAAATAAAAAGCAAAATCTGCTGTCTGGAGTAACACAAAGTGAAATACTTCAAAAAACTTCTCTGCTTTCCACAGAGTCCACAGCTACTAATGTTTCTTGACACTATGGTATATGTCTATGTCACAGAGCTTTGGTTTTCTTGACTGAGTTAATGTAACTTATGCCTACAGCTGGTGTTGTAGTGTGCACTGACATCATCAATGCAGAGAATATAGAAAATAGTTTCAGTTCTTTACTGCCAATAATCTACGGCCAGTTAGCAGCTACTATCATGAATTCCTGTGATGCAGCTAAACATGAGACTGGAAGCTTGTCTAAATACAGGGAGAAGTTCTTAAAACCACTGGCAAAACAACCACAAGAAGTATCAGCTTAAAAAATAAAGAAATGTCACATGTGGGTATGTGTGTGGGGCACAACAGCCCACTGCATTTCCTTGTTAAACACTAATGTTTTGTTAAGGAGGAACCCATACTGCAACTATTTATACAGAGATCTCTTTGAAGAAGGGTAGTTGCAATATTTATTGTTTACACAGGTTAATACAATTTAGAATCATTGTTCATATTTAAACTATTAATGCATGTTGCTTTTCTAGCCAGACATCAACCAACCAACCATTGCATACACATCTGAACCTTCAGTGGTGGAATCATGCTCTATTTTACACAAGAATGAATGTTCAGCTGAAGTTTCCCTTGGACAGCTCTACTGAATTGTGAGATTTTCTTCAACATTCAGAGACAACCTGAAATCCTGTGATAGGTCTCTGGAAGTTCTACATGTGCTTCATTTTGATTTTGGAAACAACTTGTATAGTGATATTTCAAATAAAAGTCTTATCCAACCAGTGCTCACTCAGTGAAACTGCTTAAAAAAATTTACCTTCTTAATGACGGGATGTGATCATCAAGTGACACCAATAGCAAGTAAAAAGGGATTTTGTCTGGATTTTTTTTGATAAAAAGCGTTATGCAGATGGAATCCAAGCCTTAGAAAACTATAGGCCTGACTTTTTACAATTTACCATTTGGCTCATGTAATTCTAATAGGAAAGATAAGCCTGATAGCCATGACTATCAGCAGTTCAATTCAAAAGCTGTTTCACAGATTTATAAACTCAGCAGTAAAAAAACGACACACACACACACACTTTTATAAAAAAATCCTGCACAAAAACCACTCCGCACAGTGTTAAAGGTCTGGCTGAACTTGCAGTACAAGGAAATTGGGAGACATGTTGAGAAACCATCTGAGATGGCCTGAACTGGTTCTATTCGATAAAGCAGCCTAAGGGAAAGCCAAACTTCTGGCTATTTATTTATTTTGGTTCTGTTGTTTTGAAAGGCAATTCTAAAAAAAAAAACCACATACATGTAAAGTGTATTTTAGTGCACTTAAAAAGGTGCCAGGTTGACTGCACTGAAGATCAGAGTCCTTTTAGAGTGGGATCATCTCAGGCAGTTCCCTGCCATCTGCTTCAATGCTGTTCTGGAGGTATCACTTCTAGGGGTGAGAGGGTAAGTTTGTCTCTGTTCCAGGTCAGACCTTGCTTTCTGTGCAGAGGTTGTCAATAAAAGGTTCCAATGCACGAGGTGAACTTTCTAATATTAGCTGGACTGACACCACCACCATTCTACATAAACCAACAGAGAGGGAAATTTGGTCATTACCAGCTTGATTAAGTGGCCTGTGAAGTGACAAACTACATATTACCTTACCAGTCTTGATTCATCCAGCTCACCTAAGCAGATTCCTACTAACAAAACAATATAGTGAGATACATCTTGATCCGTTCACAACAACAAAATGCACAGCATCATACAGAGATCTTCATTAAGTTCAGAAAGCTTGAGAAGGTGCTGAACAATCCTGGACATTCATCTACACCCCATATTTGACATTGCCTACAAACGCTTGTAGGTACCAAGAAGGGCTTTGCAGTTTGGGCAATAGTGATCCACATCCTGGAGTGCATCAACGCAAAAGGGGATGAAACAGCAGCCAGCTACACACCTGCAAAGATAACACAGTGTCCTTCATTCGCAGCATTCTTTTGCTGTAAAACAGCTGTAAAGTTGAAACAGACCAGGGCAGTACAAGGAAAAGAACAGCAGAGTCCGACATTGTACATGACTCTGGTTATAAGCAGGGCTTGTGAATCCTGAAGGGTTGTATGGTGAGGGTCACTTAGACCCAAAGGACCTCCATTCACAGGAATAGCAGCTAGTCAAACCCAGCAGATATGGGAAGACCATAAAGCCACAGGGGTTTCTGACAGCCTTGCCCACAGTTCTCTCCTTCCTCATGTTAAAGGTCAAAGGGACAACCAATTTCCCCCTCAGAAGGGAATGGGAGTTATACATACACTCCATGGAAACTTTCCTCTGTATAAGTATTTAAAACACTTTAGGTATTCATATTTAAAGGCCTAGTCATGTTTGTTTCTTTCTCAGGCTGAGGGAGGAGATTCAGAGAACCTCAAGCTGACTTCACCTCCACCCCTTTCTGTTATCAACTCCTCCCCAGATTTTTTTTGAGATAGGGGGAGAGAATAAAAAAGGATTGCATTTAATATCAACATACCCCAGCAGGCAGAGACTGCCACAGGACAGCCAGGTCAGTGCTCCCGCACTGTGTGTGAGACGGGTCACTATCATTTTGTTGCAGGAAGGGCAGCACATCTGAACCGGGCGATCATAAAATGTTACTGGCTGCTGCACATACACAGTCTGAACTGCAACTGAACAGAGAAAGGCACTGTTTACCTCAGGCGTAAAACAGGAGAGAAAGTCAGGCATTTTGTGTCTGAACCAAAACACAGTGTATACTGAAAAATTTCCAGAGGGGTAGCTGTGGTAGTCTGTGGACAGCAGAAACAATGAGAGTCCTTTGGCACCTTAAAGACTAACCAGTTTCCTCAGGCATAAGCTTTCATGGGCTCCAAACCACTTCATGTGCCCGACAAAGTGGGTTTGAGCCCATGAAAGCTTATGCCCAAAGAAATTTGTTAGTCTTTAAGTGCCACAGGATTCTTGTTTGTGTGTACACTGAAACACGCTCCATACTGGGAGCCCTCTGAATTACAAGATACAGGGATGCTGCAACTGAAGGAACAGTATTGCACAGTTTAGGAACAAAGCTGGCTTCTAAGCAGCAGGAAGCTTGGTGAGGCAGTTATAAGGGATTCATGTTTTGAAGGTGATTTTCTTCACTCTTGTTCCATGTAATATATGTAAGGAGACAAAAAGAGCATCTTGTGTCTAAGAAGAATGCTCTCTGCATCATGATTCCTACATGACACACTGACTAGGGCCTGAAGTGACACTACTGGTAAAAAAAAAAAAAATTTGTACAGTATTTCGACTTACTTGGATTAGGAGCTGAAACAGGTTGGGAAGGGTATGGAGGAGGATTCATGCTCTTCATGTTTGGTCCATGCCCGGATTCTGGGGCGGGGTATGGGTATGGAGGATAAGCATTGATTCCTGTCGTCTCTTCATAGGTAGGAGGTGCAGATAGGATCGGGTAGCCACTGGGAGCTGATGGATGGGATACTGGAGCTGACATTGTGTCTAAAACAAATCTGGAAGAGAAGACAATGTACTAGCTGTTCAGGGAATGAGAGTTACAGTACAGGGTGCATTCAGATAAAAAAAAAAAAAAAGGTGCCTGGGTGCACATAAACGTTCTAGTCTAAGTCGGGGGTGGGAGGGAGCTGTTTTCTTTGTGAAGACGAAGTCTTAAACTTCTTAGTTTTATACATTGCTTCTCTTCAGGAGAGAAGAAAAAAATAAAGACTATTTTCCCCAGCATTCATTGGTTTTTAACTGAAGATGCTGACAAGGAAGATGTAGCATATTTTACTAACATACAAGTACAGCAACCTATTCCCTCCATCCCCTGTAGTTTCCCTTATTTGGAGTTCAAATCCTGCAAGGCACTACATGCTGTTAACATGTGTTAACAATCAGCCACCCAGGACCTGCTCACCACACTTTGGATTTAATTCATAACCTCACTGCTAGTTCATAAAAATCATGTTTAAAATACAATCCTTCACTTTTCCTGGATTCCCAATTTTACCAGTTTGTTTGCCAAAGTTGGGCTTAAGAGATTTTTCACTCAACCTCTCTCCATGTCTTTAGTTTTGTACTGAAAACTTAATGATCAATCTGTATCTATCAGCTCCATGGGAACCGATAGTCATAAAATAAGATTATGACAACATGGAATTAGTGTTTCCTCTCTCTCCCCCACCTTCTCACCCACACATACCTTCTCATGGTGGCTATACAAAACTTTAAGTGCCTTCCTTCTCCTCCCAAAGACTTCTGAAGACTCATTTATTACCTCAAGCACCCCAGCTATGAGAGTTTCAGTCTGTACTTGTGCATCTCTCAACCAAAAGTATACTTGCCCAGGACGCACTACCTTTTTTTCCCCCCCCCGCATTTATAAAGGGAGGGGGACCACCACTATTATAAGACATCTACAGTTTAAGCATAAACAAACAAAGAAGTGACATCTTGAAGGCTCACTTTTTAAAAATTGTTTTCAATAATGCTTACCTGTCACTTCTAGCTGTGGACCCAGAAAAGATACCCAAGGCCCATGTCCAACCTCCAGAAAAGAAGGTCTCAAAAACCTCAGTGGAGATGCACTTACCTGGACCAGATCTGATTTTAGCCCAACAAAAAGAGCAGAGATCATTTACAAAATGGGGAGAGGGAAGAAAAAAAATCTATAATCTCAGAGGCTAATAGTCACTGAAGACAATTAGAGGCACAATCTTGCTAACACTGCACACAGCAGCCAGTGTGAAGGAAGTGTATTAGAATATGATCCTCAGAACAGAATATGGTCCTCAGTGCTTTAAAAGCCATTGACAATGTTGATCATTAGGACTCAGTACCTCTTTTGGACTAACTGAAAGAATTTTTCAAAGAGATCAATTCTCATCACTAAGAAAATCTCCAAGTCATTATCTAAAGAACAAGGTTTAGTCTAATTTTTTTCCATTACCTTGGGAAAACTTTTGATAACTATTGCCCAAGGCCAGGTCTATGCTAAAAGAGGCAGGTTCACCCAGCTACATTGCTTAGGAGGTGTAAAAATATACCTGCCTAGGCCTCAAGAGACAGCACTAGGTTGATGGAAGAATTCTTCCATCAAGCTAGCTGCCACCTCTTGGGGGAAGTTTTGTCGTGGTTAATCTATGAGAGAAACCATTATCATCACTGTGTGATCATATACACAATGAAGCATTGTAACAATGCCACAAAATTTAGCTACAGCCCAAAATATGCAATTTTATTTCAAGACATGGAAAGGATGATCACTTTCTTTGGTTATACATTATGAGAAAAGATAGGATTTTGTAGCATCCTTGTCTGGCCAAAAAGATCCATTAAGGCTATATCTGTATGGGAAAAATCAATCAATCATTGTCATTATTCCAGAACAGCACCTCATGTGGACAACATTCCAGATTAAAAATAAAATTTTTATTCAATGTCCACATAGGGAGCTAATAAAAAAAAAAAAAAATTGTGCTATGCTGACCAAATCTCCTAGTGTAGAAACAAAGCTTAATACTTGTATATTCTGGTCTGCCTTGATTCAAATGCTTATTTTAACAACAGTATCTTCTTCCTTATAGTCAGTGTGCAACACTATCACTTTAACCTCAGATCTATATTTCCTTCTTCATGCACTTGGTTTTTACATTACTCTGGTAACCAGAAATAAGAGAAGATGAAAAGAAACTGGAGTATGAGACTCTTGGGGGGGGGGGGGAACCAAACTCACCTTTCCCCCTTCCGATTTCTTGAAATAATTGACGACAACAACAACCACCACCACCACCACCCCCCTAAATGCAAAGTGTTTAGATTATGTCTTGTACAGAATCACAGGACTGAAAGAGACCTCAAGTGGTCTTCTAATTCAGTCCCCTGCTCTCAAGGCAGGACTAAATATCATCCCCAACAGTTGTTTGTCTAACCTGCTCTTAAAAGCCTCCAGTGACAGATATTCCACGCCCTCCCTAGGCTAGAGTTGGAAATTTTTTTTTTTTTTTTTTTTTTTTTAACATGCAACCTCAACTGCATTTGCTGCAATTTAAGCCTATTGCTTCTTGTTCTGGCTTCAAAGGTTAAAGAGAACATTTTTCCTTCAAGTTCCAAAGGGGGCAGCTGTGTTAGTCTAGTCCAGCAAAAGCAGCAAGGAGTCCTGTGGCACTTAAAGACTAACATGCGATAAGTTTGTTAGTCTTTAAGTACCACAGGACTCCTTGCTTCATTTTTTCCTCCCTCCTCCTTGTTACCACCTTTTATGTGCTAGATAACCATTACATCCCTCCTCAGTCTTTTCTCCCAACTAAACAAACCCACTTTTTTCAGTCTCTCATAAGTCATGTTTTTGACATCTTTAAATCAGTTTTATTGCTCTTCTCCAACTTGTCACCTTTCCTGAAATGTGGTGCCCAGTAGCAGACACAAGACTCCAGTTAAATTGTATCAGTGCAGAGTAGAGCAGAATTATTTCTTGTGTCTTGCTTACAACAGTCCTGTTAATATATTCCCAGAACAAGGCTTGCTGCCTTTTTTTGTGGAAACCATGTTACACTGTTGACTGATATTTAGCTTGTGGTCCTCTATGATCCTCAGAATGCCTTCATAGGCAGTCATTTCCTATTTTGTACAGGTGCAGCTATTTATCCTTGCTGAATTTCATCCCATTTACTTCAGACCAATTCTCCAGTTTGTCCAGATTATTCTGAATTTCAAGTCAATCATCCAAAAGGTCCTTACAACCCTTCTCAGGCTGGTATTGTCTACACTTTTCTATAAAGTTTGCTCTCTAAGGCTAACCCTTTGTCTAAAAGTCACTGCTGAAGATATTGAACATGACTGGACCCAGGACCAATCTTTTCAATATCCCACTCAACATGCTTGCCTAGTTTGACTGTGAATCAGCAATATCTACTCTCTGGGAACGGTTTTTCAGCCAGTTATGCATTCATCTTATAGTAGTTCTGTCTAGGTTGAATTTCTCTAATTTGTTAATGAGATCATCATGTGAAATAGTATCAAAAGTCTTACTAGAGTCAAGATATATCCATCACTCCCTTCCCCACACCATCTATAAGACTTGTTGCTCTGTCTAATAGCATTTTTTGGTTAGTTTGCCACAGATTTGTTCTAGACAAATCCATGGGGACAGTTACTTGTCACGTTATCTTCTAGATAGCTGCAAATACGATTGCTTGATTATTTGCTCCCTTATCTTTCCTAGTATTGAAGTTAATGTGAAATTCATGAAGCTTCTTATTAACCTTCTTAGAGGTTAATAGAATATGCTCCCATCTAGGGACAACTCAAAGTTAACATCGGTTAAAAGAAAGAAGAGGAGATCTTGAGTTTTGTCATTTTCCACTGCTGGGCCAACACAGGTGGATAAAATATTCTTCATTCAGTTCCATAACACTATAATTTAAGAACTGTATTTATTTTTGTAAGCGCAAATGTAGTTTTACCCAGACCATTTCAGAAGTCAACAATTTTGGGGCCACAAGCTCCACACAAACACATCCCAGCAATCCCAATGGGCTCACTGCTAGATGGGGCCTAAAACTGTTTGAAACCCCCATGCTCTCATACAGCTGGCTGCTTGCTAAGTGACTCTCCTACCTCCGAAGTTGGCAAGTCAGATAAATCAGATGTTAACTGAAAGAAGTCAATAAAGTAGTGGCATTAATACAACCCAGGATTTGATGCTAATTAGAACGCTGAGCTCATGACATCAATTTCACAGCACTTTTTCAATATTCCATTTTTAGCTCGGCTGTCACATAGATTACCAATGCTGTGCTCTGGGAGAGCATATTACCTAGACACTGCATGGATGTTCAAGGACATCAGTAACATGTAAAGAGCTTTTCATGTTTTCCCTTTTCAATTACAGGCCACCGAGGCCTGAAACAACTAAACACATTTTAAATGCTTAAAACAAAAACAAAACAAACAACTTAGAAACAGGAGCAGATGCTTGATTGTGAGAAGTGAGGATGAAGGTAAAAGGAGAGTATGTAGAAGAGTAAGGGGAGAGGTTTTAACTAACTGCTCTATTAAAAAAAAAAAAAAAAAAACACACCCAAAAAAATCAAGCCATCTGAAACCATGTTAAATCAGATCACACATAACCTTGCTGAATTGGAACATTTTAAGAGCTATTCATACAAAGGCAGGGAGAGCTCCTTATTGAAAAAGACCACTATCTTTAGAGAGAAAGAAAAACCAAACACCAGCTTCAAATTAAACAAACCATTAACACATTTTGTAGGTTAAGCTAAGAAGAAACAAGATGTTCCCTAATAAGAGTGTTCAGATACAGGAGTTACTCAGGAGCTGCTCTTCCTGAATTATTTCATGTGCAAATGAGCCTTTAGTTGACAAGAGTCCCAATGCCATTTAAGTTCAAATGTTTTATTCTGTTTACTCTTGCCCAGCATTGTAGACTCAGATACACAAACAGCTGCTGTGCCTTCTGCCCCAGTCTTTCAATGGCCCTGTCTGTATCTTAAATTGTCTTTAAAAAGTTTTAAAAATTGCATTGTTTAACTGAGTAACAACCATGGTGAAAGACCACAACAGGGTTCTCAATTCAGTATTGCAGTATTTTGAGTTTATGAGTTAAACAAACCTAAGTCCCACACATCTGTAGTTAAACCCAATGCAGTTGCTGCAAGCAGGCATTCAAAACAAAAGCTCCATGTTAGTAACTATCGATATCAATCAAGTTTGAAGGGAAAGATTATAAAAAGAAAGTTTCATGTTCTCAGGATAAGTGTACATTTCTTGGGGCTATTTGTTAAGCTTGACTTAGAAGTTTGACACTGGGTATTTCCCTCTTGTTAGTGTTTACCGATTCACATGGCCTCATTTCAGTAACCAAAGCAGAGTTGCAAACAGTGGTGTAACATGTCCAGCAAGACCTCTTTAGTTAGGTCAGGTAGATGCAACCCTGAATAACCTAGCAGCCCCTAATCTCCTCAGAAAATAACCTTGCAGATTCACCAAGGTTTCTCCTATAGCTTATAGGAAAAGTCAATTAGAAGGACCATGAATGACATTTAGGACCTCAACATATATTTTACACACACACACACACACACACACACACACACACACACACACACACACACACACACACACACACACACACACACGCGTTAGGTGGTGACCGCTCAAAGGGATAAAACAGAAAATAAAACCGAGGTGATTGGCTAATTTGAAGGTTCTCATTTCATTAACCTTCAATTTGAGATTTAACTTTTAACAGTCCTGTGTGATGTAATTTATTGATTGTCTAACATTTGGTTGAACACTTCCTAATGCCCAATCCTCTCAAAAGGCCACATGGACAGCGTGCACAACTGCAGTAACCACTCAATGCGCCACAATTCATTTTGCACTGACAATAGCCAACCACGAGACTTTGGGGAGTGAGATTTCCTTCAACTCAGTGAATCAGTTTAACTCAACGCTCGCAAACAGTTAAATATCAGGACATGAAGATCATATATCTACTTGATCGAAACCACAGAACAAAAAAACCCCATCTGTAGAAATAATTCAACCTCTACAAGATACCAGAAGTTGGTAATTAAAATCAAATTAATGGAGGGAGACAAATTCTGCATAAGAGAGGCAGAAGCCCAAGAAAAATTGCAATAGAACAAGTTGCACGGTTCAGATGAATATGGGGATTTTCTTTTAAACGGATCAAGGTTTGTAAAGATTTGATTTCACCAACCTCAAGTTGACAAAAGAAAGGCATGGTGATTATGAGAATTAAAATATCCTTTTTGTTAAATTCCTGATTGTGGCTACTCTACGCAGCTTCCCTTCCTGTATTATCAAAGCATGAAGAGACTAATAAGCCATGGATCTGCATTCAGCTGACTCCAGGAGCTTAGTTACTGACTTCAACCAGGTCAGACCTTTGAATTTCTTTACAAGATCAGCAGCAACCAAGTACTGTTTAATTTTTATTTATTTATTTATTTATTTTTTTAAATACAATTCAAATGTTACTAGATTCTACTATACAACATAGGGCAAGAAAAGTTTAGACTAGCAAAGACCTGTGATTTAAAAAAAAAAACAAACAAACAAACAAACAAACTGGAAGACTGATCTCCAAGTCATTACAGACGAAAGTGGAACATGTTAGCCAATGAAAATGACACACAGATATATCAGAGAAGTTACTTTGAAAGGTTTATGTAAGAAGATTCATGCCAAATGATAAAACCACAAGTCTGGGGACACCAGTTACCAGACAAGACATTGTGCAAGCCTAGAGCAGTATGAAAATAAAAACAACACTTCAGCCCTGATGACATACCAGTAGAAGTAGACATTGACAACCATTTAGTTTAATCATTACTAAGAAGATGCCTAGAGAAAAAATATTGGTATTAAGGTGCTCTAAGAATAAAAGGAGATAAACAAGCCTATGATAGCTACCATAGCATTAATCTCATGAGCCACATTCTGAAGATCCGGAATAAAAAGTTTCTTCTTGTCATATCATCAGTGAGAGTTTGGACTTGTACCAGGCAAGTCAATAATATTTTTTGCGTTAAAAGACTCCTTGTGAAGGAATAAAGAGAAAAAAAGAAAATCCCACATACAGCATTCATGAATCTTGACAAGACTTATAATCACATTCTGAAACAAGTCATCTGGTGGTGTACAAGAATGAAACGTGTGAAAACTATATCCAAACATGTATAGGCATCCTGTTATCATAGTTAAAAGGCTAAGTGGAGAAACTAAAGTCTCTAGTCAGAGTTGGAATGTATCAAGCCTCAGCACTAAGCCTGTTTTTGTTCACATCAGTGCTCAATGCCTTTACAGAAAGCTGTCAAAGAGTGACACCATGGGGTGTGCTTTTTACAGGTGACATAGAACTCATGGGAAAGAGTAAAAAGAGGAAACGGAAGAATTAAAGAGGTGTATATTTGAAAGAAAGCACACAAAACCAGATGAATAGAACAAAATATATGATCTGTAGATTTATTAATACCCTGAAGGAAGGATGACTAAGTTGGGATTTGGCGGGGGGGGGGGGGGGAAAAGGGGGAAAGGAGCAAGAGCAGAGGCACAGAAGTTTAAGTATGCAGGTTCTGTAGTATACAAATAATGGTGAACTCAAATTACGAACTTATGAACAGAAGAATAAAGGCATGGACTAAATGAAGATGGAAAAAAAGCATAGCAATCTGCAACAGAAGCATCTCTATTGAACTGAAAAGTAAGATTTATATAAAAGACAGTAATTAGGACTGCCAGTTTTTGTATAGCTCTGAATGTTGGGTCCTAAGGAAGAGACAAGAACAGAACTGGAGTACAGTGGACATGAAAACGTTAAGATGGATGCCTAGGATTACAAGGACGGACCCATGTTCAACAAGTCAGAGGAAGTGTGAAGGTGGTAGCAAGCACAGAAAAGTTGGGGGAATCCAGGTTTAGATGATTTGGGCATGTCAAAAGAACTCTGCAGGAATATGTTAGAAACAGCACTACACTGTGAAGAGAAGTGTTAGAGGATCTAAGATTAGAGAATGTTATTCAAAAGAATCTGATTAGCTGCAGAGTTTAAGGAACAAACTAGAATGGAGAAGGAGGATTTGACAAGATGGCCTTACATGGACACACCTCAATACAAGTTGTCAATTTGAAGTAGGTTTATGTTTAAAAAAGGAATGTGTACTTGGCTTAACTAAAAATATTCTGTATTAAAAGATTAATTTTATGCAACCTGACAGATGTCCAAATATATTTTTATTTAGGTTTCCTTTCATTCACCCAAAGTATTTACATACCAATGCTCACATCTTGAAACTCAACATGCTTTTATATCTACAAACACAAGCCACGCTACTGATAATCTCCAGCTTCTGGGGTGAATGACAGAAGGAAGCACGCTCCCCTAGTTTGGAAAGGCAGAGAAATTTTGGCCACGAACACCAAGGCAAGTCCTGATTCTTAGAAGCACCATGAGACCTTAAGTAACCTCACAGCAGACTGGACTCAAGTTTCTAGCAGCATTTTAATGGACCAAGAGTTGGGCTATGTGAAATGAGCCATTCATTTAATTCAGAGATTAGCTTACCTGAATAAAATAAGCAGGCTCAGTGTCAACTTGCTGACACAGGTAGACACAGAACTGGAAGTCTTGTCTCCCCGTCTAATCAAAACGCTCTTCCCAAACAATCATGCAGATACCAGAGGTGGTGGTGAAGGTGCTAAGACTACACAAGTGACAAAGGACAGAGGAGGCAGTAGAAGAGTATCAGTTACGCATGGTGCCCAGCACGGAGCTATTTTTGAGTTATGTATGCAAATAATGAGCTACAACAACAATTCAAAACAGAGAGTATACAAAAATACTCTAACAGAACATGCAGATTAAATGCAAGAATGGATCGAGACACTGAAGCACAGGCAGTCCCCATTCATAGTAATACACTACACACAGAGGCCCTTAAATCAGGGGTGCAAAATAAAGAACAAATGGCAGCTCCTTTATGTAGGCTGTCCTTCCCCCTCAGCTTCCAATCTATGGTAGGAGTCAAGGGCCAAGGCTCTGGCCACCAGCTCCAATGCATTCTTCAGTCCCTCAGTTTCCCCACCCTGGTGCACAGCAAGACAGCAGGCCATGGATTCACTGCACCTGGCTGTGCTGAGTTACTTGCTGAAGAAGAGTCACTGAGTGCTTAGCAGAGCGTTAACTAGGCACCATAAAAATCTACCTACCCAACATTTCCTGTAAACTGTATGTCAGGAAAGCGAATTCTAACTACTCAGTGCTGCTTCCAGCCCTGTGCAAATGCAGATCCTTCCACGCTTTTTGAGAAGGGAAAGATTGTTTAGCAGGTAGATGAAGCTGCATCTCTGTTAGTCTCCCCACCTAAAGGGGTGTCTACACTGGAAGCGTCAAGTTTATCCACATGGGGTTGATTAGGTAGCAGAAATTACTGCAGCAGCTGATGGTCACATTACTCTCCCTAGGTCACTTGCTTAGAGTGCTTCTCCTAGCTGGAGAGCAGCAGTGTGGGGAGCCGAGAGCCTCATCCCTCATTTCTGCAGGAGCAAAAAAGCAACTGGGAGTGGGAGGGAAAAGACCAGCTCCTCAGAGAAGTACGGACACCTGGCTGCTAGCTGCTTGGCTTTGTCAATATCATACTCCTGCTGTGATGCTGACAAGATGCCAATGGTCAGTGTAAAGGACAATGTCTACATGGACACTGTGCTGCCCTAACTGCACCAACCTAAGTCTCACAGTTCTCATGGAGATGGAGTTATGATGTTAGCATAGTGGGATGCTTACATTGGCAGGAAGAAAGCTGTAGCATAGATCCCGAGATGATCAGGTCAACATAAGATGCTTTTAGTCAACCCAACTGTGTTGTTTAGACCAGTGCCTAGACAGACTCCTACAGATTTGTTTCTCTCTGTACAGCACAGAAGTCACCAAACTGAGGGGCATGCAAGACTATTAAACTACAACACTGATGGCACCTCCACTGAAACTAAAGTGGACACTCATTCTGATTAACTATGAAAAAAAGAAAAAAAAAAACCAGCAGAAGGCGAAGTGACACAAATCTTACTCCAGGGAGTGATGCACAAAGATGCTCTTCTCCCATGACATGTATGAAACAGGGATTGTGAAACTTTCCTAATCATACTGAAACCAGATGATGACCCATCTGTGGGAGGGAACAGTCTGAAACAACTCCAAGCCAGACATGTCCTCAGTAGTTACTATTTTCCTCCCCCAGTTAAACAAGTGGTGCTGTGTGCACGTGCGCGCATGGGGGTGTTGATTTAAGTCAGGCCCAGAATCTTCAAGCAAGTTCCCACGACATAAACCCCTGAAATCTGATGCCAGGAACAGGGTTCAAATTCACATCCTAACTAAAACTAACAAGGAAGAGATTCTGCTCACTATGGCACAAAGAAGTGGCAGATACCTCATTGAGCAATCTGATTTGTCTAACTATAGGATAAAATTAAAACCTTTAGGGAAAAGTTACCCCAAAAAGAGCCATAGTGTATTAACTAGGGGGTTATTACTGAAGTCCAGATTTTTGCTGCTTTTCGATCAGACCCAGTTTATCAAGGAATTACAAACAGAAAAATTTATTCATGATAAAACCTGACTTCATAAGTAAGAGCTGGCTCAAAGGCAGCCACGCACAGTGGAGTAAAACTCAGTAAGAACATGCACTGATTAAAAAAGTATTTTCCCCAAAAAGCCCTCTGAACTCATTAAAATGCCTACATAGGGCTTGTCTACAGTTGTGTGTGTGTTTTTTTAAGACACTAACTTCATGAATTTCTCTTGCTTAAATAAATATGCAGTGTCTGGGGGGGGGGGTGTTTGGCTTATTTTTAAAGATGTTAACTTGAGCTACCATCTGAGCTGTAAAATGCTAATGGAGGCAAAGTCAAAGGACAGTGTTTCTTAGAGAGCAAGGGAGGAGATATGCAATATAGATGTAGTTTAAAGTAGCACAAGAACCATAAGGATAAGATCTAACAAGTATGGCTCTGCTGTAGTTAGTGCCAGTTCTACAATAAAGTATGGCCAGTTAATTCAAACATTAGCCTGTGGCCTTGTCTTCACAAAGAGGGCTGGTGGTAGTCTGAATCCACTAACACACATGAAGACTACAAACTGCCTTATCCGGAGCTGGGCTTCATATATGCATAAGTTAAGGCCACACAGTTATAACTGATCAGGATCGTGGCGAAAAGGGGACCACAGACCAACACAGCTATGGTAACCTAATCTCCAGTGTAGATGCAGCTAGGTGGCCATAAGCACTCCATCAGCAAAGCTAACTTTCTTTGGGGAGCTGGTATTCCTATACTGACAAAAACCCCTTCTCTTGGTCAGGTATAAGCTGTGTCTATAGATTATGCCCACATAGGTATAGCCTCCATAGTGTAGGCACACTAATATTTTACTGTGCATTTGTAACTTCATTTTGCCATATGTCGGCTAATATGCTTTCCTCCTATAGATGCACCCTGAAATCTACCAGGGCTTCCCAGTCATGTTTGGCTGAAGAGTCAGTCCCACTGCAGGGCAGGTAAACAAAGCACCTTTTCCTCTCTCTCTGAAGAGAGTACTCAAGTGTGCAATGTGGGGAAGACAAAAAGCAAAGACAAGGAGAAAGGAATGAGGAAGTGCAGACCTGCGTACAAATATTGATTACAGTAGCAGACAAGAAATATGACAGGGTGAATTACAGGACTCAGAGGAACAGGCCAAACACAGAAAGGAAGAACTGAGTCACTTAACCGTCAATCCATAATTGTTGGGCGAGCTGGTTTCCCAATCCCTAGTTTCAGTCTGTATACATTTAAACAATTACATGGCATACATGGACACTAACAATACAGGAGGTAGAAAGAGAGGATAATAAATAAGTTTGTGATTGCTTAAAGTTAGATTAATGAACAATTAAGTGGCTAAAGGATTTGTCAAATTACAAAAAAATGTGTATTTTAAATGTCTACATTACCAGTAATTAAAAATTAAAGCAATTTTTAAAAATTAATAAAAATTTGTCTATTAGAGTTGGGGTTGCTTGTGTTTACCTTTTGCAAATAATTCCAGTTAAAAACAGCAACCAGTTACAGTATGTTTATAGCCTATTTCACTTCCTGACATCAAACTAACACAATGCTGTAATTTAGTAAGAGATACTCTTGCTCTTTTTGCAACCCAAACTAAAAGTTGGTTTCAATGAAGTTTTGTTTTTGTTTTTTTTTTTTTTGTTTTTTTTAAGTGTTCTGTTGTATATTCAAAAAAAATACTGGTAATTATAAACCTTGAATCACCAACTAAAGCTTGGAATAAGAGGTAAAATGCCAGTTTACTTCATTGGAGTTATGCCAGAGACGTATTGGCCAACTGTGTAAAAGCTGACTTAACCAAGATTAAACTGCTATCAAACTGGGGTTGGTTAAGAAAAACATAAAACCTGTATTTCATAACCCACTGGTCTCTGAGCGCAATGTTTAGCCTCTGTTTGATAGCTGACATGTCACTCGTGTACTGTCTGTTCATAAATGTAATAAAGCCTTCTGCACGAGACAGAGGATTTTTCCTATGATCATTAATATCTGTTATTGCTCAAACATAAGAATACAGATCAAAGGCTACATCTACACTGATGGCAGGAAAGATGCTGCTGTCAGAACAATTCTTCCAGACTGATGGAGTGTTCAGTCAAGACCCAGTCAGTTGACCCGGAAATTGATTTTCTAAAAGCCACCCCCTCAAGTGGCATTGTGCTGCATCAATGGGAACACATTTCCTGTTGGCACAGCTCAATGAAGACAGTGTATTAAGGGAGTTAGGAATTCTACTACTGAATCTGGCAGTAATATGAACTGGTCCAAAGATATGTTCATTCCTAATGACAGGGTCTAGAACATGGGTCTCAAACTCAAGTTGCCATGAGGGCCGCATGAGGGATTAGTATGTTAGCCCGAGGGCCGCACCACTGAAACCTTTTCATACAAGTGATATTACGAGTATCAGTAACAATCATGTCATCGCAGGCCATACGAAATAGCTTTAGGGTCCAATGCGGCCCATGGGCTGTGTGTTTGAGACCCCTGGTCTAGAAAATAGCAACAACTCCACACGGTTTTTCCAGTCTCCCATAACAAGGTGCAATTCAAAAGTGATTTTCTAAATGCTTTAAAACAATAAAGCTTTTCTACATATTTTTGCTTAAAACTGACACCTTTGTGGTTAGTTGGTTATTTAAAAACCTGTCAAAGAATGACTACACCCCCTTTATAAGAGTCTCAGCATTCCGCTCGTGAACAAACAGTGCACCAGATCTATTTTTAATCAAATATGCAGCTCAAGAGAAACTATTAGAACATATGCAAGAAATTAAGAGGAATGCTTGCAAACATCCAGTTTAAAAAAGTGACAAAAGTAAAAAGAAAGCATGTGCCTAAAGTATCTTGTATACAGGTTTTTATTAAAAACCTCACCACAGTATGGTATGCAGGTAACAGTAACAGTTACCTCAGCCATACCTAAGATAAACTATTCTTGCCAGCTTATCTTGTATGTTCAGATCTGTTTCAGATCCTCCAATTAAGGTAAGAGCAGGAGGTCACAATGGTCCCTTCTGACCTACGAGCCTGAGCATAAAATGCTCCTTTCCTAACTTTTATAAGACAAGGGGACTTCCTTTAGGGAAAAATTTTCCCCATTTGAAATCCATTACAGCCACAGTCCTCTGCTCCAGACCATCGTACTTGATTCAAATATAGGTTATCAGTGGTCCCCTTTGTATTTTAAGATTAAACTGATACAAATTCCAAAAAAATCAGGAAAAGTGCCTTTTATGTACAAAAGTAACTTTTTTGAATTTCCAGATTCCCTGACCAGCCTCACTTAAGTGATATATTTATTGTATTAAAAAATTTGCAAACTTCCCAGAAAAGATACCCAAACTTTCCATGAATGTCTGTCTTCCTTTGCATCACACAAACCTGAGTACACATTACAGTATAGAAGAATTTGGCCCATGCAGATCATTGCAAATTTGATGCACAGGAAGCAAAGCTCTGTGTGTGTGTGGCAGGGTCATTTTTGTTGAAAGAGGGGTTATTTTACTTCCTAAACTAGGAAAAACAAACCAGAACACTGGTGGAGGCTTTAAACTACACACACCTGGCCAGGATGTCCCAATTAGAAGAAAACAGAAGCTGTGACCAGGCAAACTTTACTAGAAGGAAACAAAAGGCATGGTGGATGAGTCAGAAATCACTCAGTGTAGAATTTCCCCACAGGAACGGTAAGCAGTGAAGATCCCTCTTAGTAAAATGGAGGTGGGGAATGTAAACTCCAAAATACAAAGTCAAAACAAACTAGAGATTAGAAACAGATGAGGGTGAGGGGCCCAGTTTCAGTACTGCAGGCCTGATTCTACTTTCAGTGACAGCAGTGTAAATTAAGATTTACTAATGAGGTCAATTGAGGCATACCAGCACAAGTCTGGTACGCTAGGAAAAGTCACCCTTTAGATTTAACGGTCTAAGTCTCCTGTCACTTGCATTAGGGAGGAGAATCTCTGATGGAGAAGAGCCAGCATAGTTGATCCAGGCACCAGCTCCTCATCTGGCCTTAACAGAGCCAGAGCAGATAGTGTCATGATTGTATTCAGCTACTATAAAGTCATAACAGCCAGTGCCAACTAGCATAATTTACCACACTTACTGCTCTAATCCTGTAGTCCTCCTCCAGCATTGTGTGTGCCCCTGGGAACACACACATGTTTTTCAGAGCTGCATTAACTCACTTAGATATTTGCCTAGCTTTGTAACAGACTACATAAAAAGTATTAGCGAAGTCCGACCAAACTCAAATGTTATACGATGAAATGTTTTTCAGTATAGAGCAGTAGAAACAAGCATAATATTTTTATTCCAATTGATTTTATAATCATGTGGCAAAAAGAGAAAGTACTTTAAGCAAGGTTTCAGTAGTCTTTTGTGACGCTTCTGGTTTTTTGTCTGATTTTGTGACTAGTTTAAGTGAGGTGAAACTGGGGATGGAGAAGCAAGACAAATCAGGCTCCTAGAAGGGGTACAGTTGTCTGGAAAAGCTGAGGAGTTGCCTACACCAGGGCCCACAACACTGTCAATTGACCCTGATCATCAGGAAGCTGTAACTGGTCAATAGATGACATAATAAAAAGGAGACGTGCATGGAACATGAGACACTAGAGATTCATGACCAATGCATGGTTACCAAGAGGAAAAATAATTTCACAACTGGACATGACTTCTGGTATTTCACACAAAGAAATTGAATCAGTTTGGGCTAAATATTGTTTCTCTGTATATAACAGGAAAAAAGTGAGCAGTGACAAGCAAGAAGCTTTAAGTGAGACATTAAATATTTCTAGTCCTTTGCTTGATACGGGATTTAGTTTTTGAGGTTTACCTTTTTCTGAGCAAGAATCAAGTTCCATCATATTAAATCTCCTGTTCCAAAAAAGCAAGCAAGCAAAGACTTTCTTACATGCTTTGTGAAAACTAAGGCAGGTGACTTCCCAGTGGGTATTTTTACAAGCAATTGTTCTTTAAGAAATATGATCTGGCATAAGCAATGCAGTCTGTCATGTTCTGTATCAGGCAACAGTGTCACATGCTGCACCACAATCAAGGTGGGGAAAAAAAAAAAAAAGCTTTTGATTTTAGTGATCTACTAGGATTCTGTCACCAGTCCAGACATCTTCAGTCTGGAGTTATTTTGCATTTAGACAGGCTTTTTCTCAGAAGATCTCAAAATACTTCATTAAATCTCATAGCACTCATACATGGTAAATACACAATAATAGATATTTTTGCATCCATCATCAGTATGTAATGCATCAAGTTCACAGAACATGCCAACATTAAAACTGTAGATAAAGCAAAAATAATCCTGACCCAACTGAAACAGCAGGAGAGATATGCAATTAACCAAACTGGACTCATGTAAAGATGCCATGGTAACTATTAAAGTGCATTTTTAACGTGGCAAAAACCTCACTCTTAAATATATCAAGTTATCTGAATACAGGCCCTCCCAGCAGCTTAATGCTTGCTTTCACAACACTGGGATGGTGGGAGGATGTGCCATTACTATGCTATCACCACTACTTCCAGCAGGAATTACATCCACTGGCAGTCCCCAGACATTTGCTGGTTCAACACAACCTTGCTTGGCTCAAGCTCCGACACTATCCTAGCACAAGGCTCTTGAAGTTGGACTGAGTTTGGAGAATGAACCTTTGTGTCAGCACAATAATTTTTTGGAGTATTTAGGTTTTTTTAAATAAACTTTTTGTCTTCATGCTTCTGTGGCAGGATTCAGGAGGAATTTATTTAGTTTTCCTTATTTCTACATAATGATCTCTCCCGCCTGATCTCAAATTAAAGATGCGTAGACATAACTTGGCATGACACAGAAAGAGTTGAGGAAATTAAAAGTCTCATGCTTCGATGCTTGGCTCAAGTTGGAGAAGCTCTCAAGGAGTGCAGAGCATGCCAATGGCTTGTCATGAATGTTTATCTGATATTATGGAAAGTATGTGGAGTTCAAGGATAAGGAAGTCTCTAAAACATTCGTGATAACGTGCTCTTGCGGGAGAGGCCAGCAAAATTGGAATGTTTCAGAGAAATTCTGTAATTGTCACAAGTTTACTCCCTTAACTCGCTTATACAGAACACCACACCAAACCCCAAGAATGGAAGAATGATAGTGTGCCAACATCTGCACCACTAATTAGTCCACTCACAGCTGTTCAGTGAAATGTGAAAGCAGCGTAAGAAAAGTGGTTTTGCATTTGCTCCATGTGGAAATGCCACAACTGTAAATTTTTAAGAAGACAGGTGCTGTCCTGAGACACCAGTATATAACAGTTCAGATATAGCCAGTGTTACTTACAGAATAAGTAGTATCAAAGGGGTAGACATGTTAGTCTATATCAGCAGAACAAATAAAGGAGTCCTGAGGCACTTAGAGACTAACAAATTTATTAAGATCCATCAGAGGAAGTGGGTTATAGCCTGAAAAAGCTTATGCATTAGTAGCTTCATTACTCTTAAGTGCCACAGAACTCCTTGTCTGTTAGCGCTATCAGTTTCTGGTACTACCCGCAACATACTAACAGGAGACAGTTCTTCAAAACTCTCAAAACATAATCTAAAGATATATGGGGGGGGGGAGGGGAGACTAATTAGATGAACAGAAGACAAGCAAAGGGGCCAACATGATTGGACACAGCTCCATACCACCATTTTTTGATCAGAGTGTGAGAGTCTGGTTGGAGGTGTTTGGTAAACAGATTTTCCCACATGCCTACAAAAATTTAGTTGATTAAATGATGTTGTAGCTGTAGGGCATCATGGCTGAAAAGGATCTGCTGCAATCAGATCCCTCCTGAAGGAATCCTGACCAGTATACGCAAGCATTGAGGCTGCTCTCCATTTAAAAACTTTGGTCAAACATAACTACTGCGTTCAGTGGCATAAAAATATCCACACCCACGTCACATGCGTCGATACAATTAGAGCAACAGAAGATTGCTCCATTGACCTAGCTACCATTGTAGGAACTCCACCTTCCCAAGCAGTGATGGAAATCATCCATCTGTTACTGTGCTACTGCAGCCTGGATAAGACCACAGCAACAGCACTGTAGACATAACCGTAGCCTGTGTGAACCCGAGCCGACTGTTCTCTTCATTACAGAATGAAAAAGTTCCCCAATGAGTCAAACAAAAAGATGCACATTTACTGTACCTTCATCAAGTGTCCTCAATCACTGCTATTTTTACAGCATAGAGGCAGTAACCTTAATGCTCTAGGAATCCTGGTTACTAACAGACAAGAGAGGGGATGTATTTTGTTTCCTGCTTTTAATATTCTGCAAGCATTGCCACCTTTCATTATTGGGGATTTTGTTGTTGTTGTTTATAAAAAAAAAGTTAATTTTATTACAGCAACACTTGTGTCTTCCTGGAAGAAAGACTAAAGCAGATCCTCTGCCATAATCACTTGTAAAGACATTCAATTATTTGACAGAGTTGCACAAAATTAATCCAAGAGAACAAAAAGACTCCTCTGGTAAGGCTACTGGAAAAAAAGCATTCACTTATACTACTGAGTGAATTCAGATTCTGAAATAGAAGTGAAACGAAAAATTTTCCTACAAGAGGATGCCAAAAAAAAAAAAAAAAAAAAAAAGATTGTTCTTTGATACAAAATGAAGACAGTATGTCTAAAAAATCTCAGGGAAAGAATCTCTACCCTTTGACAGATTCCCTTCCAAAATATTATCTGGTCAAGAATATCCTCCCAACATGGGTAATTACTGGCTGCCCATGTACATTCTCCTCTTGCTTTCACGGAGCATGGTATTCCTCACTTCTCATGCCTAAGCCATTTGGGGTTGCTGGCTCGTGGCAGCTACATTTCATCTACCGGTAGTCATGCTGTTGCGTGCTGGTAATGGGTGAAGGTTTTCTTGTCTATGTAGTTCTATAGAGCACTTTGTGGTATTTACTGACAATATGTGACATATTTCATAGGCCTCTTCCCTCACCCCTTTTTTGCTTTTAAGAGCTTCTGTATTTCTGAAGCATAGATGGTGTAAGTTGCTTTGGTTTTATGTCACTTCTTTGTGACGACACACATTATAAAACATCAATCCTTGTTATCAGCTTTTACCACAGTCAATGCACAACTTCCCATAACAGGGCTATGAAAACATGCAACTTCTCGTTATTGAGGAAAAGACAAAGTGGTCACCAGTTGTGTATGATAGCATATTGTTAATGGCTCTTTCACGGGACAAATGAAAAACTGAGTAATCTTACTGTTACTACATATATTTTCCTTTTATCTGTATCTTAGAAGCAAGGCAGACACTGCTCTGAGGGACAGAGAAAGGTCAAGAAATAACTCATTCATAACGCTTGATGGTAGGGTGTCACCTCTTTGATACAAAAGACAAACAGCCAGGATGATTCTGAACCCACAAAACTGGCAGATGGAAGTGTGTAGAGAAAACTTTTACAGATTTCCTTTGATAGCTACTGAAAAAAGTATGATTATAAGAAAGCCTGGATAGGGGAGGGGAGCCAGAATCCAGAAGAGAATGATCTAAGGAAACTAGGATTTTTCTTCTTCCTAAACCAACCCTTGTCCAATATGAACTGGGCTCTCAAATCTAGTTGTTCTAAAAGAGATTGATTGTCCTTCCCTCATGCATAATCTCTGGATATGTCCTGACTAGCACTTGTGTAGCAAAACAAAAACAGAACTTCTACTCTAGCTCCCCTTCACTAAAGGAGCCATGCTGTTGTTTGGAAAGTGTATTTGGCTAATTATGCATGTTCTCTACCTACACAGCTGAGCATGAGAACTGCTGCAACTGAACAGATAAGAAGCCTATCTTTAGATTTCACCCTACAGCTTGATGACACTAGTGTGCTGCTGCACCAAGAATTTTTAAGTGCAGGAGAGAAAGTAATTAAAACACATCCTTTGTTCAGATCAACTTGTTGGGTGCCTGGACAACAAGATTTTTCCTACGTCATAGTTCTCCAATTTTTTTAATAGTAATCTTTAAAAGTAAGTAGTGCAGATTTCTCAAAAGTTTATTGGGAAACAAAGAATCTATGCCAAGTGTCTTCCAGAAGAGGACCACCACTCTGAAATGAGGGATCCTACAAAAGGCATTTTATGATTGACATAATGGGAATTATATTCTGGAAGTCCTGTTCCCTGCCCTTTTTTCTTTTTTGAAGAAAAAGTGTTCATAAGCAAAAAAAATTTTTAAATGATCATTGCTCACCCTTGGAATTTTTTAAAAGTATTCTCTAACTGGCTGTTAAAACACTGCTCTTTTATAAGTTTACAAGATTTAACAGATGATGGAGAGAATGTGATTTTAAAATAAAAATATGGTTCCAGGTGCTATGAAAAGGCATAGGTTTTGAGAAAACAGTTTAACATTTGACAACAATTGAGATATCTTATCTGACAAATTTACGCTCTTGGCTGCAGGTCATTTGAGAATTTTTTGTAAACTTCTAATTTTAAGATCCAGCCAGACTACCCCCAAAACCTAGCTGCAGACAGATCTGGGTGGCACTCTCTCTCAAAGGAGGGACATAACACTTTGGGATTTGCCACAAGAAAAAAAATTTAGTATGATTAGTTAGGTGGTGAGGTTATTAATTTGTTTCCCCATGGGGTCTGTCTACACATGGACACTATGGAGAGTTAAGAGAAAAAAAATCAACTGAAACTGTGAATTTAAATTGCATTAGTTAAACTGAATTAAATGCCTGTGTGGAAGCTTTCATTCACAAGTAAATTGGCCTTGGTTCACATTTTAGATGTGATCTCCATTCCTTATGGAAATGAATTCTTTACTTGTGAATGAGAACATCCACACAGGAGTTTAATGTTAGTGATAGTAATGTAGTATTCAGATCTGCTTATTTGCCCTCTTGAGAGCTGAGGTCTTCCATATGTTGACTGTATTGCCACCTTATTTGACATATGTAAGCAAAAAATTACAAAGACAGTGTGTGTTACTTCAGCCTGCCCTCAGCCAGATGAGTTTTCTTTTTTACTTTTAGAAAAAAGATAAAGGGTATAGTTTAAGTGTTGCTATGTATGGTGGGAATTTGACATGTGGCTGCATAATTGAAGGACAGTTCAGCCCCTGACAGATGCCAGCACAAGGCCAAGTTACCAGCTGGGAGGGGCAAGAGAGATGGTGGTATGTATAAAAAACAAAAAACACTGAAGCCAAAGAAAAGGTAGCTCTGGCCAAAATATGACCTCACTCCCTACCTCTCTCATGGGGTATGAAGAAAGGTGGCACCTAAGCCCCCTCAAAACAGGACATGACCATAAATCATAAAATATGGCATCAGGACTGGGCACTACATGCATTTAAAAAAAAAAAAACCACACCTATTAGGGCTGGAAGGGACCTCATGAAGTCATCTCATCCAACCCCCTGCTAAAAGCAGAGCTACTCACACTAAATCAATGGTCTGAAACTCATGGCCCCTAAAATTATTTCCTGCAGCTGCAATTACAACATTATTGTTATTGATATCTGCAATATCATTGTATGAAAAAGTTTCAGTGGCACAGCACTCCGGCTAATGTACCAGTCCTCATGCAGCCCTTGTGGTGATTTGAGTTTGAGACCCCTGCACTAAAGCATCCTGGCCAGGGTTTTGTCTAAGCCGGCCTTAAAGTTTCCAGAAATGGAGCTTCTGCCACCACCTTGCAAATAGTGTAGTAGCTAGCATCTCTGCTTAACATGCAGAAGGTCCTGGGTTCAATTCCCAGGGGGTTGGACTTGATAATCTCATGAGGTCCCTTCCAGCCCTATGATTTGATTGATTGATTTCTCTCTAGGCAACCCACTCAAATGCTTCAGCAGTGAGAAAGTTGTTCCTAATATCCAACCAATCCCACAGGCAACTTGAAACCATTGCTCCTCCTTCTGTCCTCTGTTACTACTGAGAACAGCTGAGCTCCCTCCTGCCTGGAGCACCCCTTCAGGTTGTTGAAGGCTGCTAGCAAAATCCCCTTCAGTCTTCTCTTTTACAGACTAAAGAAAGCTAGTTCCTTCAGTCTCTCCTTGTAAATCATGTGACCCAGCCCAGCCCACTAACCATTTTTGTTCACTTTCCTGGTGTGAAGGACTGTGGTTTGTAGCTGCTTGCTCACCCCACATTGCCCCCCCCCCCTTTGTCCTGCTAGCAGAGAGCTGGGGTCGGGAAAGAAGCCCTACCAATGGGCTATAACTAAACACACTTGAATAAAATTAACCGAAGGTGTGAATTTCAGCTATGGGACTGCACAGCCAGCCTTTCACTTCTGATCACTGAGCAGGGCGTGTTCACCCCACCAGTTTAAGGACTCAGCTACACAAGGAAGTCGATTCCACCAAACCCAGGGTGTGAATGCTGGATTGATTCTCGATCCCATTTAACGCCGAAAAAACAGCGGATTGGGGGCCCCAGCAGCTCATTTCAGCCCACATTAAACCTTTCCCAACGGCACATTAAAAACTTGTCAACCCTTTCAACAACTAAGCAATAAGATAGCAGGTTTACAACTGCGGAACTCTTAACAAACATTATAAAAAAGACACCCAAGGAGCCCCAGGGCGGCACTTTTACGGGACTATAAATGCATTTTTGTTGCAGTGCCAGCGGGCTCCTCGCCTGCTTTGCCGAAGCGGAGCAGCGGGGCTGCCCCGGCACTCGCCCCCCAGTAGCAAGAGGACGGGGGACCCCAAACCCCAGTCAGCGGCGGCGCCCCGAGCACCCCGAAATGTGGCTTCACACAGCGGCTGCTCCCAGGCATTTCCCTATCGCCCCCCCCATGTCCCGACACCCCAGTCGCAAGTCAGTGAGCGTCTCCTGCAGCCCCCCCCTTGCACCCCAATTTCAAGTGGCGGGGAGCACAGAGAGGGGCAGGGGGCAAGTCAAGCCCGGCACCAGCCGCCCTTACCTCCGCCGCCGCCGCCGCCGCCGGGCTCCCGGGACCCGCCGCGCTCCGCGAGCTTCCGCCTCCCTGCGCCGCCCCGCTCCGCTCCGCCCCGCCTCGCCGTGGGGGCGCCAGCCTGCAAAGCAGGGTAGGGCAGGGAGCAGCAGGGTGCAAATGGATATTAGGGGAAGAGTCTGGTTTAGGGGGCCCTGGAAGGAGGGTTACCAGGTAAAGCATGGAAGGGAGGCAGGACGGCGGTGGAGGTAAATGAATATTCTGCTGATTGTAGGGGGCTCTGGCACGCTGCCCCCTAAAAATAGGGGGTTCCCGCATACTTCATCCCTGTAAGTAAAGAGCCAGGCAAAATCGTGGCTTTTAAAACGCCTGCTGGACGCAGGACATAAAGGAGGTCGTCTCCTTTTGCCTGACAGCTGGAAACCTCACCCATGTGGCACTTTTAAAGAGTAACATTTATTTATCACAGGAGCCTGCCTGGGAGAAAATCCCACTTGAAGACCTATCACACAGCAGCCTGGCTCAGTAGGGTTCAGCAAGTGCCTTTGACTTGGCCACAAGCAGCAAAGTCACTAAAGTCTTCAGGAAAGGAAAGGGCTCCAAAACATCAGGCTCCTGGAGAATAAGGTTAAGTTTGTTAGTCTTTAGAAGGGCCACAGGACTGCTTGTTTGTTTCGCTGAACTAGACTACCAAGGCTGCCCCTTTGGCAATGGTGTTGCTGGGGAGGGCTCAGGGGGCCTCAGCCCCCTTAAAACTAAGGGCCAGCCCCTGAGCAGCACACAGGGTGCACCATCGTGCCCCCCCTCCACAGGGGGCACACCAACAGATGTGGCTTGTAGCTGGCTGGAAGACAGTCTTCTGGCTAGGAGGGAGCAGCACCAGGCTAGCTGGTTTTAAAAAACCCTCCCTCCAGCAGCCAGGTAAGGGAGTGGGAGTGGGGGCCGGCACACCTGCAGGGAAAGGACATGGGAGGGGGGGGTCGGCTCAGGACGGGGGGGGGAGGGAGGCAGGAAGGGAACAGATCAGGGACCCAGCAGCCAGTGGGGGCCAGGGCCCCTCCTAAAATTTGTGTAGTGATGCCCCTGCCCTTTGCAATTTGTCAACACACACTCTTAAAAATACATTTTTCCATGGTGGAGGGAAAGTGCCAACTCAACACAATCAAGAGGACCCAGAGTTGAAGTTCTTTGAAAAAAATCAGCTTTTTCCTAAGCTTAAGAAGTCAAATAAGATCCGTGACTGACTAGCATAAAAAGTAGCTATCAAGTTTTAGGGGCAGAACACAAAGCTAGAATTTTCCTTTTGTTCAGGTTTTCTCCACATTCCCTGCTGTGTTACTTCTCATATTAACAATAATCTGCAAAGCTTCCAGAGGGGTAGTCATGTTAGTCTATGTACAGCAAAAATTATCAGAGTGTCCTCTGGCACCTTAAAGGCTACAAAGTTCTTCGGGCATAAGTTTTCATGGGCTCCAACCCAAGTGGCTTGAAGCCTACAAAAGCTTTTGCCCAAAGAAATCTGTTAGTCTTTTAAGGTGCCACAGGACTCTCATGGAATCTGCAAAACAATTCCCATCACCAGGCAAAAGGTAAGCAGTTGTCATCCTTTCTGTAAAGTTTCCAATTACTGTTTGTGCAGAAGGAACATTTGGATGCTGGATGAAACAGCATCCATCTTCTCCCCCCAGTTTTCTGCCTTCTTTTAGTATCTCCTTTTGTGAGACACAAGATGAAAGCTTCAACTAACAAAAAGATTCCTTAACCTTTGGAACAGCCAGCCATGAGTAAGGAAATGAAATAAAATTCTGAAGTCAAATTAAAAATTTCATTTATAGCATAAATGTGACAAAGATAAACTGCCTACTACAAACAAAGAGTCCTGTGGCACTTTAAGACTAACAAATATTTGCCTCTTTGGATCTTGCCTACTACACCAATCAGACAAACATCTGAAAAGCAAAACTGCTAGCAGTAGCTAGACTCACTGTTCCCAGCCTCTCTGTTTACATTACTTGCTTTTTCTGGCCAGTTCTGTAGCTCAGCATGAGCTTTTTTTTTTATTTTATTTTTTTTTTTGGTCTCACTACAACTTTATTCCAGTAAGTGAGGGCCAAGGATGTTCTGCTCTGAAACATAAGAAGTCCATGTCATTGGGCATCACTATATTCTCTCATTAGAGATGCTTTTCATTGGCTATGAGCATGAATCGAATATTTTCCTGCTCTAGGCCAAGGTGCCAAAAGGTGCTGAGGACCTACAGCTTCTGTTGAAGTCAGTGGACATTGCAGAATACAAGTGTCTTGGAAATTGGCCTAAATATGCACCAAGATCTGCAACATCAGTTGCACTTGAAAAAGTTCCTAGACTTATTTTTTAGAACCTTTTCTTTAGGAAAGACTTCCTGTACTCCATGCTTTATATTTTCAAAGTGCTGTGCAAAAAATTGACCAATTAGTTCTCACAATATCCCCCAGAGATCAGCAGTAAAGCTTTAATTATTCCTATTTTTCTGTGGCAGAGGGTTTAAGTTACTTGCATGAGGCTTCAGTGCCAATCCATGCCAGAGCCAAGAGAAAAATGTAAAATGTAGACTAAGATTACTTTCATTCAAATAAGTGACAATGGAAGTCTTCTAAAAATAATAAACTTCTGTACCAAATCCTTCAACTGATTTGCCTATATACCATTGCAAGTTTTGCATTCATTAGACTAAGGTGATGCTGAGCTGGTGAGTACTTGATGAGAATGAGAACGAGAACACTACACACAAATGTATTTGGAGCCAAGCCAGTGGTATTGGTGATTCAATAATCTAGAAGATTGATCATGGAGTTAGCAAATAAGTGTTCCAGTTTTAATCCTGGTCTAACCTAGTGGTGGCTGTACTTCAGTAAGGGTGGAAGTGGTTCTTCTGTCTACCTCTAACTTACATCTGTGCTCCTTAACAAGATTGCTGGGAAGGACCTGGGAGGAATCAAGTTTCTCCTTTACAATTTTCCCATCTTGCAAATAGGACCTTTTATGCCAATGCTGTTTTATTGAAGCAAGCCAGGCTTCAGAGTGAGGAAAGGCATGTTGCACTCAAACCAGAAATACTTCATTCTTGGCAAATTACACTGTATAATGTAATCCTGTACATCGGGTTAATTGTTTACATTTTATTACACAGTGCCAGCAGATGTCAGTTTAACCTCAGGAATGACATACACCCTTGCAGATATATACAATTTATCATTGCTGTGAAAATAAAAAGGTAACAGTTTTCTAACAGTGAAACTTAAAGAAGTGGTATTAATTTATTTTAAAGCCTCTTAACTGCAAAAAAGTGTAAAAAATATCATGAAAATGCAAAATAAGGAAAGAGACTGGAAATGATGAGAGGTGGAAATAGCCCATATGGATGAGAATTTGAATGTGGAACAGGCATGAAATCTGAGTGCTAATAAATAAAGCCTGAAAGAGAGTTTGAATTCTGCTATGCTTCTAGGTTAAGACACTCACAGGAGCTGCTAACAACACTACAACTGAGTGCAGTATTTGGGAACATCAAAACTTGGGGAACTATTTAAAATGTCACTTTGGAATCTTCATGCTTTGAGAGAAGAACAGATGATTATGTGCATACATCATGAAGAGATACCTTAGAACGGAAAGGGGCAGCATGGTATGTATTTTCCAGCCAGTGAAAGTATCACATGTGCTGAAGCAGAAGCAAAGACTCCTTAATTCAGCATGAAATAGCCTCTGTCATTCTATTAAATTTCAAATATAGAATTGTATTAATCTACAGGTTATGGCCAACATTCTCCAGTTATTCTGGGTTTGTGCAATGCCTCAGTTTTGTAGATTTCTAACTTGAGGTCACAGAAAGGGGATCTGTTTTTTCAGAAAATGCCAGCCTTTTAAAAAAAAAAAAAAAAAAAAAAAAGTCCAGCTCCTTTACAGTGTAAAGTTGAGCAGCCAAAAAAAGTTGAGACATCCAAAATTGTTAGTCACTTTTGAAGATCTTGGCCTAAAAGACTAAGTACTCATTTTTAAAAGCACATTCCTATGGGACTGTAAATGCACAGAGGACTTAAGTGGCAGTACTTAGGAAATAATGCCTTTGACATTTAGTTGCTGTTACAGAAGAGCAAAGAATGATCTAGACAGACAAATATAATAAATTCCTGACTTGGCTACATTATAGAACAAATCCTGGTGTAATTTCAAGTCAAAGTTCTACCACGTATGAGCCTGAGTCACTCTAAAGCATGTGATGTTTTCCTTGCACAATAGCAGAACTTAACAAAAGATGGGTCCCTCCCTGTTGACACAAGAATTCAAAGTATGCTGACTCCATCCTGCTTCACAGTGACATACTGTCCAAAGAAAAAAAATCTGTTTGAAAATTCTTGATTAGATCAAACGGCATGCTGAAAGGCAACCATTAAGGATCCTGTGATACCCTGAGGCTGTTCTTTCAGGATCTAGTCCCATGTACCACCCCAGTTACACATTGTCTTCTCATGTAAAAACCTTTTAGGCCCTGATCATGAAATTAAAGCACTTGCATAAAAGCAGCAAAGTTTAGTGTCATGACAGGACAGCCACACTTGTTATAGAATACACTTTCATATGCAACCAATGGCACATAGTTTCCATACAAATATAGGAACCTACAAATTGTCTTAACCAGGAGACCAAGCGTCCCATCTAATTCTACAGCCTGTAGATTCTTTATAGGAAGACAAGTGATAGAAACCCCTCCTAGTGGACAATTATGGAGCCTCTCTAGGAAGGAATTTTGTAAGTTCAGCCAACAATTCACTTGTACTTCAGATCATGACAACCACTATCCCTTACGTTATCCTAGACAATGGGAGAAGATCCAGATGCATTATCTGTGTCAATGTTGAAAGGAAGAGTGCTGGCTAGTGTCCTCAGGGTGGACAATTCAATCTCTTGGCTTTTTAACCCTCCCCCCCCACACACACACACTAAATTTTCTTCTAAGAATATTTACTATTAGTTTGCTGATCTGTATTCTTAGCTTGAAATAACTTTGTTGCATTTTATCTGACAACATAAACTGGTGCTTGCACACACATGTCATTGCATGCAAGAATAAGAATCTATATATTTACAAACATTTTCTATCATACATGCAGTATTTTAGGCAGCCACACCAATATCAAAATCCAGGTTCTTTTTAGTATGAAGGACATTAGAGGAGCCAATGCAGCAGAAAGAATATAAGTTTGATATGTTACATTCCAGAATTTCCTGATTCCTAGGTGAACAACATACAACTGATGCAAATCTCTATCTTGACTTGATCTTCTTATTATTTACAACAGCTTTAAAATATTTATTTCTACTTAAATTGTTGAGACCATGAAAGGACTTCCATGAATTCTTAAATGTTTAGTATTTGCTAAACATATGTGGACAAAAGTCAATTCTTCTGTGATGAAACAACTAGTCATGAACAATACAAGTGCATGGATTTAAAGGTAACAGCAGGTTCAAAAATTAAGGAAGGCAAAATGTAACCTCAAGCAGTTTTAATATCTTAGTCCCATGGCAAAGCAAATATAGAGGACAAGCATTGTGGAAACAAAACTTGCCACCCAGATACACTTTACTGGTGTAATTGCATGTATGACAAATCATTCCAGTTATTTAATTGGCGTTCAATAGCACCAAAAGCTAAACTGAAGCCAAAACGTTTTTCCTTAGTTCTTGTAATGAAGAAGAAAAATTTAAAAGATACATCTCCCATCTTTGTTAGCCTTCAAAAAAAGCCTGATCATCAATAATATCTTTTCTCAATGACTGGGCGGAGGGTCTTTTTTATTTTCTTTGTTTATTCAAGTATTTTGTTTCTTTTGTTAATACCACCCTACAACAGACAAATATCCCCATTGCTTCAATTCAATTCATTGGAAGGAGACTTTCAAAGTTCTTAAAAGGTATGAATTTCCAGATAGGATCAGTTTTGAGGAAGGTCCAGTTATGTAGGCTTAAGCCAGATTCTGCAATCAAAATGAATAGACTCAAGATTTAAGGTCAGAAGGGACTGCCAGATCTAACAGACCAGGGGCTCTCAGCCATTTTTGAATCACATGCCATCTCAGCATTTGTTTGTTTCTTGAAATACCTATTTATGTCAACAGGAGTTTTGACTGTAGGGCTCCAGGATCTGGCTCCTCAAAGAGCTCCACCACTGTAGCAAAGTTACATCTATACTGCTTGGAATATATATATATATATAATCTTTTCTATCAGCTCACAATGCAAATTCATCTAACAAAATTTTTGTAGGTAATATCAATAGAAATCCTGTGATTTTTGCTGCTCTTCTGGATAAATATTTAACGTGGCAATATAATGCCCTTCTATCCTGTCTGTTTTCTCCAGCCATCCAAAATTGATTTACTACCACTCACTCTTTTTTTATTTGAGAGTTTTATCTATTTGTCTCAATTCATAAGTGACTATATTACCTGTGTATCATTTATTTCTCTAAAAACCCAGTATAAATACAACCTCCAGATTTTACCTTTCCCTGATTATTAGCCAAGTTATATAAATCTCTGATTTTCCTCACTTTTCCTCCTAATAAGGACATACTGATTTGAAATAATCTCAAAATTCACCAATTTTTGGACTCCAATTATTAAATGGAATATTTCCTCAGTTTTAGAAGAGAGCTACTATTACCTTGAAACAAACAAGCAAGAAGTCTTGTGGCACTTAAAAATAAAAAATAAATTTGTTAGTATTTGTCTTTAAATGCCACAAGACTCCTTGTTTGTTTGTTTTACTGAACTTAGACTAACATGGCTACCCCTTTGGAGCATTACCTTGAGTCTTTGACTAGATTATGGGGAGGAAATAGCAGTTACCAAAGATCACTTTACTAACTTCTACTGGATATTGAAGTCGGAAAAATTGAAATTAAAAACAAGGCACACATTTTAACAGTGAGGGCATGCCACTGGAATAAAACTACCAATAGAAATGGTGGCGTCTCTGTGGTGTTTTGGACTACCTAGGATCACTGGGGTTGCCATAGTGATAAATGGGAGAGTCGTTTAGGTGCTAGGAAAACCTGTCTGTCTCCTCTCTCTCTCTCTCTCAGTTCTCTTTCAATAAAGACTTCTTATACAGCTCTGAATATGCTGTCCTCCTTATTGGATTATAATCTCCCTTAAAACTCTACAGTCTCCATTTCTTGATGTCTTCTGATCAAGACTAGAGGCCTTTCTGAAATTACTCCCTGGCAAAAAGCATTTATTAAACTCAGTATAGTTGGAACTGGCTGAAATTCTCTGGCCTATGTTATACAGGAGATCAGACTAGATGATCTAATGATCCCTTTTGGCCTTAAAAATAAATCCAAGATGATAATGGGACAAGAACAAACTGGGTCTTTTTGAAGTCCACTGATCTCAGTTAAATTGTGCCTCTTCAAAGTTTGCCTGAACCTTGTGTCACTACGATGCCATAAACTGTGCATGCAAGAAGCCAGCATTCCGTTCTACCTCTGCAACATGGAATGAATCAGCTTTGTTTCTCCTCTAGCTAGTTAAGCAACAGATACTCAAAACAAGGTTTCTTTCTGTGATTGTGCAACTTATGTGACATGAGGTTCAAGGCTGTATCCTTGGGCAACTGACAACCCGGCATTTCACATTATGAAATGCACATTCATTGTGACAAGGCCTGTACTTAGAAACATGAAGTCCTCTCGGCAGGGCTGTGTAAAAGCCCCAGGTAGAGTGTTGCACAATAAGACTGGGGCCTGAATACCCAGTCAGGCACTAGAAAGCCAGACAACTCTAAGAAGGTGTCCTCATGTTCACAGTGGGGATGGGAGCCATGGCATTTTGTGTGGGGTGGGGTGAGGGAGAAACACACCTGGGGTCAGGCCACTCCAGTTTACCTGCATACCTCAAGTGAAACAACATATGGCTTTTGTGCAGGCATGCAGGGAAAGAGCATAGGAATCAACTTGCCTCTCCATATCCCCCATGCTTAGGGTTACCAGATGTGATACAAAAGGAGGACATGTCCTCCTTTTTACTTTCACAGCCTCCATCCAGCAGGCATTTTAAGAATACATGATTGTCTGGCTTTTTACTTATAGGGGTTAAAGTATGCTGGAATGCCCCAGAACACCCTGCTTTTAGGAGGAAGTGTACCTTTTCCTCCATGTGTCCTCCAATATTAGGGTTATCGGATACCAAAGCATTGAAAGGACAACAGGGAAGTAAAAAAAAAAAAAAAAAAAGGACATTGGAGAACACATGGAGGAAAAAAATGGTATTAATGTAATATTCTTCTGTTTTTAGGGGGCCCTGGCATGCTTCCCCCTAAAAATAGGGTGTTCTGGGCTATTCCAGCCTACTTTAACACCTGTAAGTAAAAAGCCAGACCCAAAAAACAAACAAACAAAAAAACCCCCAAACTACATGTTTTTTAAATGCCTGCTGGACAGAGGATGTGAAGGTAAAAAGGAGGACATGTCCTCCTTTTGCCCGACATCTGGTAACCCTATCCAATATCCTCCTTTTCATGCTTTAGTATCTGGTAACCCTACCATGCTAAAGGGGTCAACAATCACAGACTCTGCATGGGGGAAGAGTGTAGAGATTGCATATTCCCAATTTCTCTGCTAGAAGGCAGGGAATGAGAGAGGGAGAGAGAAAATGGAGCCAGAGCAGCAGCCTCCCTGAACTGAAGGCCTAAATCACATGAGAGTGAGCCACCTGGCAGTAGACAGTATTCCAGAGCTTGTCCAGAATTTTTGGATTAAGTATTTTTCCATGACAAACCAAGCAAAGTTGTTCCTGGGAAAGACTGGTCATGGACCAATTTCTGATTTTCAGAATCTTTTGGAAAGTTTCAGAATTGTCATGCTTTCCAGTTTCAGCATCTTCTAAAAGAAAAATTCCAGATTTTTGGTTCAAGCTAACTTTTCATTTAGAATTTTAATCTAAATGGTAAAAAAAAAAAAAGGCTCAAAAACATATTCAGATGGAGCCACACACACAAAAAATTGATGATCAGTTCACAAAAATTCAAAATTTGACTTCATCTCAATTTGTGACAAGATTTCAAACCAAGGGTTAATCCTAGGGATAAGAGTGCAATCTCTCCCTTGATCAGTGCAGCTTCCAATGCAGGCTTGCATTAAAAAGGAACAATCTAGCCTCTTACATCTCCTTTGTTCTAGGCTACTGTAAACACCTTGAATCACCCTCACAGCTTGCTTCCTTTTGACAGGTCAAACTGTTCTTTCTGATGGACATCTAGACCTGTGAAGGAGGCCCCACACATCCCATACCCCATGCAAGCTTTCAAAATAGGTCTTGTTTTGTGTGTACCATTTGTGCACACCCTCAGCAGGGGGTGAGTTTTACCTATAAGGAATGCAAGAAAGAGAACAGTTTCTTCTTGTTTGTATAAAAGCCTACAGCAAGATTGAAGAGATCTGAAAGGTCTCTGGATCTATTCCCCTGAAACAGAAGATAATAGCTCCCAATAGAAAACATATCAGATAGTTATTATATGAGAACTTCACTAAAGGACTTCTATGGAAAATTCATACACAAGGATGGTTCTTACAGTTAACATCAAATCTGGAAACCAAGAAAGAGTTAGCATTCCAGGGAATTTGTTTCTAGAGAGCTGGTAGTGAACTATCAAGTCCAATTCTGTCACCTTTGTTTTAATATAATAGTGTGTTACTCTTGGAGTGAGTCTTTTACCTCCAGTGAGACTATTGTGAAGGAAGATATTACTCCATACAAACAAGAGTGGCAGAATGTAACCCAGCACAGTAATTACTATTTTTTATTGTGCTGTTTGATTAGCAGTGAAACAGTCAACAATGCTGGCTCTTACCTAGTAATCTTTAGGCTTCAGGGCCAAGAGCCAGCACACAGCTAGGAGAGCTATTCTCCCTGTGCACCGATGCCAAGGTTGTTACACTTACAAAAGTGGAAGGGGGAGGGTCACATTTGGTTGGGAGGATCTCTCTGTAACCCTTAGGGCTAAAGGCTTTGTTTAAGAGGGGGAAAAGAAAAAAAAAAAAAAAACCCAACCACAACTTAAAATGTAGATGGCAGCCACCAACATGAAGTACTAAACAGATGACTTAGCTTACCAACTGGGGAGAAGGAAGAAGTGTAAGATAGTCCTAGTAAAAGAAGGCAACATAACCTACACACTTAACATTTCTACCTAATGCTTTTCACTGCAGTCTTCTCTTCAGACCCCTACATAGGAGGCCTATTCTAGCTTAGTTCTTCAGTCTTGTCCTTGTAGGACATGACAAATTCAGAGAGGTGGAAAGAGAGACATAAATTACACACTAGTAACAATCTCTGCATTTAATTAAGTCTAATTTAAACATTATTCAGGCTTAGCCTACATTATCCCTACACTTTCTTATACATACCTCTAAATTAGACTCTTTGTCTTTGAGAAACTCATAATAAGGACATACAACCAGCTGCAATAGAACTACTAAGAGTGAAGGAAAAGCCTTAAGAAAAAAGACTGCAAAGTTATCTTGCAAGCAAGGCTTAGCCTGCTTGTTTGCTAATAGGACACCAAAACTGAAACTCTGAAGAAAAAAAAAAAGGCAAAGCAGGACTCTCCTCATCATATGTTACAATAACCTCCATTCAGAGAGAATGAAAAAAGGCAATTAGTAAACTTTCATACAAGATTTAACCTTACCTTGAAACCCAATTAGAGACAGCTATGAGCCAATAAATTTACTCTAGCAATGCACTCACTAGAAGAAAACCCTGCCATCTCTTTTTAGCAAAGCAAGCTGGGAAGGGGAGGAGTCTAAACTCCCTTTAAAATACAGACTTTTCACACACACACCCTTACAGAAAAAGGAGAAAACTGGTGAAGAAAAGGCTGGTTACTGCAGTGAAGGAATCAAGAAGATTCATTGGTACATGAAATCTGATTCTCTGAATGAAGAATAAGTAGGTAGTGTTATCCAGACTGTGTAAATAATACAGATCTTGTTGCTATTACTCATTAATATGTCTATATCAGTGGTTCTCAACTACTGTGTAGAGACAGATTACAGTATTACCACAGGGCAATTAAGTTTGTCACAAACAACTGAGGAGATGGCTGAATTCAGCAGGAGGAGGGCGGGCTGGTGTGTCCTGTAGGGTTGCGATATGTTGCCAAGTGTGTTGTGTACTGCAAAAGATACAACCACTACTGTATATCCTTCTTACATCAGCCTACAAGCAATCTACCAAACTTGAGTACAGTTTCCACAATAAAGAGAGTGAATGCTTTCTTTTATTTACCACCCACAACATTAGACAGCAGAGAATAGGAGAGATGTGACAAAGAACAGTGTGACCTACTCTTCTGACCCAGAGACCCCCAATTGACATGCGTTTAAAAAAAAATCACCTTAAGAATAATGCCCCATTGTGTTGGTGATGAGCTCTGTTTTGAAATAGGGCTGTAGAGAGCCTATATCTTCAGACGTTCCCTAAGACATGCCCAGATATATTTGCTCACATGATATCATGGGTTTAATTACGCTGTAGGTGAGGGGTAATGAATAGCATAAACCTGTTCTGTGCCATCTTATTTTGTTTGGTAATGCCTACTGGGGACCCCCCCCCCTTCTTATCTGGAAGTGCTGGAAATATTTACCAGTTTAAGCATATTAAGTATTTACTACACAGGTCATTATTGATGCCCATGCATACAACACCTTGTTCCTTTGGAACCATCACTTTGACCAGAGCGTCAGCACACTGGAATAAGGTTGCTCAGTCTGAAGAAGATATGGGCAGCTGGTGCTCTCTGGAGAGTGTATTAAAAGTGATTCAAGGCACTCAGCAGACTATTGTAATGTTTCCTGTCAGATAGCATTAAATTAACTGAATCATTTTCCCTGATATATGCCAAAAAAAGGTAAAAGCAGAAATTTAAATGCCAACATGGGTGTTCAATTAGACTTGCATATTATGAAGGAGATTTTGAGCTGCAGGAGTTAGTTTACTGGTGTTTAAATCTACACAGATCACATATGCACAGCAGGACACATTTAGATCCAAACAGTCCTCATGTGTGCAGATGCTATTCCATTGGCATTCATCTGGGTTGTTGTTTAAAAAAAAAAAAAAAAAAAAAGGCCAGCCTTTATCTTTAAATTCAAATCTCCATTTAAACCTCTGCAGTGTATTTGTCTGTACAGAACCTAACACAATTAAATTGCCTTCCTGATTGGAGCGTGAGTACAAAATAATTATTAATTGAGAAGCTCAGTTAATGCCAGTATATTATTTAAACTGGTAGTGTATTAAATATTAAATGGAGATACAAGTCTTTAAAAAAAAGTTCTATTATAAATAAGCAAAAGATGACACAGGCAGCCACTTCCACTGAATAGAAAACTTGAAAACAATTATTTGTTCTCTAACAGGGTGGAAATATTGCAGTAAAGTAACTGTGCAACATCAACTGTTTCCACCTCTGTAGATTAAAGAGGTTACATTGTGGATTGCAGGGAAGTATAATGAAGTTTATACTTCATGCCAATATAATCTGTAGCAACTGTACAGGGAATCTTGCAAATTTACATACTGATCATGTAATTATCAAAATATACAGAGGCAAATTTACAAATACCATATTTACGCTTCTCAGAAGCTTTAGATCCAATATTGATTTGTCACTGTGTATTCATTGAGTGCAATGTCCTCCTATTCTGCACCCTGGAAATTAAAGACCACTACAGATCAAAATATTTTACACTTGTATTTATTGCCCTTTACACCAGAAGCACTGTTCCCTCTAAGCTGTGCGCGTGTGCGCGTGCACACAGGTTGTGAAATCTGCGCACACGACAAAATAAAGTGCACACAAAAAAAATTCAATAGTGCTAATGCTGGTGCTCACAAAGAAATGTCTTTGCGCACACAAAGAAATGTCTTTGCGCACACAGTCTACGAGTCATTAGAGGGAACATTGACCAGAAGATCTCAAAGCTGTTCCCAAACTAAGTGACAAAGATGCATGAAGCAGTCTAAGAAGAGGAAAACACCAAGCCTGTTACAAAATTTGTTCAAGTGGAATCTCTAAATAAAATGAAAACCCTGCATATTCATGGTAGCTTTCAAAACCCAGAGAAAAAAGGAGCAGATTCTATGGTGCCCCTCTTAATATACAAGGAATGAGAGTCTGCTAGAGAAAGATGGCTTTGAGACCATCTTTGAACCTACTTAAATCTGCTCTGAAGCTGTTGAGGTCTTTGGTACAAACTAGAACAGTTCTGGCAACTGCTTTAGCTTCCCATAGTTCTGCACAGGTGCCCACAATGGCTAGAGTACAGAGTGGTTTAATTTCTTCTCTGGTCATGTAATGTGAATGGCATGAAGTTACGTTAGTGGTGCACGAATTCCCCAGGAGGCCATTCTGCTCCCTTTACACTTCTGAAGTTTCAGCAGGAGACAGATCTTATCCCACAAAGTCTAGTAGTCAGAACAAGGAAATGAAAGACACACACTTTTCCTGCTAGGTATGTTTGGGCAAAATTTACCTATCATCATATTGGGATAACAGTGATGTTTAGTTAATGCACAAAATGCTTTGACAAATACTGAGGGGCTATGAAACTAAAAATATTTTTTAAAGCATTGTTAATGCAAGCTAGTGGAATTCTTCAAAAGCCAGTAAGTCTTAGATGGGTTTATGTCTACCCTGCTGCCGGGGCTGCTCATGGTGCAGAATCAGTTTTGCATGTTCAATTGAGCATCAGTAAAGATGCACTCAATGGAACTCGGAATTTTCCCAAAGACGACTTTGGCAACTAGCATAGCCCTACACTGATGGGAGGACATCTCCCATTGACACAGCATGATGGAGATACCATGGTAAGTAGGAATTAGGAAATCGATGTGAGATACGATATACAAGTTGCTCTACATAGCTTGCAGATTGCCTGCCAACTGCCACTGAAATCTACTGATGGTGTAGACCAGGCCTAAATCTACTCCACAAGACCTCTGCCAAAATAGCAATACTTAAATTAAAGGAGGGTATTTATAACAAAATAGCACCATGTCTTCAGAAGGAGCCACAGTTGGAGCCCTTTCCTGTAAGTGCTGCCTGATTTTCAGGAGTTAAGATATTATAGACTGGCTAATTGAGCTAGCCAGGAGATAAGTTTCCTGTCCCAGACTCAGGCTATGTAGAATTAAATGTGGTGAGTTCAGTATGGACCCTTGGGCTGTGTAGCAAGAACACTCACACTGAAGACAAAACACAGCCTTAGAAACTTTTACTAAAATAAATGAAAAAGCTCCAAACCACAGAACTGAAATAATACAGCACTAGGTGTACCTGTGGTAGCAGTACTTTAAAGTTTTCTGAAGGGGGTTTGGGGGTAAGAGACAAAGGACCAGCCTTTCCCAGGGCATACCAAATGGATCTAATGGTCCAGGTTCCTCACTGCTTGAGACTGATGATAAATAATTGAGCTGAAGGGTCAAATGCTGAGTAGCTACACAGCTAAGGGACCCAACAGTTAAAGATGAAAAAGCTAAAATGGATGAAGAAGCTGCTCTCACATTGTGGTCTGCCCTTGTATAGGGCTTGAGCATTCATGTGAATGCCCAGACTTCCATGCCCAAATCTAAGTTCCTCACTCATGTGATACTGGGATACATTCTACAAACTAGCATGTTCATACATATTAATACAATTTAGATCATTCTCAAAAGCTGTTACTTCTTGCCTGAACTGCTTTCTGGTGATTACTTCCGTTCTTGCAGTATACCTAGTTTACCAGACATCTGGCAAAAGGAGGACATGTTGTCCTTTTTACCATCACATCCTCCTCTGGCAGGCATTTTAAAAATAGATGATTTTGTTTGGCTTTTTTTGAAAGGGGGTTAAAGTGGGCTGGAATGCCCCTGAACTTGGGGGGGCAGCATTTCAGCTGGGCCCCCTAAAAATAGAGGAGCACGCCGGAACGCGTTCCCCTAGGGCCAGCAGGCGCCTGTGGGCAGGAGTGAGCCTGGCCAATCCTCCCCTCCTTTGCCAGTGCCTAGGGAAGCCCTGCCCCTATTGGGCCCAAGTACCACGTGCCCCCTCTCTTGCTGGCTGGCCAGCACCATATTTTTAGCCTCCCAGCCCAGTGCAGTTGTGACTCCCCATAGTGCCCTTCCCTGCCCCAACAGTAAGGAGGCCTGGGAAGGGGATTGGGTTGGGGACAATCAGGCAGCCAGGGGAATGGTGTGGTGGGGGTGGGTGAGAAGAAGGGGTCAGGATGGTGGGCTGGAGAGGTGTGGCGGGGGCTGGGGGCTGAAGAGGGGTGAAGTGAGGATGGAGAGCTGGGGCATGGGGGGGTTAGGAGGGCTTGGACTGGGGACTTGGGGAAAGGCATCTGATGAGGACAGGCATTTGGGGAGGCAACAGCTGGGGTGGATGAAGGGGGCCAAGATGTGAAGGGGGCCCCCTGGACATGCATGCATCCTCCAATGTCCTCCTTTTTGTACTTCCCTGTTCTCCTTTCCATGCTTTGGTATCTGGTAACCCTAAGCATATCCCACAGTCACTGCTAAGTCCCAATTTCTGTAGGTAAACACGTCTAGTTTGCAAAAACCTAAAAGGATAGGACATTTACCTATGCCAAAGGACACTTAACCATACTTATGCTAACTTGCTCAAGCCAATTGTACAGGAATACAGATCCATAGGCTCCTTGCATTACAGCCAAACATAACAGAGTAATCCAAAACAAAAATACAAGCCAAAAATAAAACAATCAGCAAATCAATAAATGAAAGCAGGATATAACAAAACATACTAGAAGGCTAGTCTTATGTGCTACACATGTCCCTGGGTAAAGGGAAGTTGGTCTAGCAATGACAGGAACCAAGTGATACTTCATATCAGATCAAAATAGTTTACATTTATATTTACTGCCTTTTATAGAACTTTGCCAGGTTCCACAAAGGTAAACACTTTCTGTATTTAACAGAATGCCTAAAAATTAACCATAGCTCTTTATAATAGTACTGAGCATTGCTTCATTTGGGTACTCAAATGTGTTGAAAGGTGTCTTGTTTGCAGTGGTTAAAGTATAATTTGAGGGGCCCAGAAGCTTCCTAGTCTCTGGGCCCCCTTCCTGTATTGTCCAGGCCCCCTTCATGCATGTGTGGCCCCATTTTTTCTAAATTCTGGAATCTGGGCCCTGGAACTCTGGTCCATCAGATTTGTGGGCAGTTCCTGGGCATTCCAGTTTATTTTAATCCCTACTTGTTTGTATACAAGCGACTAAGTTTTCAGCAACAGAAGTCTTCTGCTCCCACTGGGCAATGATCTCAATAATGACTCTAGGCAGTCGCTGACTCAGTCTGAGTTTCAGTGGAATGAGATTTATAATTATTTCTATTCAATCAGGCACACACAAAGAAGTAATTTTTCCCTTGGAACCAATTTATGCTGCTGTAGCATTAAAATCTCTTAGCTTAAACTATTGTTAGTTTTCTTTTCAAATTTGTTTGGGTAAATAAGAAAATAAGTCTTTATAGGAGCACTATGTAAATCCTAACAAGTTTCCTTGTGCTGTATCTTTGACTAAGAACAAGGAAACAGAATATGAAAGTTCTTGTAGATTTATTCTGGGATTTCTATATTAAATTGACCAGAGCATTTGCATTCCAGATGTCCTTCTTGATCAAGGCGTACGAGAGGAGCTGAGAACTTCACTTTTTACTTCTGGCATGTTGATACTGATGCAGTTGGTGAACCTGGAGTTTACAAACTGTTCAACCTGTGTCTGGTTCTGAAACTCTCAACATGACATGAATAACTGCATGTTTTTGATATAATATTAGTAAGATTGAGTGATGGTTTGTCAGTCATTCCCATAAATATCTCAAAGCTAAATCTCATTTCATTTCATTTCAGTTATAGCTTCAAAGCCATTTGTCACTTTAAGCTCATTACTGGCTGAGAGAGTGAATCAGTTTCTGCATTACCTTGTCTCCTTTACCACTCCTTTTAGATTTGATCATGAATGTAAGGTCTGAATAATATAGACACTTTATACTAATTAAGATAGTCATCAAAGTAAACAAACATCTACACATATTTAGGCCTAAAACACACAGTAATTATAAGAACATAATGGCAATGCTGGGTCAGAACAATGATCCGTCTAGTCCAGTATCCTGTCTAACAACAGCGACTAATGCCAGGTGCATCAGAGGGAAAGAACAGAACAGGTAATCCAGCTATGGAGCATTCTGTCAGCCACTTCCAGCCTCTGGCAAACAGCAATCCCTGCAGGTATGTCTGCACTGAAAAGTTTTTTCAAAATAAGGAGGCTTATTTCAAAAAAACTTTTCATGTCAATGCAGGCATTTAGTTATTTCAAAATAAGCACTTCAGTATTTTGAAATAATTAAGCACTAGTTTGAAATAACTAAACCTGCTTTTATTTTGAAAGCGGTATTTTTTTGAAATAGTTATTTAAAAAAAAAAAGCCATTCCAAGCCGCAGAATTAGCCTTTTTTGAAATAATTTGAAGGGATTCCCCGGCAGGGCCACTTGCTGCCGGGGAGGGATACCCCCAACAGGGCTCCGTTCCCCATGGGTGGAGAGATTGCCACCCGGCAGGGCTGCACTCCCCATGCCAGGGGTTCCCTGCCCCCAGCAGAGAAACAAGCCTCCTGGGTGTTCCCTGCTCCTGGCAGGGAACAGAGCCCCACGGGGGAATCCCTCCCCTCACATGGAATGGAGCCCTGCGGGGGAATCCCTCCCCAGCAGAGAAGGGAGCCTGGTGGGGGAATCCCTCTCCCAGCAGGGAAGGGACCCCGGTGGGGGAATCCCTCTCCCAGTGGGGAAACCATTCTGCCAGGGGATCCATTTCAAGTTAGAGAGTCTAATATAGACTCTCTAATTCAAAATACTAATGCCTACTTTATTTCAAAATAGGAGTCTTGTGAAGACTCACTCTTTTGAAATAATTATTTGGAATTAGTATCAGCATAGTTATTTCAAAATAACTATTTCAAAACAACTTTGCCAGTGCAGACATAACCTGCTTGTCCTAATGTGGAAGAATTCTATGGCTGAGGCCTAACAGTGTGCAGAGGCCTAACAGCATTGAGACACAGACAGCTCAGTAGGCCTTGGTGGGGGGAGAAGCTGCAGTTTCTCTGTTCCACTGGCATGCCTGGAAGAGGACCAGTAGAAGCAACTAACTGATAAGGTACACTGTAAAGAGCTTCGCTGTGCCTGTGTCCATGCTTCAAGGACAGACTTTGTACTGAAAGTTGGAGACAGAGAAGGTGTTTGGATTTGCCTGCAGAATTCTAAAAGTCAGTCTATCCAGATAAAAGAAAATCCGTTTGGGCCAGCTCAATGGCTAGGCCAGAGACCTGTGGCGCAGATGAATGATAATTAGAGGTTATGTGGGGTAAGGCGAATCAAAAGAATGGGTTGTAATTGGGGGAATTTTGGTGCAAAAAGGATGGACCCAGAACTTAATTGGCTATACAGAAATAGTTTATGCTTTGTAATATGATGTAATATGTCATTATATAAGAATAATGTATGCTATTCTCGGGGCTCTTGGGTACTTGCCCTTGGGCCCGCAGCTGTGTAGAATAAAGCTCCACTCCTCACTAAGTTTGTGGCCCCCGCTTACTGAGAATTCCTCTATATAACTAACAGCTATTGATGAGCCTATCCTCCATTAACTTATCTTGGTCTTTTCTGAACTCAGTTATAGTCTTGGCCTTCAACATCCTCTAGCAAGGAGTTCCAGAGGCCGACTGTGCATTCTGTGAAGAAATACATCCTTTTGTTCATTTTTAAACCTACTGTCCATTAATTTCATTTGGTGACCCCTAGTTATTGTGTTATGAGGAAGAGTAAATAACACTTCCTTATTTTCTTTTCTCCACGACATGATTTTATAGACTTTTATCATATTCCCCTTATTCTTCTCTTTTTTCCAGGCTGAAAAGTCCCACTTTTATTAATCTTTTCACATATGGAAGCATTTCTATACCCCTAATCATTTTAACTGCCCTTTTCTGTACCTTTTCTAATTCTAATATATCTTTTTTGAGATGGGTGACCAGATCTGCATACAGTATTCAAGATGTGGGCATACCATCTATTTATAAGGAAGAAATAAAGTATTTTCTGTCTTATGATCTATACCTTTCCACTGTGACTTCAAGATCTCTTTCTTGAATGGTGACAACTAATTTAGACTCCATCATCTGCCAAACAAGTTAATCATAGTCTGATGTTGAGTGCTTTAGGGTCCTCAACAATGAATCTTAAGGAGGATGGTTTGAACAAATCTTTTAAAATCAGCTGTTTCTTTCTAAACCCTCCCTCACTTTTGCCCTTTGGTCTGTAGTGGGTGGCTGCCAATTATAGGAACCATAGTCTGCATGCACAGCTGTATTTAAACATATCTGGATTCCATTCAAATCTCCTTCTTGAAAATTGTAGCATAGCATATTAAGTGTGGAGCTTTTCTCACGGAGATGACAAGCTGTTTAAAAAGTCTGACATTCTGCTAATAAAACAGGCTTTGTTGAAAAATGACTACCCACACTATCCTTACAAGTTTCATTTATCATCAAAATTGTGTATTGCTCATGCAAAAAAAAATCAATAGCTTATTATAGAATCAAACTGACTGATAGTACACAGATGACACCATTAGCGACCGCTTTTCAGTTGCAGTAGAAGAATCCATAACAAAACTGTGTTAAGACAACTTGAAGATTGCACAATTAGCCTTTAAAAAGTTGGGAAATACCAAACTTACAGTAGCACTGGTGGGGAGGGGCGTGGAAGAATGGTGAGCATGGCAGGACCTGGGCCTGCCTCTTTCCCCACCCCTTGCCATGCTGCTGGTCACAGCTCCAGCTCTTGGGGGGGGGGGGGGGCATAGATTGGGTAAGGCAGGGATGTGGAACAAAAATGTTTGGGAACCACTGTTTTAAATGATGTAAAGTGATTCTAAGACTTGGGCCAGGGAAACAGCCTAACTATAAAAAATGAGCCAGATCTTCAGATTATATTTACACATCCTCTCTGCATGAGGAAAAGAGAAGAATTCTGAGACTGTTTTCTGATAGGTCCTACCTTCAGGTTTCTGAGTACACAAAGGTGAACTTCAGCTCTCTGAAAAAGAAGATTGTGAGAATTTTTAGTTGTCCCAGTTCAAAGTGCCCTCTAGATGCCCAGATTTAAAGTGGCTTATTCCAGCTGTCTAATGAAATGCTTAATCGATAGACCCAACCCTGCACTGGGTCAAACTGAACATCAGAGGGTAAATTGTGGCAACCATAAACGAATCACCATGATTATAGAGAAGCTACTCTCATGCTCATGCTTATTTGCTGGAAATGTTTTATTTTTAAGAAAGGTTCCATTATGTTACTCAAGTGTTTAGGGAGCTCTTGACAATTATAATAGAAACAAAGTAGATTTCATAACCAGCAGGAGGTTGCATGCTTTGTGGCTACTGTTGGCCACGCTCATGGCACACAATTGAGTCCCTTGCATTTCTCACCATGGGCTCCCTCTGTGCTGCCCCTTCCTCCATGACACAATCCCCCAGGGTTCTATGTGGCTTCCCCTACCAGGGGCTGTTTGCATGCCCCATTCTCCTTTCTATCCATTTGTCTGAGCGATAAGTCTTTAGTCATTTAGAGGGTTTGTGTATCAACAAGTTAAACAATGCTGGGGGGACGGGCAAACATGAGAGAGGCTGTTCTGATCAAAGGTGTTAACAGGTGCTGTAAACCAGCTGTTTGCTCTATAGCTGAAGAACTTGAAACTATGGCTATGCAAAACATGGCAGGGGCTCAGTTTCTCTCCCATTTCCCCTTTTAGGTGTTCCATTTTCCCCCCAAAATCAACAGTGTTCTGGCCTTTGATGGAAAGAACTTTTCCTGAAAGTTTGGTATTGATTAGCTGTGGTGTTCATGACGGGCAAACAGAAATGCCATCCTAATGAGTGCTTAGATGTGACCCTCACACATTCCAACGTGGGAAAGTAATGCGCTCCCTGGTATCTGGCAGTGAGTTTAAGCTGCCTGACAACTTCAGTGTGCTCCAGTTCATCAATGTCAAACTGTATCTGATGTGTTACATCATATCAGTGGAAAACTAACACCCTGATAATTAATATTCTTGTGTGCTGCATGTATTGCAAACACACAAGAGACTACACAAATACAAAAAATGTGAAACCAAAATATGTTCATGGTGTAAACTGGTGTCTGCCAGACAAAACAGGCAAATGCCTCCAGCTGGGAGTCAGAGTCATTTACTTGCACTTAGCAAACACCAGACCAGGAAGAAACCACGATGGAATGTCCTTTACCAGGTCTGCTTTCTCACAACTTGAGTGAACCTTACTTTGGGAGCTAATCTTCAGAAAAATCTTTTCAGAGGTTCAACTGGAGTATGTGAGAAAGCCAAAGAACCTTAAATTATATGATTTTTCCTGTAAGATGACAAAAAACCCCAGCACTTTGGACACAGTAGAAGATAGGGTGTAGAAGAGTGGTCAACCATCCAGCTGGGAGGCAGTATGAGAAGAATTGTACCTTGTACCAAGACTGTAATTTTGTTAAATCTTAGGCTCTAGACAGTGTTTTTCACTTTTATTTTGTGCTTTACATTTATAACTTTCAATCACTTAAACACCCATCTCCTTTTATAAATAACTTGTTTTGCTTTTAATCTAAACCAACTCACTGCTGTCTGATGTGAAGTTATAATAGAGTCCTGTTCACTGATAAGCTGTGTCATTTATCTTTTCAGAGGTGCAAAGACAACTTACTCCTCTGAATGGTCCAGGAAAGGGTTGGACATTGGAGAGCATCCAGTTTGGGGAGAACTGTGGGGTCTGGTCATCTTGCCAGGTGTAACTAAGGCTGGTGGAGGTCAGCAAGTGGCAGGGTAACCAGCATGCTACTGGTCCAGGGTGAGTTACCACACAGAAACTAAGACTATGTCTACACTGCCAATTTAGTTTGAATTAAGGAGGCTTAATTCAAACTAAATTGGTCCCAGTCTACATTAGCTTTTCCTTAGTTTGAACTAAGAAATTTCTTAGTCTGAACTAAGGAACGCTTCATTTGAATTAGTAAGGACCACTGGTTAGTTCGAACTAAGCACTTAGCTTGAGCGTTAGTTCAAACTAAGCGCAATGTAGACTCGAAGTAACCCTTAGGTCAAGCATTAGAAGTTCGAACTAAGGGTACTTAGTTTGAACTAACAACATGGACTAGTTTAAACTAACACTAGTTTGAACTAATCCACATTGTTAATTCAAACTAATAAGTTCAAGGTCAGTTCAAACTAATCTCAAACTTATTAGTTCAAACTAAGTTTCTGTAGTATAGACATAGCCTAAGCATGTGCTGGCTGGGAGTATCCATACAAGAGAGGGACAGCAGCAGACCATTTTAAAGTACTCAAAGTCAAGGTTACAGGGCAAGTGATGACACAACCCCCAGCATATGAGAATGGACTTGCAAATTCAACCAAGAAAACATAACTGCTAAAACCTTTCATGACTTGGGTTAATATGGAATAAATGCATGATATAGTTCGAAGCAGTGAAAGTTTTGCACCTACGGGCTGCAAAGAAATATTTCTCCATTCACTCTAGTGCCTTAGGGTATATTTTCACTATCGAATTACTGACATTCATGTTAACTTCTTCTAGGGCACCTAGCTCAAGTCAAGCATCATTGAAGCATGGGCATTGAGCAACACAGAGTAACTGTGTTTAGAAGCACAGAGTAGCTGTGTGCCCACTCATGACTAGCTTGAACACCAGCACTATATAAGCTTTGACCCATAATCCCTGATAAGCCAGTTAGCTAAAAGCTGAAGCACCACATAACTTGAACGTCAGGTTTTTGCGTATTGATGAGAAGCAAGCTAGAGGCAACCCACACTGTACCCACTGACCTATCAGTTTCATGAAAAAAAGCCCTTAGATTCTGAGTGGCAAAAAATGACTTGTGATCTATATTCTACTTCACACCTGTCTGAGGGCTCAGGTAATAGCTACTTGATCTTATGTAACAAAACACTCTTGGGGAAATGGGATGAGATTTTTTTCCCCGACTTCTTGTTCATGATCAGTATTGGAACTCGAGCTCTCAGCTGAAGTCTAATCCAACACAAAACAGACAGACTAGCTCTCCAGTACCATTGGTGATCCTCATCCCAAAGAAAGATCTCTCTCTTGTATTAGTCTCATATAATGTTCCTAATTTGGCCAAAGTAGAAAATAGGGCCATCCTACAATAGCAAGAGAGATCCCCTTTCCCCTCCCCACACACTGGGAGCTAGAGGTGATCTTTGCAGCTCTTGAAAGAAGATTTATGCCTTCCACAATTGAGTAAAATATGGAGGAGAGAAGACAGGCGTCATTAGTGGTACTACTGTGATACCATCAGTGTCATAGAAGAGTGCTCTTCAGATATTAGTGAACTGATTCTGGGAGGCAGAAAGCATTATTCCTGGTCTACAAGTGGGCACAGAACAAATGACTTACCAAGGTTCCATTTTGAGCAGAGCTGGGAATTTAAACCAGATCTGAGTCTCTACCATAACCATTCTTTCTCCTTTTTGGGACTCAGTTACTTAGTGATTACAGGATAAAATAATCTCCCATAATCTTATCCCTCTTACTCCTGCAGCCTGATCTGTTAATTGCTCAGTATTAGAGACAAATCGTAAGTGTTCTCTGCAAGGGTTCAGCCTCTAGGTTGGTTAAAGTAGAGTGGTTATGACTGGAATGAAGACCCTGAGGTGGCCAGAAGGGATAAATCAGTGTTCTTTCTGTAATGAATGCCTCTTTTAGCCAACAAAACAATAGACTCCATGGCAAAGAAGTTGGATAACATAACAAATAACCAGCACATGCATTAATATCATCATCCGGGCATGGATACTCGAAGGCTGGCATATAGAGGCTGTCCCAGTGCCTCATACAGCACTCTGCTGAGAAGCAGTCTTTACACTCTTACATGAATGCACATCTTATTTCTTGCATATTCACAGCGTTCACCCATCTTTCCCTTATCTGAACTTCCACTAATAACTCACTTGTTTCATAATCATCAGCATTTATGGCAATCAGTTGCTACAATATTATTGAGGTTCAGACTTGTAAGTTTCTTTTACACACATTCCACTCAATATACCCTAAAATATCAATGGGACACCTGTGGTTTCTTACTTGGTAAGCTAGCTGTCTTGATATACTTGTTTTTTGCTATGCTTTATCTTGTGACTTAAGGCCATTTGCCTGTCATTTGTTCATGCCGTGCTGCACCCTAGGCCTTGATTAGTTATGTTAAGGTAACTCCTTTCAGGCCCTAAGTCTCCTGGCTTCCAAATTACATTCTAGTGCTAATCAATGCACATCTATCACCTATATACACTGCAGTCCCAACAACTACCAACTGATCAAATTCTTTACCCTGCATTGCAATAAAGCATATGGCCCTTCACAGAGAGCAAAATAAAGCCCAACAGCTGTACATTGGGAAGTATAACCTCATTTTTTCTCAAGACACTTGAAATGTTATGTTGAGAAAAGGGGAGAAATCTCTCACAACAGATGTGGCTGTTCTGCTGCAAGCAATCAAGAGGAAATTGGCTTGACAGAGGTGTTCCTAAGAATGACTTTTGACAAAGATGGTTTGGGTTCTATGGTGACAGACTTGCAATGATTAGGGTATCTATTTTATAGATCAGGCGTGGCCAAACTGTGGCTTGGGAGCCACATGCAGCACTTGAATGAAAAATTGTGGCTCCCAGAAGAACATCAGCAAATCAATTTAGGAAAGCAGCCCCAGCCTAGGAGTTCAGGAGGGGGTCAGGATGGTGGGGAGAAGTGCGGCATGGTCAGGATTTGAAAAAACTCACCACTAGCCTGCTACGTCAAGCAGCAGCTAAGTTTTTACTGTATAGGCCTAATTTTCATGGTAACCTTAAGTAACTATTGGAATCTGACAGTAGGATCAATATTTGTCCTCTTTTTACAATAAAAGTAAAGTGTGAAATGAATTTTAAACTTAGTAATTTTGGAGTAGGTAAAAGTATATGGCTGTATGCCTCAGTGCGGCTCTCAAAGGTTTAATAATCAGCTTGTGTGGCTCTTGAGTTTCATAACTTTGGCCACCCCCATTATAGATTCTCCAACTCATTCTACCAGGGGGCAAAGAAGGAAATTCTAATTTTCTAGCACTTGGCTCTCTGAATCCTCTTCACCTCTGCTGCAGAGTACAAGGAAGACTATGGTGCCAGGCAAAGTTTAAAAAATGGCAACTTGTATATTTGTCTATCAGACAAAGCTGTAGCAGGATTTCAGTTGCTGGATGCCATTCCTGGAAATTCACCAGTTCAAAAATGACAACCTCCTTCCCACGCATAATCCTTGCCATACTGTGAGCCCATACAGTAAATCTTGTTGGCTGGCTCACATTGCCTATGATCATGGAACCCATGGCATCTAAACATTATATTTAGTTTTCTCTTTTACATCAGGCAGCAGTCTGACTTATTTTAATGACCTGTTTTTTCCCAGCCCACTGCATCTAAAATGCCCAGAGAACTATAATACATTATTCATTCATGTATAATTTTGATGTGCTAATCCTTTGCCCAGCAACTGACTGATGTCAGGATTCTAATGGCTTCAGTGGGAAGTTAGGCAACAAAAGACTACCTTGAATATACAAATGTCTATTAACAGAGCCCACTGTTGGAATTCAAGTGGAGGGGCTCTAATCTTCTTCACCTTCACAAACAGTCCGTCCCTCCACTAATACAAGTCATAGCTAGTGGCACGCTGTTCCCAGCAACAATGCCCATAATCACATGCTGAATCTGAGGTTTGAGGTTGTCTGCAAACTGGGGAGCCGTCTTTCTTGACTGCCAGTTTTATGGCTCTGCATATACATGAACAGTGGAAGAACAACACAGAAAGAGAATGAGAAATGATTTCTAGAAACATGTGGTTCTCCCCCTTACCCACCCACCCCCAAGACTTTCATGTGGCGCTAACAGCTCTTTGAAAACATTTTCTTAAAATGTTAGGGCTCTTTCCAGTGCTTTCAAGCTGCACTCAGAAGTCTCCCTAATATCCTCTACCCTCATGCAAGCCAAGAATTACTCCTAGAACCTCTTGGTGTTTTTATATATGTCAGCTGTCTAATACTTTGTCTATACCAGTATATCTTCGTCTCCTACCATTGTACCAGCACTGGTGCATTTTCTCTGATGGTCGAAATTGTAGAACTGTTTATCTAAAGTAGCCATGATCACTTACCACTCAGTGAATGCTGCTCAGGGTTAAATGACAATAGGGTGGGAAAAATGCTGAGCGCTTGTCATGCTACCAGACAATGCAATAGTGAGAAATATTAAAATATGCTAATATTTTAGGCCTGAAAGGCCATTTTAAACCCCTCTCAAACCTGTGTCTTCTCTACCTTCTGTAAGGGAAGCAGGGAGTCAGTTGTCTGGATGCCTTAAAGGATCCTATGATTGTGAGAAAAAGGGCAATGACCCCATCTATTCTACACAACCTGAAAATGGAATGAGAGGAGCAACCAGTCAGTGCCCCCTTCTTGGTACAACTGTCTCTCTAACATAGAGGTGAGACAGCTTGGGAAGGCAAAAGATTATATTCTGTATTGAAAGGACCCAGGCTCATAGATAAGTGCAGTGAAAACAAACAGATTTATTCCCCTGATGCTTTATATCCAATGAAGAGTGAATGGATATACAAGGCTCAGTCCAGCTCCTATAGGCTAGTAGTAGCTAAATTGGGCCCTTACTGCCCAGTCCTGTAGAATTAAATTGGGTGGAATTCAGAACAAAAAAATCAGTCTCCATATTGCAACAGAGTAGTCACTCTGATGGAGCAAAGCCAAAAAGCTATGGTGACTAATTGCCAATTTATTCAAAGATGGCATGGCACTCGGATTTCACATTCATTGTCTAGCAATAAAATGAGTTCCCAACCAGCATTATCTCTGTCTGAATTTTGCTTTTAAAACTTTGGCGTTTCAGACATGCAAGAATGTAGACATTGGAAAAATCCCTTTGGCATTTATAACTAAAGTTCTGTGACAATGAAAATTTGATGGTCTCAGCTGTTTATGCATCATTTTAGTTATGGGAACTCTAGTACACTTTCCACCACCAGTAAGGACATGGAACTTTATTCTTACCAGTGTATTATAAAATGCTGTTATAAGCAGCTTCTTTGGTAGGCTATATAGCATAGTTTGATAATAGTGGTATGTGAGAATCTCTCCACACTAGCATGGCAACTGCTTAAACACTCTTACCATGCGGTGGCATGATTGAATGTGTTTTTGTCTGGTCCTGTTTAAATGAAATTACCTTAAATTCTGAGGCACTTTAGCCTGCTAAATCACATTAGGTCTGCTCTTAAAATTTAAGTGGGAAAAATTGCAACAGATCTCGAAATAATAAATGACAAAGTAAGGGTCTAGGTTTTAGACCCTGATTCTGCAAAGTTCTTAAGCATGTGATTGCCTTTATCTTTGGGACTTACATCTGAGTTTAAATGCTCTGCTGAATAAGGACCTTAAATTAATATATTTTTTTAATAATTGGCCAAAAAAGTCCCAGAGTTTTTTGGGAGGCGGGGGTTGGGGTGGGGTGATAGGAAGGGTACAGTACTGGATTTTGGTCCTGGCTCATTTTATGTAAAGTGGTTTTTCTTTCAGTTAACATAATTACTGAAAAGAAAATTGCACTTAATAAAGGAACCCTCTACTTTTGAACAGTTCATGTGTCTTGGGCATGTGTGCAGAAGTTCTTTTTACATAATGGAGATGGCTACCACTAATTCAACTGAACTGTCTGTAGAGTTATGGCACAGACTGGAATTGGAGCTCTATTGTTTGAGTAAAAAATAAAATGTCTCTTTGGTTCCCCCTTTGAACTTCACACGTCTACCAAGCTTTCTCCAGCTAAAGACTGTGTGCCAGAAGGCAGCAATCTATTTTAAGATAATCATCAGCATACTGAGCTGGAAAATTATCCTTAGGGAGTATACAGTGCAAGATATCTATATGCCTAAACTTGAAGACAATAAGTTTAATAAATGATGGTTTCAAGGAAATTGCTTTTGACAGAAGTGAACTCTTCTTTACTTAGAAAAGGCTTTAGTGAAGAGGCCTCCAAGGGTCAGCAGAGACAAGCTTGTCCTTCTCTCAATCTAACAACCCAGTAGTGAACATAAAAATATCTTAGGCTGCTCAACATACTATTTTCGTACTTAGTAGTTGTGCAAATGTCAAAGTAACTTAATCAGTCTCAACAAGGAAACCCAAAGTCACTAGAAGCTATACCTGGAGAAATAAACTTATTCACATTTAGTAGCACATTAAAATTGGTCTCTTAATTGTGAGCTTCCCAAGTCACTTCCACTGTTACGTGGTTGTCCTGAATTTGTAACATAGCATCCTTCGTTGCTGTATATCTTAGCACAAAACCACTAGAAGTCTACTATGCATGAAGCAATCTGATGTATATGCTCTCAAGTATAATATGTAAGGACTAAATCTGGCCAAGATTCTTTCAACAAAATGTCAATTATTTTAAATGGACTTTTCCCTAACACATAAATTTTGATCATTTTTGTCTGGAACGTTTCTCAGGTTCAAGATGGAATTTGTGGTAGAACAAGACAGTGTCCCAGAGTGCCCATGAATAGGAAACTTACCTGGACTAAGGGCTATTTTGTTTAAAAAAAAAAAAAATCCAGAAAGGTCTACATCATTCCAGTACAGAACCAAAAGAAAATTCATAACCATAACTTTTCATGGAAAAGAATTGTTTTGCAGCCAACTCTAGTTACTACTACTGAAAACAATATTCTTTGTGGTATGAGCTAGTTAATATGCAGATGAGTAATCAAACAAAGAGTAAAGTAAGAGGGAACATACTCGAATGCTGTTCCGCGGTCCGCAAATTTTAGGGACCAGCATTCCAGGGCTCTAAAAATAGAATAATGGGGCAGAACGCAGTGTTCCAGTACGTTCCCCCTTATTTTAACCCCTGGCTGGGAATACGGGGAAAGCCATTGCACAGTCAGGCTTCTCCTCCAGCCACCCTTGGATAATCACATCCCCCTCCATCAATTCACCCAAGCCTTCGTGTTTCTTTCAGTGAAGATGTGAGAGCATTCCCTGGGCCAGGGGATTTCAAAGCAGAATTTATTACTCCGGTGCCAGCTGAAGGATCAGGCAGGTTCCCCCACACATACAGCCAACATGATCATGGCATGCAGCGCACTTACCCAGCCTGATCTCCCACAGGGAATGCGAACCTCCAAAAGGAGAGCTCCAGGCAGGACCTCAGAGCGGAGGAAACGGCCAAACTCCCACTGACTTCCCTGGAGCTACCAAGCACCTGGCATCCGTACCCCGTTCCCCCATGGGCTCCAGTTCAATTGGGCCCCTTGAACCAGAGCGTTTTGGAAGTGGAGCAGGTAGTCGGGGGGATATGGATCATGCTCTGCTCCTGTCACTCCCTGCAGCAGCTCTGAGCCCTGAAGAGCCAAGCACGCCAGAGGCTCAGCTCTGACAGTGAACAGACAAGCCCCAAAGTGACTGGCAACTAGATGTTAGCAAGGCAGAGAGAAGAAAACCCCGCATTTGCACGGACAGGAAATTCAAGGGTGAACCAGCCAGTTGCGGAAGGCTGCGGGTGTCCACTTGGTATGCTAGGGGTGTGGAGGGGATTGGGGGACTGAAAGGGGGTTAAGTGAGGGATTGGGGACAAGGGGACTGAAGGGTGTTGGGGTGCTGTGGAGGGGATTGGGGCATGGCGTGGGGGAATGGAGACAAAGGGACTGAAGGGGGCTGGGAAGTGTGGAGGGGATTGGGAGGCTGAGGGGGTGGAGTAAAGATGGGGGAGGTGGGGGGTTAGGAGGGCTGGAGTGGGGACTTGAGGACAGGATGCTTAGAGAATGGGGATGGGGGCTGACAAGGACATGAGAAAGAGGGGTCTGTTATGGGCACTAATGGATAAGGTTGGGGTGATGTGGATTTGAGGCTGTGCTTCATTTGTGAGAAAAGAGCTGGTGGGGCTCAAAAATGCCTACCTGGCCTGGGGCCCACACATGAATGAAGAAGGCCCAGCCAACAGAGGAAGGGGAGCTGGAGATTAGGAGAGTTCTAGGACCTGTCACATTATACTTTAACCACCAAGTAAATCTAAATGCAATTTCAATTTCCAGTGCTCTGATTTACCCTTGAGGAACTTTTCTCTGTGTGTTCAGCCTATCTTACTACAAGAAACTTTGACTTAGCAAAGTTAATATAGAGTCCAAATCCTGTTAAAATCTCAGCAATTCTGACTTGAATTGGAGTCAAAGGAAACTGTAGGTGCTCACATCAGGATGAGGTTCACTTTTTTTGGTTGTTTCAGTCACTTTATATAATATCAGTTATTCTCTTTCATGGGGAGAAGTGACAAAAGTAGTCTCTTTCCTGAACTAAGATATCAGCTTAAAAAATAAGCCTACAGTTTATCACCTTCACTCAAAACATGAAAACTAAAATAAACCTTGTGACATAAGTGCTCCATCCTAGATGTGATCATCACTTAAAACCAAAGTAACTTATGAATACAAATGAAAACCAGAGGGACATGTCTCTGTCCTTGACAAATTTTAGAAGTGCCCTATCCATTCTGAAAAAATAAGGCAGCTTCCTCTGAGAATGAGGCAAGTTGCTTAGGCTGAACATTTTCCAAAATGGGCGTTGAATTATGCATCTACAAGCCTAACATGCCTTTTTTCCCCACAGTGTGTTTGAGTGCTCACAGATCCCATTAACTTTGGCATATCAGGCCACTTAAGGCTTGTCTACATATGGATCTTTGTTCCTGTTTATCACTCTAGTCCACACAGTTATTCAGGAACAACTCCATAAACAGACAAGCCTTTATTTAGATGACAAACTTGAGGTACTCCATCTTTGAAACGTCTTTCCTAAATCTCTCTGCCTCATTTAAACTGGGGCTGACGAAGGGAACTGGGCAGGAGGATAACACTAAATACTTCATATACTCAGACTGTTTGTAACATTGCTTGCAGATGCTCAGATGAAAGATGATAAATGTAAGATCACTACAAGCATCTAATTCCCAGGCAACAAGAGAACTACTAGTTGGAGCTAGCCTACATTTACAGCATAGCAGCCATAATGATTAGTGAAAACAGGAGTAGGTCAGTGAGGTTCTTGGCCTACATTGTGCAGGAGGTCAGACTAGAACAGATGATCATATTGGTCCTTTCTAATAAATACATTAGTCTTTAACTGCCACAGGACTCCTTGTTTGTTACTGAATTAGACTAATATGGCTACCACTTTGGAACTTAGAGTTTATGAGTCTCCAAGACGCCATCTGCAATGACAGGAGAGCAGCATAGGTACTCTACCTCCCCCAATGAAAGAAGGCCTCCCATTGACATAGCACTGTCTACACAGGTGGTTAAGTCAATATAAATATGTTGCTCAGGGGCATGGATTTTCCACACTCGTGAGTGATGTAGTCATATCAATACAAGTTGGTGGTATGTAGTCCAAGTCTGAGTTTGCTAATCGCTATCTTGCAATGATTTTCCTTGCCAAGTATGAGGGAGCAATAATTTCAGCAGCATTAAGTGACAACATAGTGAGTGTGGTTGGCTCTTTAACAGCCATGACTGCAGAGCAGATTCCTTTAATGCTTTGGGAAAGGAGCTTGTCTTTGTGTCATTCTTTTCCCTTCCAGCAACATTCAGAAGCCAGAGCTGGTCAAAAATAGAGGCAACTACAGGCCAAAAATTACATTTGTTCTGACAGATTACACCTGCAGTGCAAAGTGTGAGATATTTTTGTTTTTCTTTTTCAGTTCTTTAGGAGAAAAAAAAATTCTAAAAGGGTTTTTTCTCGTTATGGGCATTTAGCGGTTGTACTATTCTGATGGACATTTCTGAGGATTACTTCTGACTTTTTCCAGACAAATGCTGCTGGGATCACTGACTGAAGGCTAATTAATATATTACTATTAAATAACTTTACACTAGTGAATTAACAAGGAGTACCAAAATGTTAATGCCTCACAATATATACTGATATCACAAGTCCTCATCTGTCAGAGAAGAGCAACAAAACAAACTGGTTTTAAACACAAGAGGTCATTGCCATTTAAAACCTTCTGGCTCAAGAACTTAATTTTGTACTGTTGTCCATTTTAATGAGAATAGATTGATTTTGTTCCAATATTTTTCTGAAGAATTCCATGATACATCTTGACCAGGAAATGATATATGCTGTGGCCCTGTCTTAAGGGGCCTGATCTTGCAAAATGTTCTGTAGCAACTGTGAGACACAAGGACTTCTATTTAATGTGATAACTCTTCTTACCACTACTCACTGAAAGGAACCAAGAAGGAAGCAAACCACAGTGCTAGCAGCAGTTTTCTGAGTGGTCTTCAACTGCACCAACCTAATATTGAGATAGTTTAATTATGGACAACTGACAGGAAACTGTCAACACTTGTGATAAACTGACAGCTACTACAGCTGTCTGTCATCACTAGAAGTTTATCATTCCTGCTTTGTAGCACCATATACTAGAGGGTCTCAAAGTGCTCTGCCATGTTAATGAATTAAGCCTTGACACTATTGAAGTATGTGTTATCCCAGTTTGGGGTGAGCTTAGATAAAGCTTGGGACTTGCCCAGGGTAACATGGCAAAATCATGGCAGTGTCAGGAACAGAGCAGTCTGTTTTAATCATGTATATTCCATTTTAGTGTCTTATCTTGCTCCCATCAAGACCATACAGAATTCTGACCCAATATCAATAAAGGATTTTCTAGAAAATACTAATGTTGTCAGTATGCATGTCCGGCATCCTTCATTCATTATGAAGCTCAAATTGCAAAATAGAAGACCACAAAGTTGTAGCAAATTGTGACATTAGAAGATTTTGAAATCTTTGTGCAGAGCCGGGACATCTAATAAACCTGCCTTCTAGACACTGAGCCATACCAGTTAACATCTACAAGTAGCAACACTGAGAAATAAACCAAACTAAACTGTGATCAAGGGAAATCTGCTTTTAGAGCAATCAGAAAAAAGCTGTGATCTGCATCATCCGGTAATCTGCAAACTCTTGTGCACAGTAGCTATTATTCATATGTGTCTCCCCCCAGAAATCACTGACTATTAGTATGTGTGAGGACCACTTCTTAGTGTTAAGAGTTTACACAGTTAGCTCCCCAGTTAGCAATCACAGAATCATAGGGTTGAAAGGGACCTCATGAGGGCCTCTAGTCCAACCCCCTGCCAAAAAAGCAGGACAACTCTCACTATGTTATGCCAGGCAGGTTTTCGTCTAACCGAGTCTTAAATATCTCCAATGATGGAGATTCCACTACCTCCCGAGGTAGCCCATTCCAATACTTCATCACTCTCCTAGAAAGAAAGTTTTTCCTACTATCCAACCTCAACCTCCCCAGCTGCAACTTGAAACCATTGCTCCTTGTTACCACTGAGAACAGCCAAGCTCTGTTCTCCTTGGAGCAGCTCTTCAAGTAGTTGAAGGTTGCTATCAAATCCCCCCTCAGTCTTCTCTTCTGCAAGCTAAATAAGCCTAGTTCCTTCAGTCCTTCTTCATAGGTCTTGTACTCCAGCCCCTTGATCATTTTTGTTGCCCTCCGCTGGGCTCTTTCTAATTTGTCCACATATTTTTTGTAGTGGGGAGCCCAAAACTGGACACAGTATTCCAGATGCAGCCTCATCAGTGCTGAATAGAGGGGAAGGATCACATCCCTCGATCTGCTGGCAACACTTCTTCTGATGCAGCCCAGTATGCCATTGGCTTTTTTGGCAGCAAGAGCACACTGTTGACTCATATCCAGCTTCCCATCCACGATAGCCCTCAGGTCCTCTTCTACAGTGTTGCTTAGCTGATCGCTCCCCAGTCTGTAGCAGTGCATGAGGTTTTTCTGTCCCAAGTGCAGGACTTTGCACTTGTCCTTACTGAACCTCATGAGATTTCTATTGGCCCACTGCCCCAATTTGTCTAGGTCTCCCTGAATCCTGTCCCTGCCCTCCAGCGTGTCTACCATTCCGCCCAGCTTGGTGTCATCTGCAAATTTACTGAGTGTGCAATCTATCCCATCATCCAGATCATTAATGAAAATGTTGAACAGAACTGGCCCCAGGACCGACCCCTGGGGCACACTACTCATTGCTGTTTGCCAACTAGACATGGAGCCATTGATTCCTACTCGCTGAAACCGTTGATCTAGTCAGTTCTCTATCCACCTTGCGGTCCACATATCTAACCCATTTGATTTACGTTGTTTGATTACATATTGTTAAGTCATCCTTCCTAGTAAAACTGTTGACTCAACTTCAGTGTGTGTTTATAGGTAGAAACTCAACTTGTAAAATCCTGTTTAAACACTTGCCACCTTAATTATGGTAACAACGAGAAATCTCAAAGGAAAGCCTGTTGGATCAGCCTTGCAACTGTCCAGCGTTCTGGCTCTTTTCCATACACAGATGGAAGGTTTTGCTTACATATTCTGCTACTTACTGCTCACATGCATCATCATGCACTGCTCTGAAAGTTAATTACTTTGCAGGAAGCATTTGAGGTGGGAGCGGCTGTCCCCATCTGTGCTGCAGCTGTAAAAGATTAGTAAAAAGTATTACCATAATACCTGAGATCCCTGGGGTTGTCCACAGGTGAGACTTACTGCACAGCTAACTTAGGTGTGAATTTACAGCCTTGCAGCTGCTCAGCACTAACTCTCCATGTGCTTTAACACTTTTATTGCTCACTAAAAGCATCTTTAGGCTGTTTAAGGTTAGTATATGCTAAAGTGAATTAAGCTAATGTGCACAAAAACACTTCTAGTGTGGAATAATAGTGTCCACACAAGAAGTTTGCGAAGAACACCTAATGAATTGTAAATTCACACCCTTGTTAGCTGCCCACTGAATTCCCAGTGGAGGCAAGCCCTGAGTCAAAGACCACAACCCTATTGAGCTAGGTGCTGTACAAACACTGAACAAAAGTGGGGCCACAGGCATTATTGGAATTTCACTAATATTGAGTTGTGTTTCCCAAACCATATCTAATGTTGACCAGACCTGTCCCATTAACTGCCAATGCTTCAAAGTTCTCTAAAATTCACATGCATAGTTAGATTGTCTTTATAGCTGCTTTAAATCCCAGGGTAGGATTATGGCTGTAAACTTCAGATCATGTGGTCAAAACATTCCTTGTATGCAGCCCCAATGAATTTTGTCTAATAATCTAAGTGCTCTGTATCTACACACACTGGGAGATTTTATGCCACACGAGCTGTGATGCAGATCTGGGATGTCTGATCAGGGGTTTTTGATATATAACCCTAAACCCCATGAGCTGCTTTTAAAATTTAGATTTAAAAAAAGTCAATTTTTCCCTAATTCTGCATCAGAAACTAAGCTTGGGTCACTCTATATTTATGTTGTCTGCACACAGCTCAGCTGTTCAGTGGCATGAAGTTCCTGCTCAGAAATATTTAAAGTTATTGCATTACAAAAAAGCTTTAGCACTTGATTACACTGAGTGGTTTGGGCAGTTTTAAGGAAGGTCAGTACCCACAGTGCCAGCTCCCCAGGGGCAGTCAGTGGTCAGCACAATGTTGGGGATATTCATAGAATCATAGGGTATGTCTATACTATGGGTTTAAGTCAGCTTAAAAGCCCCTTAAATTGACTTAAGCCAAGCCCAGTCTATATTTAGAAATTCTTAAGTCAATTTAATAACTCCTGCCCTCTAAGTCAACTTAAGCACTTAAGTTGACTTTACAGGGCAGGGCACACCCCCTTCCCTGCCCCGGGCCGTGATTGGGCTCTGGGGCCCCAATCCAACCCTGGGGATCTGATCTGGCCCCTGCCATATGGAGAGAGGCTGGGGCCCAATCTGGCTCCCAGCCCCTCTCTGTGGGTGGCAGGGACTGGCAGAGACAGGCTGGAGGCCTGATCTAGCTCCCAGCTCTGATCTGTGGGCAGTGGGAGCTGGCAGCTGGTTCCTGCAGCCTGCGGAGAGAGGCTGGGAATCGGATCAGCAAGGGCAGGTCTTGTCAATTTGACAGGTTCCAAGCAGGCTCCTAGTAACTGGGGCTCCTAACCCTCTCTGCAGGTGGCAGGAGCCAGCTTCCAGCCACCGCTGCCTCCTGCAAGGGGTGGGAGCTGGATCCAACTCCCAGCCGCTTGCCTGCAGCCCTGGAGCCAAATCAGGCTCCGGGAGCCCAATCAGGATCAGGAGTGGGATGGCTCCGGGTAAGTCTGCACTGTGTCCAGTGCAGACATATCCTGAAGTCGACTTAACAAGGTTGTTAAGTCGCCTTCCCAGGGCCCCCCCCAAGTGTAGACATAGCCATAGATTTTAAGGTCAGAAGGGCTCTATATGGTCATCTAGTCTTACCTCCTGCACAATGCAGGTCACAGAACCTTTGACTCATCACTGCAACAGACACCTAATCTATCCCTGAGTCACTGAAGTCTCCAAATCATGGTTTAAAGACTTCAAAGTACAGAGAAGCCACCAGCAAGTGACCCATGGGAAAGGCGAAAACCTCCCCCGCACCCTGGCCAATCTTCCCTGGGGGAAAATCCCTTCCTGGCTCCAAATATGGCAATCAGCTAATCACCGAGCATGTGGGCAAGACTCACCAGCCAGATACCCAAAAAAGAATTCTAAGCACTAACTCAGAACCCACTCCATCTAACTCCACTGGCATATTTACAACTAAACTAGTACTATATGTATCATATTTATTACTTCTATCATATGAAGCCTGCTATGATGGTGTGGGACTGGGTTGATATGGGATTTAATTTGAATTTAATATTTTGAATATTCATTAATTTGCCTGCCTCAAGACTGCTCTTACAACAGCTTCTTTTAAATAACTGAGTTAAATTCTTTCTTTAGTTTCATAGGACCTAGTTAAGATAATTTACCCTGCCCATTTATAAATGGTTTGATTATTCATATGTGACGGGCTAGTATGTGTTTGCAAACTTCATTTTGTTTTGTAACAAACCATTTTGGTTGCATGCTGCACAAAGCCTTCATTCTTGCCTTCCTTCAATAGTGGACTGGATATTGAGGAGGTGTCAGCAGAGACTCTAGGCCTATTGGCAGAAGGTTAATGCCAGAGAGCATTCAATAGTCATTGAACAGGACAGGAGTGTTCTAAAAACCAGTGAGCTGGCTACAGTCCGGAGGAACCCCTTTTTTCCAGTCTAGACTTCAGGTGGGCAGTAACCAAGCCATGGATTGCCATAAGTGACTTGAAGACACTGAGGAGGGTCATCTGACAGAGCAGACTGAATTTTATTGACGGACAAGGCCTACTCTCAGCTGGGGCTCTCTCACTGACCAGAAGAAGAAGACAAGACAGATTAGGAGAAGGAAAAGAGGGTCCTTGAACCCTGAAAGTATTGACCAAAACCCAAGGGAGGGTGTGGCGTGCAGCTATTGGATTTCCATAAATCTGTACCATTAGCTTGAGTGAGTGTGCAATGGTTATAAAACCCTTAATAACATCTGTTTCTTGTTTTCGCTGTCATGTAGTCTCTGAAGGGTGAAACAGCAATCCAGACGGTGTATAGTGTATGGGACCTCTGGGCAGTGTGCAGTTGCTACTGGAGAGATTAAAGAGCACCAGCAGTGGTTTCAGAGTCTAGGGGATTGTACTGAGGAGTGCCATATCTTGGAAGTGCTACACAGAGCGTCTGCACCCTGAATGTGCCTAGAAACACAGACCTTGAGACAGTGACGGGACTCTGTCCAGATCCAGCCAGTGTAGGAACATTGCAAGATTGAATGTTTGGGTCCAATACAGTAGCCTGGTGAGTATCCATAAGGAGAAGTAACTAAAATAGCACATGTGAACAGAAAAGGGGGATGTCACATCCTCCCAGCCCCCCACTGGCATTCAGACTTTGCCCAACCAATTGTTTTGCTAAACTGCACTTTACTGGTAGCCTTTTTAAAAACAGAAACTGCTTGGTACTCAACACCTTAAGACGTCTCTTCATAACTTACATTGTCATTTATATTAAATCATCACTGAGGGCTATGGCCTGGCACCTATTAAATAGAGTCTCAGGATCAATGAAGATAGAAACATTCTTGCTTTTATAACAGCTATGGTTTTTCCTCAAAGAACACTACAAATGAGGGCAGACAGTATTCTAGAGCTATACTTGGACACAGAAAGATTTAGTATAGATTTAGAAGGTTGATTAAAATTAATGTTCTGCATCATTTAAAGAGCATATTTATCTTCCAGGAGTCTTGGAGGAGGCTGCTATCCAGTTTTATTCTGAGTGCTTGGATTTCCTACCTGCTATATTTAAATTCAAACATAAAGATGTCAACAGGAAAACAAATTTAATCTGAGAGCTTGATGCGCTCATTATAAATAAACTGTCTCTGCAGGATTTACTTATTTGGTTCTCTCCACCCCAAAAATCAAAGCTAGTTTTTGATCATGTAGAGCTATGTATAAAAATAACTTAGACAAATACATCGATTGATGTTGAATTTCTAGTAAATGTCCCGTACAGAAGCACTTACAGTAGACATTGCAACTGCACATTTCCAGTCTAAGGGCAATAAATAAACCTTAGACCAGTTACTAAGTAGAAATCTAGCGCAGACTTGTCCATATCATGTCAGAGTCAAATTAAGAATTTGTTCTGAGACACTCTCTTAAGATGACTTGACCCATTAGTCCTTTCTTGCCATAGCTTCTATAATTTAAAATAGAAGATTTTTCTGCAGTTAATACAAGTGATCAAAGATAACATTTAATACAATCTTTGATATGTTCCTTTTCTTTAGCTTGTTAGATATTACGTGATTCAACACTGCTTTGCTGCACATGATGTTACTGTCACCTATTAAGTGTGTGCTTCACTCTGTTTAATTGTATGCCTTCCAGTCAGGGCCGTCCTGGGGGGGGGGAGGGCAATCGCTCCTGGCTCCACGGTTCTGTGGGCCCCAGGGGCACTGCTAAACCTCAAGATTAACTGGGGCCCAGCCCCCACTGGCCACCCAGACCCCGATCAGTTCCTTACCCCCCCCCCATTGGTTCCCCAAGCGCTTCTCTACCCGCCCACCCTACAGTCCCCCAAGCCCTTCCCTAACCACCTGGTCCCACTGCTGGCCCCTGCTGCCTCAGGATGACCCCCTTCCCTGCACCCGTTTCCAGCATGCCTGTCCCTGCCACCTCCCTCACCGCCCTTACCTGGCGGCTGGAGATGATCATGGCCGTGGCTCAGGCCAGGGTGGGAGTTTTTAAAACTCTCAGGCCCAGCCTGGGGCAGTTCCTCACTGGCCAGAAGACACAGCTTCCAGCTGGGTAGAAGCTGCAGCTGCCAGCTGTGCGCAGCCAGCAGTTTTTCCTGTGCGGGGCTGCGCCCCCATGCACTTCGTTGCTCAGGGACTGGCCCTGAGTTTCAGGGGGGCTGAGGCCCCCAGAGTCCCATACTAGTGATGCCTCTAGTGGGCCCTGTGCTGACTTGCTATGAGCAGGGCAGTGTGGGGCCTGCACTGGTGCCTCTCACAGCCATGCTGTCCCCAGCCACCTCCTTGCTGCCTTCGGTGCAGAGCCGAAGGCAGCTGGGTGGAGGCCAGCAGCATGAAAGCTGGCCTCTGCTCTGGGCCAGCCCACCCTCTCCCCAGGATGGGGAACAGCTGGCCCAGGGGAGGAGCAGGCCAGCCCAGAGGCTGGGCTCCACTCTCCTGCCCCTCCTCTGGGCTGGCTGTTCTGCCCAGGGTGCGGAAAGGGCTGGCCCAGAGGCAGGGCAGGAGAGCAGAGCCCAGCCCCTGGACCAGCCCACTCTGCCCCCAGGGGCAGAGTGGCTGGCTCAGGGGAAAGACAGAAGTACACCAGAACCCTGACCAGGGATATTCTATATCAGTGTTCCCTCTAATTTTTCATAGGCTGTGCGCGTAAAAAATTTCTTTTGTGAAAATTTCTGGAACAGCGTCCAAATCTGTGCGCACTCCAGTGAGTGTGATCAAACTTGTGAGTGCAATGAAGTAAGTGTCCATGATGCAAATAATGTCTAAATTTTATTTTTATACAATGAGGGAAATGATTTTATAAATTACAAAACCTTATTTGAAACATGCTACTTGAAATCGCCTTCTTATGGTAGCATAAAAATATTAGCACTGTTGAATTTTTTTGTGTGTGCTTTGTTTTGTTGTGTGTGCGGGTTTCACAACCCATGTGCGCGTGCACATGCACACAGCTTAGAGGGAAAATAGTTCTATATACTGCCTAAAATCCATAAAAAGGAAACCCTGTATGCCTTATCATCTCAGGCACTGGCACTCTTACAACAGGCTTATCTGGCAACGTGGACTCCCTCCTCAGACCCTATGTTATCAACACTCCCAGCTATCTTTGAAACACCATGGACTTCCTGAGAAAAATCCAATCTATTGGCGAGCCTACAGAAAACACCTTCCTAGCCACTATGTACGTAAAAGTTCTTTACACCATCATCCCACGTGAAGATGGATTACAAGCTATCAGAAGAACCATGCCAGATGATGCCACAGCGCATCTCATGGCTGAACTTTGTGGCTTTGTACTCACCCACAACCATTGCAGATCTGAGGATTATTTATACCTTCAAGTCAGTGGCACTGCTATGGGTACCTGCATGATCCTACAATATGCCAACATTTTTATGGCTGACTTAGAACAACATTTCCTCAAGTCTCATCCCAAAGCACCTTTTCTCTGCTTACGCTACATTGATGACATCTTCATCATCTGGACTCACGATAGGGATTTCCACAGAGATGTCAACAATTTCCACTCCACAATTACACTTAGCTTGGAACACTTCGCAAAGAAGATCCACATTCTGGACGCTACAGTGCAAATTACGGGTGGACACATAAGCACCACCCTATACCAAACACCTATTGATTGATATAGTTACCTGCATCCCTCAAGTTTTCATCCAAAACACACCATATGATCCACTGTCTACAGTCAAGCCCTAAGATATAACTACATTTGCTCTGATCCCTCAGACAGAGACAGACACCTTCAGGGTCTCTATCAACCATTCTTAAAACTATAGTACCCACCCGCAGAAGTGAAGAAACAGATTGACAGATGCAGGCAGGTACCCCAAATTCAACTACTACAGGAGAAGCCCAAGAAAGAAAACAACAGAAAGCCATTAGTCATCACCTTCCACTCCCAAGTCAGACCTCTACAGCACATCCAGGATCTACAGCTTATTCTACAAGAAGACCCCTCACTCTCTCAAGCCTTGGGAGACAGATCTCTCCTCACTTACAGACACCTCCCAACCTTAAGCAGATACCCACCAGCAAGTCCAGGCCTAACAATAGAACCATTAAAGCAGACACATATCCCTGCAACAAACCACACTGCCAACTTTGCCCACATATCTGCACAGAAGACACTATTACAGGAGCTAAGGAAACCAGCTGCTCCACCAAGGGCTTATTCACTTGCTCATCCATGAATGTGATTTATGCCATCATGCACCAGAAATGCCCCTCTGCCTTATATATTGGACAAACAGGACAGTCTCTGTGCAAAAGAATAAATGGGCACAAATGACATCAGAAATCACAATATTCTAAAACCAGTGGGTGAGCATTTCACTCTTCCTGATCACTCCATTGATGATTCACTAATTGCTGTGCTCAGACAAATGAATACCAGAACAAGGCTTCAAAGAGAAGCTGCAGAGCCCTGATTTATTTGCAAATTTGACTGTATTGCTTCAGGGCTAAAAAGGGATTTCGGGGGTTTTTTTTATTACAACAGGTGATTTGACCTCATCTTCCTCAATATGCTATTCCCCAGTGTTTGAATCTTAACAACTGTTTTGATTTGCTGTTACAGTGTGAGCTGGTCCCATGCCTTACATTTCCCTGCATTTACTTCCTCCCATCCATAAGTTCCCCCATCTTCAAAGCATCTGATGAAGTAGGATTTTCTGCCACGAAAGCTCATGCAATAAATAAATTTGTTAGTCTTTTAAGTGCCACAGGACACCTTGTTTGTTTTACTGAACTAGACTAACACTGCTGCCCCTTTGGAACTCAGCTCCAAGTTAGAAATTCATTGATTTAGTTACTTAGCCCACTCTCCAAGTCCAGGCCCTTTAGCTGAGGCTTTAAAATTTTGCACAGGACAGAAGTTAATAAAAGATGTTGTAATACATTAACTTGTATGCTATGTTAGGAATCAAAAAAGGAAACCTTAAAATTTGTAAAGGAAGAAATCATGACTTGGTAAGCTTCCAGCCTCTTTTTAGTGGAGACTTCAGTTGTTGTTGCTAACTTACACAGCAGCCTTCCATCCCTTTATTCTCTTCACCTCTGACTTCTTCAAACTTGGAATGAAAACTCCCTAAGTTAGGGAGGAAAAGAAACTGAGTAATAAGATCACTTAACTAGAAACAACTCTCCCAGGTGTGAGGCTGGCCAAATTTAGGTAGATGGCTGTCCATAAAACCTGTACAGCTGTTCAAACAGCAGCAGGAGGAAGAGGCTTCCAACCTTTATATTCTGAACACTGGCCAGAGGAAGTGTTTCCTTTGCTCTTTAAATGGTAAAAGCAAAGGAATCAGATGTAACTTTCCTCTAATCTCAGGATGATACAGGTCCCCATCTTTTCCTAAACCCAGAGTGTGTGAATTCAAAAGAAACCTCTCACTCACTATGTGAGAAATTTTAGGTAAGCCAGAAGAAAGCAGTGGAAATCTTCTAGCAGAGTAGGACTGAATCCTCCAACTCTTGAAAAAAGTGTAATGATTATTATAATTTGGATGGGCTGGACCCCTGACAAACCACTCATTGGAAAGTGTATTTCCCGTTGGCCTCATGGCCTAACACTAGGCTGCAGCACTACTTCTTACAGAGGGACAAGCACTGCTGACTGAATTGCCTGCCACCACTTCCTTCAGCACACTCTCTAGGACAGGGGTCCTCAACTCAAATCACCACAAGGGTCGCATGAGGACTAGTACATGGTCATCTGTGGATTAATACGTTAGCCTGAGGGCCGCACCACTGAAACCTTTTCATGCAGTGATATTGCAAATATCAGTAACAACAGTGTCATTGCGGACCACAGGAAATAGATTTAGGGGCCATGTGTTTGAGACCCCTGCTCTACAATCAGCTTTGGAAACTTTATATTTGAAATATGTTTTCTGGTACAGCATCTGGCCCGTTGAGTGACTGTAGGTAAATCACTTCCCCACCTGTAAAATGGAAATGATGCTTACTTCCATTGTAAAACACTTCACAATTTGATGAGAACTACAGAGCAAGGTGGTGTTATTGAAGTTTGATTTGATTTTAATGACTCAATCTACACAAAAGACACACACACACACACACACACACACACACACACACACACACACAGCTGCTTATTTTCTAGCAATTTCCTTCCCTTTTTTCATAGCAGGTGGCTTTTATATAGCTGTACTCTATGGCTCTTTCAGTTCATGTAGGAGCTATAGGGGTCTATTTTTAATAAAAATGATAAAGCAAGACTTTCCTAAACAGTGCAGAGTGTGAGACTATAATCTCACAGGGGGTAGCTAATATACAGTATGATCTCAAAGGGGAAGCAAAGGAAGCTTGCTGCTAAAAACCATTGTCACAATGCAACAATAAACACTGAGCTTTGAAGGCATCCTTATGGGAGATTATCAATTCTGCTAATGTTCCTTTAATGGCTGGTCGTTTATATTTAGTACTCCCCATGTTGAATTCTGCTTCAGAGAGAACAGAATGGGGTTTATGGGCAATTGAGAGATAATAAAGTAGAATATTTTCATCTATATGAATTAAAGTAACATAGGCCATATATATGCCCAGCACAACACAAGGGATGCAACTCAGTTGCACAGGTGGGAATGTGACCTAACTGTGGGCACTCATGGAGCTTTAATGGTGTAAATCCAGCTTGAGGCAAGGGGAATAAGAATTAAAGAAGGTGGCAGAGGAAAAATGTGCATGGGAGTGGGGAGGAATTGCATATTAAATCTTAGTGTACTAAAGGATTTATCCATGTTACTTGGCTACTGGTAATGAAAATGCAAAGTAGCTGTTCCGTGGGACAGACGTACTTGAGCACAAGGACTGTACAGCCCATTTCTGCGCCCTGAACACATGGCTTTCTGAAGACAGAAACATGCTGTCTCTGAAGAGCTGTTAGAGCTCTAGATGCCAGAACTGCTATAGATCCTGCATTGAACACCCTGGAAATAAAGGCTATGCATTTTGTTAAGATAATAAAATGTATGCTTCTGTTATTTCACTTGCAGGAAGACTATCATGATCTGGGAGCTCTAACATATTAAATTGTGTCTAATTTGTGCTATGAATCTGAGACCTATGATAGATTTGGTTAATCTAAATATTTATCCAAAGGATATCGTTTATACCAGGCGTGGCCAAACTGTGGCTCGGGAGCCACATGTGGCTCTTGAATGAAAAAGTGTGGCTCACAGAAGAACATCAGCAAATAAATTTAGTAGGTAAAAGTATATGGCTATATGCCTCAGTGCAGCTCTTGAAGGTTTAATAATGAACTTGTGTGGCTCTTGAGTTCCATAACTTTGGCCACCCCTGATTTAGACAAAAGCAACACAAAGATTGCATGGTGCCTATCAAAGTTGCATAATAAGTTACTGACTGGAGATAATGAACCCCTCAGCTTCCTTAGCTGGAGGCTACACAGAAAACTAACAGCTAGTTTATACTAGAAGTGAGAGTGCAGTCTGCACTGGCACTTAGGTCAGTATAACTTATTTTACTGAGGGATGCAGGTATGGGAGAAGATTATGCAAACTCCTGAATGACATAAATTTTGCTGACATAAATGACAGTTTACATAAGCCATAAACTAGCCTCCTGTAAAGTGACAAATGCTTTCACAAAATGAACACTGCACATCTGACCTCTCCCCATTCTCAAAGGAAATCATCTTCAAACATGAGCCTTCACAACTTTGCTAGACACTAAAATCATGGTTTTAATAAAGGCACAGGCTTTGTGGCTTATTACAATAGTATGTAACCTACAGCCCTTTTTTTGTCCTATGCCTTCAAAGGCATTTAGAGGAACTTCACTTTGAATGGTCTTTTACAATATGTATTGACTATTTACGCTAAACAGTCTGTTCCATGTTGTATTTAGCTGTGATGCTTTCAGTTCTTTTCCCAGATCTGAAGGACAGCTCTGTGTAGCACAAAAGTTTGTCTCTCTTTCACCAAAGCTGGTTTAATTAAAGTTATCACTTCCCCCATCTTGTCTCTAACGATCTAGGTAGGACAACATTGTGCAAGAATATAGCAAACTATTATACTGATTAGCATTCAAGCATGCAGAATACGTATGTTTGTCTAAGTGTTAATTTTAAGCCTCTGAAACTGAGATTTCAATGCAGTTTTATAATGGCAGACCCAAACTTCAACTTTCATAAACTAATTTCAGGATTTAAATGGAAAGAAGCATCCTAGACTAAGATGTAAACTGCATGTATGCAAATGAAAGTAGAAGATATCATTTTAGATTGTTTTGCAAATCTAGTTTCTGTGAAATGTTGGTCATCACATGCTTTGGTGGAAAAACAGCCCCACAAGTTGTACTACATTACCCTAATGGAACATATATAATGCATGTAAATACTTCACCTGAAACAGAAATTTTGGATTGCAGAAGTGTCTATCACTCTGTGGTGCAAATGTAAGCACCATGTTCCCATACATTAATTTGCACATTAGAGGTTAATCTAAAGTGTAGTGCAGGTTTTGGAGCACTGGGTAAAATTCTTCAAAATAAAAAAAAACCCCAAAAACCTAGAGTGCTAGAAAAGATAACAAACTTTACATACATTTAGTCCTTTCCATATCTTCCCTCCTGAAAGCCTAGAGTCAAATTGCATTGTACTTTTCTGGACACTTCAGTGCAGCTGAATTTTGGGGTATTTCCAAGGCAGATATGTGGGCTGCAAAGTTACAAAATGTATTGCTGTTTATTCATGTAAATGCATTAGTAAAGGGACAGAAGAGAGAGCTGGTGCTAACTATCTGGCTTTCGCTTTACTGTAACTACAGAGTTGTTACTAACAAACATTTGAAAGAACTTATGTGCTGTGTTCATAAACACTGGCATCTAGTGGCTAAACTGAAAATACTCCTAGATTTAAACAATACATCATAAATGGACAAAACCATCAGTGTTCAGAAATTTTCCATTTTGTAATTTATATTTTCTATTTACCTCTTAAGATTAAGTGATTAGCAAAGGTAAACCTTATAATCTCCTCTTTGGTCTAATTCAGAAATTGCTAGTATTTCATATACTATTAAGAATGTTGTGCACATGTGAAATGTACTGGATACAGAAACCGAGAAACTGAAGTCTTTCATTTAGCTATAAGGCTCCAAAAAGTATGGAATGATTCACTTAATATGGCTGGAGTAAATATCCCATTTATTTCTGACTACTGTTGGACTGAATATTTCCAAGTTAAGGGCCACTGAAATAAAGGCAAAACTCTAGGTTTAACAGAAACATGCCCAGTGATGTTTCTGAATTGGTGTTCAGAAGGGGAGATTTATCTAATTCAACAGCTGAGCTGGTTAAGTATGTTTTTGATCACACTCTCCAGTCTGGCACACACCCACACTCAACTTCAATTTAACATGAGCTGACATGGGTGAAAATACTAAATCCCCAAAGGTAGGTTTTCATATGTCACCTAATCCTAATATTAGCATTTACTCACTCTTCCTAAAGCACCACTTTTCTATACAACGCAAAAATTTTATCAAAATTTGTTTTTAGGAAAAATCTATTTGATTTTGAGTATAATTATCCAGCCTATACCACCAATACTTCTAACATTACATTTATTTTATCTAGCAGACAATATGAAAATAACATGTACTTTGGACCATATTGTCTACCCACTAATCTATTTGGTACACACTCATGAGCAATGCAGTCATTCCATTTTAGCCAATATGCTCTCACCCTGCCCCATCCAGTATTGTCTACAGAGTGCAAATTCTCCACAGTCCTGGCACTGAAAATTCAGCATATGTGCAGTGGCTTCAATAGGTTTTCCTGCAGATTTGAATTGTGGCAACTGCAAACTGGCACTGAGGCAAGGAATTCAGGAACCTGTATCAAATTCTTTGATCCAGCTGAGCTGCGCTTAGTGAAGCGTGGGATTGAGGCGCATAGGAAGCCATGTCCACACTTAGAAGGTTAATTCAAATTAACTTAATTCAAACTAATAATGATTAGTCCAAATTAAATTAATTTGAACTAACATGGCCCCACTACAACAGTGTTTCCCAACCAATGTGCCATGGCACACACGTATGCCATCAGGCCTGAGCAGGTGTGCCACAGAATTTTTTGAAAAGCTACTCAAAGAACTCTGGATTGGCTCATTGAGTCATGAATATTCATGAGTTCATTTGGAAACTATATGGTGGTATGCCTTAAACTAATTAAAGGTAGCAAGTTGTGCCACAGCAGAGAAAAATGTTGGGAACCACTTCACTAGAAACCCAATTCGAACTAGCATGTCCATGGACAGGACTTGCTAGTTTGAATTACGAGAGGGCACCATGGGAGGTGTGGCAAGATGATCCCCAAAAGAGCCATGTCCCCACCCAATATATAGAAAGAGGAAGGCACCCTGGGAGGAAGAAGGTCAAAAAGCATTAGTTCAAATTAATGGTTAGTTCGAATTAACATGGCTACACTGGATTAATTTGAACTAATAAATTCCAATTAACTCTTACTTTGAAGTTAAGTGAAGTTTTATACCTTTGAAGTAAGCTTTCATTAATTCTAACTAAGGAACTCCTTAGATCGAAGTAAAGAAAGCCAGTATAGCCATGTGTTAATTTAATTTGAAGTAATCCTCATTAATTTGAATTAAATTGTAGTGTAGACACATCCGGAGGGAGGAAATCTACCTTCACAACTCTAGATTTAATGACTGGTCAGGGGACTGTGACTTTGATTTTGTCTGAGTCTACTAGTGGGCAGATTGCCACTCACTTCCAAACCACTAACAGGTACCCTTAATGGCAGTCTCAGATGCCAATGATGGATTTCACAGAAAGCACTGAACCTCATATTCTTAGATTTATGAAGGTCTTTGGTGTAAAGACTGTCTCTTACTAGGCATCTGTAGGCTGTCCAAGAATGGACGCTTCAAAGCACTCCTTAAGAATAAAAGTTATCCAGATTTGGGGAAACCTGCACTGCCCCTACTTACCTCTTCTATGGGTAAAGGATTTTATTCTATAGGACTGTCAATCTGGCACCTTCTAGGGATCTTACATTATCAGACAAAACATAGAATTATACACCCACCAATTAGACTAACACTAATACAGGTTAGTACAGACCCAATTCTAATGATGGTCAGATTCTTATTAGTGCTAAAGTGAGTGCAGTGTTGCTACACAGAAGAGACCAAGGAGTGAGAGAGGCATGTTAATGAATGAGCATTCAGGGTAACAATTACCATATGAATATATTCATTGTTTCCTGCAGAAAATGTGCTTTCCTTGAAAATGGGACATCTTGTGGATGGAATGGATATCCCAACTGCAGAGGCAGGATAAGGTTACCAATCACTTAAACAAGTTGAGGAGGATTTGTTCTCTCTATGTATCTTAAAATTAGAACTGTGATATTAAAGTATTATTACCATGTCCAATTATGACTGGCCAGCTCACATCATAGCCTGTTCCTTACTGTCTGGGTAAGCTCTTCAGGGCTGGGATGCCAATTCTGATGAGGAAATACTAATGATGCTATCAAAACAAAGGAGTGAATCGGAAGCAGCACTATCTGATGGTTAGAAAAGGTCAATGGGAGTCAGAACACCAGGGTTGTGTGCCCAGCTCACCCAATGACTCTGTATGGAGCTGTGGACTAGATTCCAGGACGGCAGACCTGGGGCAGTTGATATTCCCACAGATTTGCTGGGAGGCCATGAAGAGGCAGCAGCAGGGACAGTGTACAAAGCAGGTGTCAGAGGAAGTACCAATCAAGAGACCCAGCTTGACAGACCTTGCAGCCCTCTGATTGGCCAGGTGCCTTTATTTAGCCCCAGGGGTTGCCCCAAGAAATTGTCTGGGCAACCTCAGAGCTAGGCCTGTTACAACACCAGACTTTACCATGTCTCCTGATCTCTGACTCCAGGCTGACTTCAACCTTAATCCTTGCCTCTCGATTCTAACCCTGTATGATCTACAATCTCTGGTCTGCAGTCCTCACCTGACTCTGACCCTGACACCTGTTCACAGGACCTGGCCTTGTGATTCCCCTTACTCTTCAGTCCAGCTGTGACTGCTAGGTCAGACTGCTTATGCCCCAGTCCCTCCCAATTTGCCCAGACCCACTTCTGACCCCCTTGGTGGGAACTGGATCCCCAGGAGCAGACTTGTGCAACTCCAAAAGAAGAAGATCCACTGCAGTCCCAAATGACATAGCTCTTAGCAGAAAATCAGACACTTCAAACAGCTAGCATGGTCCTAGGAGGCATATCTCATGCTCTGGGCCACTGCCCTCTGACCTGAGCCCCGCAGAACCAGTACCTGATGGGAACTGCCAGAAGTTCCAGGGATTCCTGAATTAACACCATCTCCTTTTCCTACTCCTTCCTCAAGCATCTTCTACCAACTGGGCCAGAGTTGAACTAGTGATCTGTTTGTTTACTGGAGAAGCACTGGACAGGGCCTCCCTACTGCTGGAATAAGGCAGCCCAGTGTTAATGAATATTTTCCACTATCTTTGACAATCAGCGTTACACTCACTCAGTTGAAGCCACGTTACAAAGACTCCAGGGAGAACCATCAGCCTTGCATGCTACCCATTTTCGTCTACTCGTGGCTGATGTTGAGTGAAACAAGGTTAGAAGTGTAAGATAAATTGTTGATTGATTTTCATATTTTACCTCCCTTACAGACTTGCTTTCTGAGCTGGGGCAAGGTACTCATGCATGACCCAGTTTCCCTAACTCAAAGGGGTGTGGAGCTTAATGGTTGCACAGTTTGTGGGTTATGTCTACACTGGTAATTTAGGTCGAATTAAGGAGGCTTAATTTAACCTAAATTAGTCCCTGTCCACACTGGACTTTCATTAAGACAAACTAAGAAATTCCTTAAGTTAATTTAATGAAAGCTTAATTCAATTTAATAAGAACCACCTGTTAGTCAACCTAAGCCTTAATTCGACTCCTTAGGTTGAACTAAGGATGGTGTAGACCTGATTAACCCTTAATTCAACTTTATTAAGGTCAAATGAAGGGCAGTTAGATCAAATTAACAAAGTTGACTAAGGCGACTTAACTTTAAGTTGACAGTCCACTTTGTTAATTTGACTTGATAATGTTGAGTTTTGTTCGACTTAAAGTCAAACTTATTAGTTTGAATTAACAAAGGTGACTTAACTTTTACTAGCATAGACACAGCCTTAGAGATTCTTGGATGAGAAGCACACAATTCAAAGCATTGTTACTAGCTTCAAACAGTTTCATGACCATAACAGCTCCAACTCATTTTAATGAACATTTGGTCCCTTCATATTAAGTTCTTGCATGCAGCACATGTAAACTAGAAAATATACAGACCCAGTTCCATCTCTGCTTCAGTAACACTGAAGTCTGTTTGTATCAGTAGCAATCACAGAGGTAGCAATGAATTGCCAATTCTCACTTGTCACACAGTTCTTGTTGAGAGAGAGACACAAGACATCGTGATAGGAAATGACCAACCTCTGGAGAAAGGCTGAAGACTAAGTTGGGTTTAAACTTAAAACTGGATTTTTATTTGAAACATTTATCTACGTTCCCCACAGGAGCTGGCATGTTCAGTTCAAATATGATGCATTCCACTATCTCCAGGAGCCTCAAAACAATTGAATCTGTAATAAAATCTGACCTAGAAACACACCATACTTAATAATACCAGTTTTGAATGGATCTCTGACTACCAGAGAGAAGCTCTCCTGTCTATTTTGGCTTCATAAGCATATCTAAATAGCAACTGATATTAAATGAGACTTAAATGACCATTACACACACAGCCTTCAGAGACCCTGAATAAACAAGCCAACTTCCTGTATGCCTTAACTAAGGACTCTATGGTTAAAAGCTGATCTACTTCTCTTACAAAAATAAGATGCCGTTTCTTAGAATATTCTTTATAGGACATAGCGGAAGCAAGCATAACAGAACAGCTTGCACAGAAATAAAGTGTAGTCAAACACTGTCTGCCAGAGTTTCATTTTAATTTGAGCCTGTTCATTAGCATTTCTTTTGATTGTCACATCATTAACTAGTCTCTGAAAAATACTGACAGACCACATTTCACTACAAAATAGGATATTGCCAGCTCTCTATTCCATGAGACATTAAATGCTGATTTCACACTGACTTAGTATTGCTCTTCCAATTGGCTCTCACGTCATAACTGTCATTTGCCTTTCCTTACGATATCTAAGTCCAATGTCTGAATTAATCAAGCATGGTCAAACACTGAACAACTTGGACATATTAGAACAATGCAAGCAGATTCCAAGTAGGCAACAAATGAGGAGAGGATGTATTAATAGCAACATACACAATCCTAATCACACATACTGGTTTAGAGAAGAGAAGAGAACTAAACAGCTGGTTTTGCCACTGTAAAATGGGATGTTTCTCAACTTCTCAGGAATGACAGCAGAATGACACAGTTGTTAAAAAGTCTCTGTTAACCTCCTGGGGCAATATGATTTACAAGCAATATGCATTACTGAATAGAATTCTAGGTTCCCGTGAAAATGCTTTCTCAGCAGGGAGATTCCATTAGGACTGAAGTAGCATATACTTTATAAATCAATTTCCTATGAGTGCAGAATGGGGGCAGACACTAAACTCCTAGCGTACTTGCCCCAACCTTGAGCTCTCCAGCAATTCAAGCAGACTGCCCAGTTTAAATACAGTCTGCTTGAATATTCAATTAGCTATTTTGTGTTAAACTTGATACCTTCAGGAACAAAACATTGTGCAATATTTATAGTCACGTAACTTTAAATTGATCATACTTCTTCCCTATCTTGTCATGGTAATTGCCAATGCAATACAAATAAACCTTATAATGGACTGACAATACCATGCAAAAAACTAGTCACTCTCTTTAACAATTACCCAATGAAAATTTTCCTCATATCCCATCTCATCAACCCACCTCCCCTTGCAGTCCTGTAGACTTTGAAACTTGCTTAGAAAGCTACCAGTTCTGGTTTCTAGCAGACTGAATAGGGAAGCAAATTTTCAAAGTGCGTGGACAACTCTGCATATTGCACATGCCAAAAAAATGCTGAGTAAAAGATATAATCTGATTGTATTGTGCTACCATATTAAATTAGTGTAAGACATAACTGCAAGAGAATCTCATCAGAACATTTAAGATCTTCAGTGGAAGTGAACTAGGGATGTCTTGGTTTCTAGGGACATGATATTACGTGCAGAAAGACTGGCAGGTTTAATCCAGATATGTTAGAGGGATGCCCCTTACATTCCCCCAAATACAAACATCCTACATTTTTATTTTCAAATAGTCCAATCAATGTAGTGCAACCCATACATTAAGTAGCCAGACAAACATTAATCCAAAAGGCCAAAATAAATGTAAGTCTGGAGCTGAATCCTCTTATGCATAAGAGTCAATTCAGCCCGAAGACTCTTAACTGGCTTCTCAAATCCAGATTCTTAGTGAGACTGAGGCAGATTAAGAACCTAATCTGCAAGATGCTCAACACCTTCCACTTCTATAGTGCTCAGTGCTTTGCTAGAACAGATCCTTAGATGATAAAGACTATTTTGAGAATAAATGGATACAAGTAACTGATATGAGAAAAATGTGTGCATTAAGCATTTCATGATTCACATTACTACAAAGCAAACATATAAATTACAAGAGATGTATGCAGACATGAGGCACCTTATAGCTTTACTGGAACAAAGTTTGTGCCTTCTGCTGAAATGGACCAGCTAGTTCTATACTATGTTAGGACAAAAAGATGACTTAATAATGAAATAACTTCAAAATTAATGTGCCATTACAGATTGTTTTAATTTGACAGCAAAAGCTTTGTATTAAGGCTAGAATTTTCAGTGCCTTGGTGTTAAATATTTAAGCTGCAATTTCCAGCTCTGGGAAATGAGGTTACACGTTCATCCAAATGTTATTCAGAAACCACTGACCTGAAAAAAGTGCTTCTCTGCTTCAGTATCGCCACTCTGGCTGCCTTCAGCTGTTGTTATCTGCAGTATCTATGAAATTCAAATGCATCACAAAAGGCATTTCCCTTTCTTTAGAGAAAGAGACCTCAGATTGTCAGTCATATAGTAAACATTGGATTTACTGAAAAGTTAATATCAGTTCTTCCTGGGTGGTAACTGACAATTCTTTTAGTCGAAATTCTGCCCTATTTCTGAGCTATGGAAAATATCCATTCCTCTAAATCACAAATAATTCATTGCAAACTGCAGGAGATTTTTATTTAAGATCCCCTTTTTGACTTCCAAAACAGTGTAAATAGACCTCAAAGGTCATAGCCAGGAGGTATCTGACTAGGGTTTGGTCTACACCAGCAATTTATGTCAGTAGAGCTACTTCATTCAAGGGTGTAGAAAATCCACACCCCTAAGTGAGACAGTTATACCAACCTAACTCCCAGTGCACTGGCCCTATGGGTGAGCATCACTCCAGATTAGCTATGCTAAAGGGAGAAGCCCTCCCCTTGGTGCAGTCAGCATCTTCTCTGAAGTGCTATAAGGATCAGATGTATTGGTTCAGCTGTGCCTCTGCAGACTTGACAAGCACCAAGTCTTTTAGTTAAACTGCATAAAAATAATTCCCTATTATGGAAAAAGCATAGCATAAAAATATACAGCTCCAGAACACTTAAAATCAATGCATTCCTTGAGAGTCCCTTC